>VXBJ01000663.1:1470-21180 GCA_013400055.1 Nycticryphes semicollaris
GGAGCCCCCCTCCCCTCCCCTCTCCTCTTTCCCCCCCCTCTTCCTCGCAGCGGGAAGTTCGGCGGGGGGTGCGGGGGACCAGGGCGAAGCGGGAGTTGCGAGTTTGCGGTGCGGGTAAGGTTCGCCCGACAACGCTGGAGTAGGGGGAGTCAAGCCCGCACGCCGCCCCGCAGCTGCCCCCTCCTGCCGGGCAGGCTGGTATTGTCCCCGCTTTCCCCGGGCAGCGGGCAGGAATATTTGTAAATCGTGTTTCTGTCGGGGTCTGAGCGCTGAGGAGTGTGTCTGGCAGCCCCTCCGGTTCTGTGGCAGGCAGGGGTGGGATTTAGCCCCTCCCGATGCCACCCTCGGCCTTGGGGACCCTCTGCCGAAACGCCAGGTTGCTACTTGGGGACCAGGGAGCGGACAAGATCCATGCGGTTGAACAGCATCAGGATGGCGTTTGCGCTCCCTTTGAACCAGCTGAGATCCCACGGCTCGTGTCGGGCTCGTTGTCCGTTCGCTATTTAGGTTTTGGGGGGAGGGGGGGTGTGGGGGTGTGGTGCGGCAAGTGGCATCTGTGTTTCGCACGCTGTCCTTCTGGCCGTGCCACCGAGCTGAGGGTAGCTCTGCCCTTCTGGCTTCTGCGGGCTGCTGGCCTGTGGCTGCCGCGGCTGTTGTCGCCCAGCGAACTGCCGGCTGTATTTTGCCGAGTGGCCGCTGTGTGCTGTTGAAGTGGCAGCCATTTGGTCACCGTGGCATTACTTTACACGCTGCCTTTGCTTGCCGTTGAGTTCTTGCCTTGGTGGCTATTGTATGTTCCTGAAGTTGCCTTCCAGGCGGGCAGTGTCTTTCCCTGCTCAGTGCTGTAGCTGCCTCCGGCGAGTTACTTAGTTGCCAGGATGGCTACTGGAAGAATTTCTATGGCTTTTGTCTGCAGGGTCTGTTTTGCAGTGCTGTGGTTCTTGAGGAGGAGCATGTCCTTACCGAGCTGGCCACTCAATTCTGTTTTCGTTATCTCCGAATTCACTGGGCGGATTGCTTGGGAACCGCTACCGCTTTCCAGCAGTGAGAAAGCGAGGAGAAAGTAGTGGCCCATTATCCTAAGGTGTGCAGCAGAAGAGCGGAGGAGAAGGAGCTGGAAATGCCATTCATTTTGCATCCACCTGAATGGTGGAGCACGGTTACGCGTCCTGTAGATGTGCATATGCCTAAAGCTGCAGAGTTCTGCCCTGGCTTCCCACCAGAATCAGCGTGCCCGTGACAGCACATCAGCCAAGTCACCCAAACCACAAAGTTGGGTTTGAGTTGAAAGCTGGACCCTCCTTTCTTCTAAGCCCCAGGGCATTGTGCATCACCACTGGGCTGCATATGCGTCCCTGAGGGGCTGGAGCACCAAGATCATCACCCATGGATGGGATACTTGTAATTGTGAATGGTCAAATTGTTTGTTGAAATTAATTTAATCCTTTCTCCCCCCGCCCTGTTTCTTGGCCAAGTTGTTACTTTTACCTTTGTTGATTTTGCAGTCACCCACATTCATGTGTGTGTTTCCCCAGCTTCTTGGGAATGATCTGGTCTTTCAAATCAGTCTTTTCCAATTGTGACTCACAATGGAGCTTTTCAAGTATGGCCATTAAGAAGTGAACATATAGTACCTTGCTTCATGCCGGAAATGATAAAAACCCTCCAAACATTTGAAAATTAAATGCGCAGTGAATCCTAATGAAGAAGATTAACAGGTTTAACCTGCTGTGATGGCCTGCCTTTACCTCTCTTTGTATGCATTTACTTTTGTACCCCTTGGATACCTCTGAAAGGTTCTGGCATTCTCACCTTTAGGTTTGTCTGCTCAAGGAATTACAGTAAGGTTTCTTGTGGGCACACTTGTAATCCAAAATAATAATGGGCACGCGAGGAGCTATGGTTCTATGGCATAGTGGGATCGCTGTACTAAAGCAACCTGGTCTGTATTTTTCCTCAAGATAGGGAGCATCCAGTCCTGTTAGACTAGATGACTGCTGAAGGTCCCTTCCAACTGAAGTATTCCATTCTATTTCTATTTGTAGCCAAAATGAATCGGGCAGGCTTTCCTCTTCCCAAAGTTCAGCCTCTGTCACTCCTTGTGTACTTTCCTTATTCCTCCCGGAGCTCCCTCATGTTCATCAGCATTTTTCTGGGTGATGGAGGTGGAGTCGATGGGAGCAGTTGCTGTGTAGGAAGGACTAGTTATTTACCAGATCTGGAGTGTAATACCTTTGTCAATGCAGTCTCTGGAATTGGCCCGAGCATTTATTCAGCTGTGCTTCTCCTTAAATATCTACCTGAATGTTTACCCAATTTTACATTCTTTTCTCTTTGGGTGTCTGCATTTTCTGCTGAGAACCTAGTTTCCTTTTTTTGTTGGGCTGTATCTTCCTCAGTTCTGTTTTTTCTCTCTCCCATTCTCTTTGGACAAATAAATGACTTTCTTGACTCTTTTAATCTCTTTCTTCCCCCATTAAGAGGTGTCATGGAAGTATGAAGTATATTTCCTGAATTTATCACTTAGTCTATTCCATCTGTACTTCTTGAGGACTGTTCCCCATGAGATACAGTAATATATATTTATATAAAAAATTACAGAATAGTAATGCTTTAAAAATTTCTTAAGGGCCAAAGGAGAAGGCAACACAAGTTCTGGGTGCGATTAAAATTGGAGGCATCTCTGAAAAAGTCATGCTTTTAGCCAAGTGAGCTACACCTAGGGTATGTATCCTCTGCAAAGTTAATTCATGTGACCTCTGCCTGAGTCTGGTCACAGCAGATGGTTTAACATGAACATGAGATGCTCCCATCTCAGTGCCTTGCCTGGGTTACTGATGCTGCAGTGGCGCCCAAGACATACATCTGTTGCCAGGGTGGCCAGCTACCGTCCCATTGATCTTTGTGTCATGCTGAGCTGAACACTGGAGAGTCTTTCTGCCCTTCCAGTTGTGTGGTGGACAGTCATGGGGCTACAACCCACGTCCTTGGTGAGACATGTATGGAGAATGATGAGACAGAAGAGGATGTTTGCATCTCAAGCGGTTTGAGCTTTACCTCTGCCTTATTAGTCAGGTTGGCCGATTTGGGCTTTGAGCACTTAGGGGTGAGGATTTGGCATATGTTAGAAGTTTAACACAAGTCAACTTGGTAAGGAAAATGATGCCTTCAGAAGCATTGCCTTGCTTCCGATAACACTCCAGCAGAAATCTCTGGTTGTTCTCTGTGTGTTGTGGCAGCAAACACTGATTTGTTATTGTCTCCTATAAAAATTTCAATGTTTGTTTGATTGATTGTTGTGTCAGTATTTTCACCTACAAACCAAAGGGTAACTGCAATGTCTTCTCTGAGCAATTTTAGCCAATGATGGTCTGTCTGGGCTTATGTTGAAGAAGGGTAGCTGGTTGCTTTCAATCTTCCTTTGTGTCTCTTGCCCTGCTGACAATGCTCATCCAATATCAGTTTAGCTGGAAAATTTTAGTGTTGTACTTCCCTGCCTTATGAGCCACTTGGTGATACCCTGTTTCTTCCACAAGGTCTCTCTGTGTTATAGATCACTTAAGTGAAGGTTGCATTTGAGCAACCTTCATCTTTTTGGACAAAGGATTTTATATACTCTGTGTGTATATATACATTTATGTGAGTGTATATATGTCACAATATATATAAAATAGTCTACATAACATAACGTATTGTATACCTCATATTCAATTTTATATTGATATATATAGCGTAGTGTATTGGATATAAAGTGTATCTATAGCATAGTATTTTGGATATACTACTGCTTTCAGGCAGTGCAATAGGTGAAGTGATTTCTCTCAGAATTATTTAGAGTTTGCCAGACAGGAGTCCACCCGCTATGAAGAGTGGTTTATCCAGTCATGATTATCCATCAAGCTTTCCTCATGTGATGCTAGGCCATTGCTTTCAAAGTACATTTTCACCCAGAGCTAGACCCCATCACCTCTTGGCCAACCTCTCTATGACTGCTAGTGACTTTAGCATTGAAAAACCTGTTCTGATCAACTGGCTGGTCCTCTCCCCTGCACAGCACGTGGCGGGGAATGTCACCTGGCGGTCTTTGCAGAAAATACTAGAGTATTTATTTTAGAATACAATTACAACAACTTAAAGATTTCCAGTGATACACTAGATCCCTATGCAAGTTTTTCAAGGGATTGATTTCTCCCATTTTTCAGATTTTGCACTATTTCTGCGTGAAATTTGTCTAGCTTCAGCTCCTGTCCATTGAATCTGGAGTCTTTGCCTTATAGATTAAAGAGCCCTCTGCTGTCAGAAATCTCCTGTTGTAGTACTCTTAGGCTACCATCCTTGAGTTACCTTTTAACCTCTTCTCTGATAAGCTAAACATATAGAGCTTCTTAAGGCTCTTACTGTAAGGGGGAGGAGTTATCAGACTTCCTTCTTTTTTGGAAGTTTTCAATTTGTCAGTGCCCTTTTTGGAATACGCAGGTGAAAACTGCATGCTGTACTCCTGTAATGGTCCCACCAATCCAGTATATAGTCAGGTAAAAACCATCTCTCTATTCCTGCTCCTGAAGTTTATTCCTCTTTTTATGTACTGGTGGGTTTCATTCATTCACACATAGCCCCCTTACAAGTCTCATGCTGGGAACTCATGTTCAGTTTGCTATCAGACGTTAATTACAGGGCCTTTTCAGAGCTTCTGTGTATACTTGGATCTTAATCCTTGAAAGCTTTCTACGTTCTTTTGTTGTTGATGTAAAAATCTTCCATAATTAAAATGCTTGTCTTCCCCTGTGACCCTGTTGCAGCAGTAATATCATCTGGTCTGTGCCAGTTTCCAGTCTATCATTTACCATCTCAGCTGTCTCAGTACCACCTGCAAACTTTACCCATGTTTCTGCAAACTTTTTTCAAGCTGGTGCCTTCACCAGCTGCTAGCAATATTCCATGGCGGGCCACTGTGGCCTTTCAATGGCCCACTTTGGGGAGCTTGCTTTTTGACAATGGATCCATGTATGAGGACTTCTTTGCTGGTGACACGGCTGTGCACCGAGCTTCAGCCCACAGGTTGTCACATACTGCTTTACAGAGATCACCCAAGGTACTAAAAATATCTCAGGCAGTAGTTTCATGCCTTTTCTCCTGGCAGTCCAGTTGAGGCTTTAGTCTCCAAGTTGAGGTGTCCACTTGAGAGGTGGAGGCCTGTTGGTTAAGCGGCTTATATATCTGTAGGTGATAGAACTTTGGCATGAATTGCTTGCTTTGATTTCTCTTGGGACTGGGGAGAATTTTAGATACTTGTGACTTTTAATTCTTCATTGTATCATGACCAGGAAGGCCTTGATTTAGCCATAACCATCGTGTTTTCTGATTTCATTAAATTGTGAGGACTAAAATCATATTTCACAATGAACTTGGTGAAGTATGTAAGACAAAACCTCCCTTTCCTCCCAAGGGTGGCTCAGCACTGTGTCAGGTTCCCACACAGGCTGAGGACCTCTGTTCTCTGAGGTGTTCACAGTAACCTCATCTAGCTTTGCAGTTTACTATGAACAGGGGGGTTGAGTGGAGACCTCCAGCAATCTCTTCCTGTGACACACCACTGGGCTTCCCTTCCACAGCCCCCACAGATGAGAGCAGGATTATCCCACTTAGCCAGTTCTGTAGACCAAGGAAAAGCTGTGGGATTCCAAGCAAAGGAGTGGCTTAAAGCTTATCAGTGTCTCAGGTTTGTTGTATGATGGTCCATGTGCCCATTTCCTTGAATCCAGTTCACTCCTTTCCTTCTGGATGTGGCTGTCCATCTTGTTCAGACACTTGCCCTTTGCATAAATGGTTCTCAGTGTTGGCTTCGCCATCAGTTGTAAATACCTAGAAATAGAGAATCCAAAGGACATCCTCGAATCGCTGGATGCAATGTCCCTTTGAGCGTTACTTTCTTTTGCAAACTTAGTGAATCATTGATAATAATGATTTCCTTTTGTTATGATCCAGGGACAGAGCTTCACCAAATGGCCAGGTGTCTTCTAATTTCCATCTTAAAATTGTTCACCTCATCTTTTATTTTGTGAGATTAAAAAAGTAAAGTCTTTTTAGGTTTTGTGTCCCTCAGCACGCTGGAAGCTGCTTTCTGCACCTTCTCCAGTCTGCTTCCATCTTTCCTGATGTTGGGTAACTGAAGCAATACATGGTCTACCAGAGAATGTTTGCCAAGTGCAACATCCAGTGTCATTAATACCTTTCCTCATTGCTTGACAATACATTGTCTGACATCTTCAAAATAACAATGGTGCCCATAGCTGTCCTGTGATGAATAAATCCCTTTCCTCCTCAACGGTTCCTACTGATGAGTGGAAGTTCTTAGGGCAAGTGTGCTTGTCGCTTCTCTTCAGTGTACCACTCAGCACTTTGTACTATTGGACTTGTTATAAAAGTACCAATGACCCTACTAGATCGATCGAGGGTACGTTAAGGTAAGCTTACGTGCTGTTTCCTCTGATGCTCCTACAGCTGCCAACCATTTTCAGCACAGGAACTGCCATAGCTGGATGTGGTTTCTCTCTGTTCAGTAAGCACCAGTTACTCTCCCTTGCATGGAACTCGCCAGTCTCCCCTCAAGTCTATGCAAACTCCTAGCACCCACAGTGTTCTTTTTGGAAATCTTGCAGCCACCCATTTCAAGAAGAACTGTATCTTTTTGTTTGTTTTGAACAAAATCGATGTTTGCTTGTTTCTTTGTAGTGTTATTTGATGATCGATGATCCTCAGTTCTTGTACTGGAAAAGACAGTGAAAAAGTATTTCCTACCCAACCCCTACTTTTTTTTTATATGGTTTTTCAGTCCTTGATCACATCCTTATGTAATGTTTTCTCTGGACAGAGATGTCTAATACACTCAATCATACCTCTTCATTGCCCGTTCTAGTTCCTGTGGAAGGAGCAGAACTGCACGTACTTTTCAAGACATGGGTTTGTGCAAGGATGTAATGACATTCTATGTTTTGTTTTCAGTTCCTTTCTCAGGAATTTCTAGCATGTGGTTTGCTTTCTTCATGGCTCCACAATGCCAATGTGACGTTTTCATGGATCTGCCTCTTATATCCCAAGCCTAATGTTCTTGCATGGCACTGGTCAGCTCAGAGTCCCTCATTTTATATGTGGAGATGGAGTTGGTTCTTTTTTCTGTGTGCATTGCTTTGTGTTTATCTAGATCAAAGTTCATGTGTCATTTGATTGCCCAGTCGCTCCTCTTGGAAAGTTCTCCTCAGTTCTCATCCACATTATTACCCCTGTTAATTTACTCTCATTGGCCACATTGGCTTCCCTTTGCCCATTTTCTATATCCATCCTGGTTTTACTTCTTGTTTTATTGTTTCAAGTTCTCTCTTAAATCATGATCATCTGAGATACTGAAAGTATCTTCTAACTTAATGCCATTGTGAGGTAGGACATTGATGCTTGTGAAGATCCACCAGGCTTTCTTCTACCAGGAGTGATACCTCCAGCATTTCATTCATTCAAATCCATTTGCAGAATTTGATCTCTCTAGCTACTGAGCTTTTCTCTGGTTCTTCTCTACACTCTGACTTGTTTGCCTGGGATTGAGGGCCCTGAGCAGAGTCATATCTTTGCTTGTACCTCCCTCTGCCAGCTTCAGAACAGGGTGGTCTTGCTTTTCACTGAGAGGAGGAAGGGTGGGAGGAATGGATGGATGGTGTGGTTACTCTGACTTCAGATTCAGCTTCTGGTTTTCTGTATTCTTATGTTATGTCCTGCAGCTGCAAAGTTACCATCAGCCTTCCCCAGTAAAGACTTGCAACACAAGTCTGGAACCATAATGGGTTGACCGATTGATAACTTACAGGTACCAAGAGTTAGGAGCCATGGTATGTGGAGTCAAGGTCACAAGTTGCAACAAGGAAATTACGACTGATAATTGTGTTCCAGGTCAGCTGGGGAAGTTCCGCTCCTTGAGATGTTCAGGACTTGCCTGTGATGTCTTTGAGTAATTTACTTTGCATTCCTTAGGAAAAGGGCGTCTATGTGTATGTATTACAGTAGACCCTTAGCCCCTAATGGCTCCACAGGTAAGGGGTGCTCAGGCATTGGAAATACGGAAGTCACCGCACTTCTTAAAATAGCGAGTATGGAGAGTGTGATCTCTCTTTTTCTCTGCATTGCACATCCGTGGGCCTCCGCCCCACTGGCAGAGGGAAGAGCCCAGTGCGTCGCATTTTGTCATCCACTGGGCTCTGCCAGCCTGTGTCTCCAGGAGATACAGAGGCCCTTCTCTGGGGAGGCTAAATGATTCTTCTGAGGTTTTTGAAGTAAATCTGTTACATACTTACCGTCGTTTTAGTGTGCCCTCAGGAATCGTTTTACGATTAATGTAACCTTCTTTAGTACATCTAACCTTCATTTAGTGAATCAAACTTTATTTTCAGTTGCTTCTGCAAAAATTAGTATCTTCTATGCTGTAAATTAAGCTATTGTTAAATGCATGAATTACTTTATTATTTATTGCCTTGTTTTAGCTCTAATTGTTTTTATTTCACCCTGCTCATCAAAAATTTTTTCTTTTTCAGGTAAGTTTTTCACTGAATGGAGGTTCTTCAATACTTAAAATAACATTCTCTACGCCTCAGGGCTGTGCAAAATTAAGAAAACAAAACGTTAATATAGACTTAATAAAAATGTAAACTCGCTTTGTCTCCTAAGACTGCCAGTGCTCTGCAAGATTATTTCTAGTACTCTTATTTGGCACCCTCTCCCGAAATGTGAGCATTTTAATTTTTATTTATCATTTTATTGGGGAGAAGGAGCACCTAGGTAGCATGACAAGTGAATTTGTCAACAAGTACTGCTGATAAATAAGTCAGCAAGTACATACAAGAACAGGATTAAAGCTGTCTGCTCAAAATGAGCCTGGGAGGTATTATTTTAGGCATAGAATCATAGAATGGTTTTGGCTGGAAGAGGCCCTTAAAGTCAATCCCACTGCCATGGGTGGGGACATCTTTCACTAGATCAGTTGCTCAAAGCCCTGTCTGATCTAACTTTGAACGCTTCCTGGGATGGGGCATCTTAATACCTCTCTGGGCAGCCTGCTCCAGTGTCTGACCACCTTAATTGCAAGAAATTTCTTCCATATGTCCCATCTAACCCTACCCTCTTTCATTTTAAAACCGTTGCCCCTATTCCTTTCACTACAGATTGTGGTTAAAAAAAAAATCTATATATCTTTCTTGTAAACCCTCTTTATATATTGAAAGTCTGCAATGAGCCTTCTCTTCTCCAGGCTGAACAACCCCAATTTTCTAAGCCTTTCTTCACTGGAGAGGTGCTTCATGCCTCTGATCATTTTTGTGGCCTTCTTCTGGACCTGTTCTAAGAGGTCCGTAACATTCTGGTGCTGGGAACTGCAGAGCTGGCTGTAACGCTCCAGGTGGGAGCTCCTGAGAGCAGAGCAGAGGGGCAGAATTGCCAGCCCTGATGCCAGGCTGCTTTTGATGCAGCCCAGGACATAGTTGGCCTAGTGGGCTGCAAGTGCACATTTTGCACAGAGTCATTTAGACGTGGGGCATATGGTGTAGGGGAGAACTTTGTAGAGTAGGGCTGATGGTTGGACTTGATGATCCCAAAGGTCTGTTACAACCTGAATGATTCTATGATTGTCAGCTCATGTCCAGCTCTTCATCCACCAATAGCCCCAGGTCCTTCTCCACAGGGCTGCTCTCAATCCATTCATCCTTGACCCTGTATTGGTACCAGGGATTGTCCTAGTGCAGGTACAGGGCCTTGCAGTTGGCCTTGTTGAACTTCATGAGGTTCATATTGGCCCACTTCTCAAACCTCTCAAGGTCCCTTTGGATGGCATCCCTTCTCTCAAGTATATCAACTGCACCACTCAGCTTGGTGTTATCTGCAAGCTTGTGAAGAGTGCACTCAATGCCACTATGTCATTAATGAATATATTAAATCGTATTGGATCCTTGAGGGACACCACGTTACTGGTTTCCATTTAGACATTCAGCTATTGAATATTACTCTTCAGCTATGATCATGCAGCCAATTTCTTATCCATTAAACCCATATCTCTCCAATTTAGTGGCAAGAATTTTGCAGGGGCCCATGTCAAAGTCCTTACAGAAGTCCAGGTTGATGACATCTGTAGATCTTTCCTTGTCCACTGATGCAGTCACTCCATTGTAGAAGGCCACTAGCTTAGTGGCCTTTGGTGATTTGCCTTTGGTGAAGCAATGTTGGCTGTCTCTGATCACCTCCCTGTCCTCCATATGCTTTGACCTAACTTCCAGGAGGATCTGCTCCATGATCTTACTAGGCACTGAGACAAGGCCAACTGGTTGGTGGTTCTCAGGGTCCTCCTTATTACCCTTTTTAAAAATAAGTGCAATAGTCTCTTTTCTCCAGTCACTGGGGACTTCATGTGACTGCCATGACATTTCAAATATGATGGAGAGTAGTTTGGCAACTACATCAACCATCAGGACCCTAGAGTGCATCTCATTGGGTCCTGTGGACTTCTGTAAGCTCAGGTTCCTCAGTTGGTCTTGAACCTCATCTTCTCTTAACGTATATGGAGAGATGCAAATCAAGAGGGTTTGTCCAGCTTGTCTGTTAAAGTGTGTGTAATTTGCCTTTCAGTACAGAAAGAAATTTCTGAAAGTGTACATAAACATTGCATAGTGATTCATTTATACAGTGTTTTGAACATGGAAGAATCCAATGAGATTCTAGCACGTTGCCAATATAAAATTAATTTAATCATAGAAAATTTAAAAAAATGTACAGCTGTCATTGGTTTTATACTGAGCTTGTACATTTTGATTTCAGAGCAGTAACAGCAGTTTTCACTTCAGTTGCAGATGGTCATTTTGTCGTATTTCTGCCTGAGTTTGCCACGTGATGCTGTGCTGCCAAGCCTCCTTACCACAGCAGGTCTTGGCCCTTCCTGGCTGTGTCTGATGGCTGCTGGTGGTTGGATGCTCCTGTCACACATGCAGTGTTGGGGGGCTGCAGAGGACAGGGGGATGTGTGCTCTAACTAGGGGGGTGCGTGTGTGTGGTGGTCCACAGGAGCAGGACAAGCAGATGAAGAAAGCTTTAGCTCGCTGCCTTCAGCCTGGGCTCATGAGTATTTCACTCTCCAGGGATCCTGTAGCTTCACATCAGGACTGGAGGAGGGATGCACTTAAACTTTATCCACTGGGCAGGCAAGAGTTTTCACTGGAGTATGATTATTTGACCAGGTCTACAGTCTTATTTCTATATTAATCCAGCTTCTTGCCTGAGTTCACGGCCCCTGCATCTACCTAATGTTGTAATTGTTTCGTAGGAGACAGAAAAATGCCTGTGTTTCAAAACTACCTTTCATTTGATGTCGCAAAAGTACATTCTTAACAAAATTTACTGAGTAAAAAATAATAATAAATGCAAGTCATTATAGTAGCTGTGCCCAAGATAAAGTTAGCCGAGCTGTACACTCTTGGTATTCAACCATTGTGGCGTTCTGATCCCTTTGCTCACAAAATTGTTCTTCCCTTTTACAGTAATGTTGTGCTCAATGAAAAGACTGACCATAAGATTGTGACATACAACCTGAATCCCAACCTGTTCACTTATTGCTGTCCAACACCAAACGCAGCACCTTACCCCTTCGTTCCCTCCCTGTGTTCTCCATGCCCTACAGAAAGCCACCGGGGTTCAGGTGTCGAGTTGGGTACTTAGCCATTGGGAAGTGTTGTGCTTCAGGTTGTCTCATGGCAGTATTTTTGAATGAAACTTTTGAGTTTCCAAGATACTACACAGTCATTAACCCTGATTAAATTCCTGGGAGTTTTTAATTTCATAAATGAGGGAAATGGAGACAGGAATTGAAAATGTATCGCCTGGGACCATCTCTCCATGGACCATATATAAAAATACACTGACTTCTGACTTCCCACTCGTGGTGCGTGTCCCCTGGCTATACTGCTCCAGTCAGCATTCCTTCTGAGTCATCTTTACCTGTCAAGGGGGATCCATTGATTATCCTCCCATTTTACTTTTAGCACACTTTCCAGCATCTGCAATGTGTTAGGAAGCAGCTGTGTTTGTTTCGCCACCCTGGTTCCTCCCTCCAGTGCTTTTGCAGAAGGGGGAAGAGAAAAACCAGGATGGGAACACAGAACTAATGAATTGAAGAGAAACAGACTCGGTTCAATTCTCACATCTCCTGACTTAAATCCCTGCCTTTGCAAGCCAAATGCCATGTAGGATTTTGGATGGAGTTCCTACACTTCAAAAAATTACTTAAGGAATAGTCACTGTGTACTTCCAACAATTCCCAGCGTAAGAAAACAAGAGGTTTGAACTTCAGAGTTTCTGTACTTAGACTGCAGGAGGAACTGACTCCTCACTCCAAGCGTATTTTCCATGGACTGGCATTTAGTAGAAGATAATGCTTGGCTATGTCTATAGTAACAACACTGGTGCTCAGGCCTGGCTGTCCATGACCACAATGCCCCTTTCTACATTTTTTGGTCTGTGCCAACCGCCGGTCTCCCAGATGATGCCTGAGTGTGGTCTAGGAGTTAGTGTGATCTAGGATCATGCTGATGTCCTGTGGCCAGGTTAGATGTGTCCATCCCTTTTGGAGGGTAGGAGAATCTTGCTGACCAGGTGCAAGGTGTGTAATGACAACCACACCCAGGATGAGACAACAGGCAATGATCCAATTTATTTAAAAGTACAGATGCTACTAAATTGTCCCTTCTTGACACATTTGTGGTCCTGATGGATGGCAGTTTTTAATTCATTTCTTCTTTGAGACTGAATGATCCAGCTATGCACCTTGACATCTTTGCACTCAGTACCTCCAATGAGGTAATGTGGTCTACCAGGAGAGGGGGCTGCGTTAGTGCTATTCCACTTCACCCCCAAATCATCACTGCCTAGCTCAAGGGTAGCTCAAGGAGGGACTTCTGTGTCACATACCATAGCCATGTTGTGCCTGCTGTGCCTCCTCTCTTGCTTCAACCAGATTTGAATCCGCCTGAGATTACTGGAGAAGATCAGGAGATAACAAAACCAAGTAGATGCTTTTGGACTTCCCCCACTTCACTTCAAGAGAGGAATACAAAAGAAAGGGAAGAGACTGTGGTAGCTATTGAGAAAGTATGTGCCAGCAGCTAATCTCAGTGAGGACTGGATCGGGCCTTAAATGTCTGCTCTCTAAACATACACTGCTGAAGTAAGCACTGGTGGTCGCTCTTTGTCGTAAGTGGCATGGATGCTGGGAACCTTCAGCTCTCACTTTTCCTGTCACTGGCCCCAGTGAGGGGGGGGCTAGCTGTACCTTAGCTGGCTTTTAACCTTCACAAGCACACTGGAGCCCCCAGGCTCAGGCTGCCCATCCTGGAGCTTGCTCTGCTGTTGAGCACCCACTGAAGTGGCAAAACCTTTCAGTCCTCTGTGGATTTGGAGGCACCTCCCGGACTTCCTTGTCTCCCTGGAAGTTGCCTCCCTGCTGTCGGTGGGACGTGTGCTGGGTGTACCTGTATGTGCAATGCACACATACCCACTCGCCCTGGCCCAGCATGTGCAAGCCTTCGTTTGGGGCACGTGACTTATTTGTCATTTCCAAGTCCTGGCCAAGCCTCCAAACACCATCCCAGAGGACTTGGTCCTGTTGCCATGTCCTCTGCTTCTGTTGCTATCTGGGAAAGTTTATTTTCTCAGACACTCAATCAAACACATAGATGCTGCCCTGAGCCAGGGACAAACACTCAACGTGATTTTCTAAGAGAGACCACGGCTGTATACTTAAGCGGGTAAAATGTGAGTGCCTCTCATTTGAGATGGACTCGATTCCAGTTTTGTGACCCGTAAAGAGCTGCTCTGCACTACAGCCTGGGAAGGAGAGAGGTTATCTGCCATCCTTCAGTAGAAGAGGAGCTGGAGCCCATGATCTGGCTGCCTGTGCAGGACAGTCCACCTTGGGCAAGGGGAATTAACTTGAAGCTGGGGCAAAGGAGGAGGAGGAGGAGGAGCAGGATCCATTTTGGATCCTGTGATGGGGGTGCCTGTTGAGTGTGTGTTGCTCGCAGGAGACTGTACCAGGACTTCCCAGAGAACATGGAGGGGTTTGGGCAGCAAGCCAAACCAAGCTGAGTTGTATGACACACAAACAGAAAATAGCAATTTGCAATGCCTCATAACTCCGACAAACCTGTAAAGGGCTCCATGGGGCCAGGAAAAGGTTATCCCTTCGACGGCAGCCCTGCCAAATACCTTATTTCCTTTCCAAAACCACAGAGCCCTAGTAACTCTTCAAAGACGTTTACAGGGGTCTTTGGTGATGGGAAGAGCTAGGTGTAACTTTGTCAATTGCTAAGGCTCACATTGCAAGCTTTTCTTTCATAGATGTTAAAATTGGAAGGCGGTGTTGTGATCCTCTCATCTGGCCTCTGACGATAACAGTTGCTGTACTGAGCCTAATAATGTGTGCCTCAGTTCTGCTGTGTATTTTAGGAAAGTCTTCACTCTCTTAAGCGGTAGAAACTTCTGCTCCAGTGGTTAATTATGTCTACTGAAACGTACCTATTTGTTTCTGGCTCTGTTTGGTACTGCATGTTCAGTGGTTGCCGTAAGTACCGAGTTGATATTTCTTTTAAAAGGGGAAGTTTCAGTATGTGGTTGGCTGCATATATTTCTCTGGCCTACTTCTCTGGAAAGAAGACCATAATTGTCATCACAGGGTTACTGGAAAGCTGAAACGAGACCTGTGTGCTGCATTGTGATGTTCGATTCTTTGGTGTGGGAGGTGTGGGTGGCATCCCTGTGGAATGTAAAGAGCGGTGACGTGTTGGTAATGGGCTGCTGCTGCTGCTCTGTGTGTGTGTGTGTGTGTGTGTGTTCAGAGCTGAGCTAATACTTGAAGGTTACCAACATGGTATGTGTTGTTGAAGTTGAGTTAAATTAGGATCGCTTTACTTACAATGTTTGTTTCATGTCGGAAATGTTAATTCGAGATGCTTATCTAGAACGGCATCGGTGTAACTGGCAGAATTGGCAACCAAAGGCCAAAGTATGGCAGAAATGTGAGCCTGTAAAACAAGTCAGCTGGTAGGGATTAGGAAAGTGCTCTGCCTCCATTAGGTCAGTTATAAACCATCATGAGCTATTTTTCTATTAAAGAAGTCTCAGATAATGAATTGCTGTGTGTGGGAATTAATGCTGGATGAGTCCCCTGTGGCTTTCATGATGAGGGTCAAATAAAATATTAATGAAATTAAAACAAACAATCCCCTGCTCATCCCAAGTGTCTTTTGGATGGGTTTCTCTAAGCATTGGCCAGGGAAGATGTGGACAAGGGACAGGCCAGTGTCATTACTCCCTTTTCACAGGTAGGGAGATGGAGGCAGTGGAAAGCAGCAATTCTGGGCTCTCATATTGCAGCAGCAGTGCTGCACGGGAGATCCAGGAATTTTCCTGCCTGGCGCCTTTGCTCCGATCCCTGGTTTCAGCTCCCTTCTCAGCGAAATGAAAGTGCGTCCAGACTGCTCCTACACTGGCCAGCTGGAAGCTGATCTTTCCAGGTCTGAAATGGCCTTTAGAAGTCCCAAATCTCCGGTCATCTGACACCTACTCACAGAACTTCCTCATGCTTCCAGATCAGAGAATATAACCCAGGCGATGTGGGTCTTTTCTCCTGATGCCTTATCCACGGGACACGTTGCCTTGCCTTGCAGGTTTGCCCATTGTGGAGGCTGAGTGTAGCAGCACAAATGACAGGCTGGGGAAGGACAGTCTCTTTTTTGGTTACACCTGTGCAGTACAGCGCAGTGCAAAAGATCTTGAGCGGGATGGAGCTGAGCAAACCAGCTTCAGGAGCAGCAGCAGCATGGTTCTTTCCCACTCCAGACTCTAGGAATGGTGTGGCATAAAGGGGTGTTAAGTATCTGCGGTGCTTTTGGACATAGCACAACGCTATATATTTCTTCAGAGGGGGCTCAGAAATCTTCCCGGTGCTGCAAAGTGGAAGGATGTGCTATGCGTCGCTGGGCATGACTCTTAGGTGGTACACTGAGAAGCAGACCAGCGTATGGAGAAGGAGACCAAAGCCAAACGTGTGAAAGCACAACTTTTGGTGTATCTTGGACACCAAACAGCCTAAGCAAGACTCATCCTACAGAGTGCTGGTGCATGTGTGGATGTGCATATGCTGTGTAGAGGCCAGGGCTGTTACAGTACCCCTTCAGCAAAGGCCCCTGGGGGCTCACTGGTCAGAGTTGGATAATGACAGCACATGGCCAGTTAAGGCGAGGGCAATTTACTGCACTGACAACAAGGGCAGAGAGGAACTTAGGAAGTCAGAAAAGTTGTCATTAGGAACATTTTTAAAGCACTTTTCCATTACTTTCTTTTTCCGCTCTGTCTCTGAAGATCAAATAAACAAGGAAATGGAAGTGCTTAAATTATTTCAGAGGGCAATCAACATGCTGATAACCATTCCTCCCTGCTTCCTCCAAAAAATTGGAGGGCTGCCTGCCTCACATCATGTGGGTATCACTCCTAGAAACTGGAAATCAGATGTGACAGTGGCCAAGTCTTTTCCCCTTCTGCTGGCAAAATTTATTGCATTTTTGGTAAAGATCTTTGCATCTGTAAATAATAATTAAGGAAGCAGTAATCATTTTGTCATATTTCTGTAGCAGACCACAAAAGGATGTCCCGCTCACTCTTTCTGCCTTCTTGTCTCCTTGTCTGCCTTCCAGGATTCGCTGGGGTCTCGTTGTGTTGCTCGTGTAAGCCCCTTTTTCAGAAGAACTGCTCTTGCCCGTCTCCACCTCCCTGGGAACAGCCAAAGGGGGGTGCGACGTGATAAAAATTTATGTTTTCATCAAACCGGGCCAAGGAGAATGGGGGTCCCACACCCAAAAGAATGAAGACACGACAGAACAAGGACTCAGTACGTGAGATGGGAGAGGTGGGGTGGGACAGCAGTGCCAAGCTGGAGCTGTGGGTTGGGACTGAGGCTCACAGCAAAACTCATGGATGTGATTTTGGCGTAGTGGAGTGCCAGGGGCTGGGGGAGTTTTAGAGGCTGGGGATAGGGCAGGAGTGGAGGAAGATGCAAAGCAGGACTGATCCAGCGATCCCTCTCTTAGATGTCAATGCGGAGTGGACGGAAGAAAGAGACTCCAGGGCCCCGAGAGGAGCTCAGGTCACGGGGTAGAGCTTCCCCCGGAGGAGTCAGCACCTCCAGCAGTGATGGCAAGGCTGAGAAGTCCCGACAAGCAACAAAGGTAGTATAAGCTCATAAGCAAGCATGGGGTGGCCCAGGGGCATTGCCTAGACTGGGTGGAATCTGTTTGGGGATCCAGGGACACAGACCGGAAGGGATTCACTGAGGAACCCATGCTGGGCTAGCTCTCTGGAATGGGTGGGATCCCTCTTTTCTCTCATCCTCAGCATCGTGCACTTCCCATCATCTCCCAAGAACTGGTCTTTGGTCTCACCAACTCTGTTTAGTGCTAATTTTTGCCATATACTGGCTCAGGGTTGTACTGCTAAGCTCTTCAACATGCACTGTGGTGACAGGGTCTCACCTGCTGCAGTCTGTGAAGGTCTGGCAGGGTGGGAAGTTTTCCTCTGATCCTCCCACCACCTTGTTCTCCTCTTTTGCCTTGCAGAAAGGTCGGGTGGAGGAATCCTGCACCCCCAAGGGCAGCAAGCAGAGCCGAACAGAAGAGATCTCGGAGAGTGAAGGGGAGGACACCAGTGCTCCCAAAAAAACAAAAACTGAGGTGAGTTACCTCTTCTGTGATCGCTGGCATGTCATGGGCCCAGGTCAAAGGACTCTCCTGTTCCCTACTTTTGCTGCTCACACCTGCCTGCCTTGAGGTTCCCACTGCTCGGAAGCCCTGGCACCTCAAGTTTTGCATTGCAGTTCTTCCAACTTAAATGGCATCTGCCTGGCTACAAAAATGCCAACAGGAGGAATGGCTGAGGAGACGGAGGCTCTCCGTCTCTTTTGCCATGTCTGGAGGGGATTGCCACGCTCTCGGAGCCGGGCACATGCTCTGCCAGGCTCTGCTCAGAGGCAAGAACTTGGCTCTGCCTGCAGCTGCCGGTCAGGTTAGACTCAGCCTCTTTTGCTCCCTCAGAGCAGTGTGAAACGGAGGTGCTTAAGTTGTGGTGGGGTCTGGGTGATGGTTGTGCAAAACCTGCTCAGGAGCACACTCTGTATGGTTGTGGAAGGGCTTTTCTGAAATGCCAACAGCACAGGGAACTGGCCTTAAAGGCCTGCAAACACAGGGATATTTGCTCGTGTTATGATGTCATTGTAATTAAACCAGTGTGGTTACACATTTCTCCATGAGGACACTACATTCAGCTCAACAATGGTCAGCTTAGCCTCTGTTGTAAGCCCCAAGGCTCAAGAGTGGCACTTATTTATTGTCCATGCTAACTGTTGCATCACTGAAGCTTCATTGTCTGAGCTGAGAAGTGATGGGGAGAAGCAGGGATTGGGAAGCACAGGGAGGGCTCTGGGAGGTAAGGAGTGGAGCAGTGAGAGGGTGCTGGAAGGCAACAGGTCTCATTGCCCAGGGAGAGCTCTTCAGGGACAAAAAAAGCGATTCTGGGTCTGTGGGCTGCGCTAGCTGCACTGTGGTGCGTGCTGCTCCATGCCACCTGCTAGTATCATGCCCTGGCCCATAGCCCATCACCAGTGATGGTGGTGCTAGAACCTTTCATATCTATTCACTCATCTAACAGTTCCCTGCCCTCCCTGGCTGCCTCTGACACAAGGTACCTGTCGTTACCTCCTTCCTGAGCATGGAATGCTCATGAAGAACCTGAGAGCACTAGAGGGGAGGCAGGAGGACCAGTATTATTTATACCTTGCCAGATGATGCCTCCTTCCCTGTGGGGTTTTCTAGTGCTGGGGCTGGCAGAGAAAGGTCGGAAAGCAAGTTCTCTAGGAACTTGAAATGTGTCGTGCACGGTTTGGGAGGCTGCAAAATGCCTTTCTCCTCCTTCCTACTTCAGGAGTTGCCCTGTCCTCCATCCCCGTCTGATGTTGACAGCCTTGATGGCCACAGCTTTAACGATGAGATGAGCAGTGACCCACGGGACATTGACCAGGATAACAGGAGCACCTCACCCAGCGTCTACAGCCCTGGCAGTGTGGAGAATGACTCTGATTCCTCCTCCGTGCTGTCCCAGGGGCCGTCTCACTCCTACCACCACCCTCCGCTCTTTCCCCAGAGCCCTCCAGTAGCTCCCCCGCCCGACAGCCTGGCCCGTCCATCTGAGCCCAGCTTTGGGCTCCCGGGTGAGGTGCACCCCCAGGGACCCCCATCAGGGAGCTACCACTCCCAGCTGGAGGGCCAAGCTTCCCGCATTTTCCAGGCTCAAGCCCCACAGACACCCGCTGCCTCCTCCTCCTCCTCTGCTGTTGCTGCCCCTTCTGCTCCCCCTTCCTCCTCCTCCTCTTCCTCCTCTTCCTCCTCCTCCTCTACCCATGCTCCTCTTTACCCTACGGCCAATGTGGTCCAGGTTGGGGCCAAAATCGCCAGTGGAGTGGGGGGTCTCCCCACACCAGGGGGTCGCGAACAGACCCTCAGCGCCAAGCACAATCCGCCACCCACCACCCCCATCTCACTGGCATCGGTGGCTGGGGGTCTCCCTCCTCAAAAGACGCCCCCCGCCA
>VXBJ01000663.1:26738-72077 GCA_013400055.1 Nycticryphes semicollaris
AAACCCTTCCAGAAAGTGATTCCGTTGTATTCATTTATTTTTACCGGCGGGGCCAGGAAGGGAGGACCCGGCTGTGTGGGGCGGCAGAGAGGGGGCAAAGGGGGAGATGTCAGCCGGCGCCGAGGAGCCGGTGAGCAGGCCCCGCCGGCGCGGGGCGGGGCCGGCGGGACGACTGGAAATCCTACCGGTGGGCACTGCCCCACTGCCCGGGATGGCGGGGCCGCGGGAGGCGCAAAGTGCCCCGGTCGCGGGGACTGTTCTCTGCCCGCCGCGGCGGTGGCATGGGAGAGCCCCGCCCCTCCAGCGGGGCGGGGCCTGGTCGAGGCGGCACCAATGGGAAGCGTCTGATCTGCATACCGGCAAGGAGCGCGGCGGGGCCAGGCTTTGCGGCGGCTGCCGGCGCTGCCAGGGCTGTGCGGGGCGGTGCCGGGCGGCGAGAGCCGGCGGGGGATGCGGTGGTGACTGGGCCGGGAGGCAACCAAATTGAGAAGCGGTCCCTCGCCCTCACCTAGGGAGGTGTCGGTCTGGGGGGGGACCGGCGCGGGCAATTGCAACTACAGTGATTTCAGCTCTTTTAGTATTTGTCCAGCAGGTTTCCCGCCTTGCGGGAAGCCTCACTGATAGGTGCAATGGTAGGAGAGGGCGGGAGCGCGCATGCGCCCTACGCGTGAAGCGGCTGTGAGGGCGGTAGAGGTGGGGCCGCCCTACTGGGCGCGATGGCGGCTTCTACCCAGGCTCCTGCAGCGACGCTGAGCGCGGAGCAGGCGAAGGGTGAGTGTAAGGAGGTGGCGGAGTAGCGATATGGCGGCCCCCATCGGCTGGGCCCATTCCATGTCAGCCCCGTTCCTGTCTCCCGAACAGCGGTGCTGGCGGAGGTGATCAAAGCCTTCGGGGCGCCCGAAAACGCGCAGCGCATGGAGGAGGCGCGGGACAACGCCTGCAACGACATGGGCAAGATGCTGCAGTTCCTCCTGCCCGTGGCCACCCAGATCCAGCAGGACGTGATCAAGGCCTACGGCTTCAGCAACGACGGCGAAGGTGAGTTGTCCCTCCTTCCTTCCCTCCTCCTCCTCCTCCTCGCCCGTCGCTGGACGGGGAGCTGCGGGCCCGCCGAGGGGGGCGGCGGGCGGGTTCCCTCACCTTCCCAGCCGGTGTCTTGCAGGGGTCCTGAAGTTCGCCCGGCTGATCAAGTCCTACGAGTCGCAGGACCCGGAGATCGCCAGCATGTCAGGCAAACTGAAGGCCATGTTCCTGCCGCCCATGACGCTGCCGCCGCACGGAGCCGGGACCGCTGGGGTGGCAACCTCCTGAGGCCCGCGGGCCTCCCCTGCCCCGCCGCCGGGTGGCGGTGCCCACCCCTTACCCCGGCCGGGGCTGCCCTCCCGTCAGCCCTGGCAGTGGAACGCTTGGAGAAGGGAAATGGACAGCGTTGTGCATGCTTGTGTGTGTCTGCTCCTGAATAATAAAATGTCTTGGAAATGCCCTTGTTTTACGGATGAGCGTGAGCTCAGCGCTGCCCCTCGGGCACAGGTGTTTCTCAGGTGTAGTAGTTTTCACAGCTATAGCAGCGCCTACCCCATGCCTGGTGAAACCTGTGCTAGCGCTTTGAGAGGCCCAAGCACGTACCAAGTTCTGCAGAAAAAGTAATTGCTTATACAAGCTTTGGTGTGAAGCCCTAGGACTTGGGATATCAAAGTGACTTACTTTTTGTTGGGGTTTTTCGTTTGTTTGTGTGTTAACATTTCACAGGTCTTTAGCCCTAAAAGCAAGCAGTTACAAGTAGTGCTATTTGAAACGTACTAAGTCTCCAAGGACCATCTTGTGCTGTCCGGCAAGTGCCATAAAATGCTGCCGAGATCCTTGTCCCCAGCAGGGTTGATGCAGCTTATTCACTCTACCACCAGTTGCCGTGGCCAACGGTTGTTTTGGGGCTCGAATGTGCCCCCAAACACGTCAGCCTTGATGAAAATGGTGGCAGGGAGCAGCGCTGGGTGGGAGGGCTGGGCTTGCCCCACTTGGGTGCAGCCTATGTTAGGAGAACGTGGTATAAAACTGTATCTTGTGTCTCCTGGGACTGGAGAGAGACAAACCCCAGCGTGTTTCTTGGCTTGATTCAAACAAAGGGGGCTTCGGGTCTGTCTGCCCTGCAGCCCATTGGCCGGCGTGCCTCGTTGCCCCTGGAAGCGTTGAGGTCTTTCGGGGAAGGGCGCCAGGGTGGGAGTGAAGAAGCAGGGCTAGGGAGGGCAGGGAGCTGTGAGCCAGGTGTGACAGGCACGCGTCTGGTTTCGCCTTCTGTGCCTTTGGGTTACAAAGCAGGCAGGAATGTAGCCAGCGAGGGCGTGAGCTGAGTGAGATAGGCGGCAGGAAGAGCAGTCAGTCCCTTCCGTCTCCATTCACCTCTCCCAGCTTGGCCTTGGCCTTACCCCCACCCCTCTAATTATTCATTAACTACAGCCCAGGAAGTGCTTTGCAAATGGTGAGAATTAAGCCCTCTGCGTGAGGCCTGCGGTTTGCCTGGCCTGGAGCTACCTCCTTTTTAGTCGGCCGAGGGAACAGGGCAGAGTTTGGGACTGTTGCCTGCGCAGGTCGGACGCGGGTGAGTCACGGGAGGTGCCGCAGCCCCAAGCGCTGCCAGCTGCTCCTCCAGAGCCCTAGCGCTCACCGCCATGAGCATCTAGTCCTGTCAGGAAGGTGCCAGTCCACCTCTGTCAAGGTTTTTGATCTCTATCTCCCAAGTCCGTCTCGAGATACTGTCTGGATAATTCCAACGTTGCTTTATTTTCTTTAGTGGGACCTCCTGGTTAAGGGCTACGGTACTTCCTCCACCAGCTGCTGCCAGTCCCCGATCAGTGGGCACCTGAGAGTCAAGATCCTGATGCCATCCTGTGGGTGAGTGCTGTGAATCCCAGTTATGAGAAGAAAGCGAGGGTTGTTGGTGAGAAGAAGGAAAACACTGGCAGTAGGTGTCAGGTGCAGAAGGGGAAAAAAAAAAACCCTACCCTCTAGTAAGAACTACAGGATAGCTGGAGAAACTGGAGCTCATGGTGGTTTAGATTGTTGGTGCTGTTACCGTTGTTCCTTCTCGCTTTGATAAAAAGCCAGCAGGATGTGTGATGCCTGGTCCAACAGAGTTATTCTGCCAGCCTCACAGCTGCATCTCCAAATGTTTTTGCACAGAGAGAGAGAGATCGTCAGGTGGCTGACCCTTTTTAATCCTCCTTTTTCCTGGATTTGCTACAGTCTTTAAAGCCCTTTGTGGAACAGCAGGACAAAAAGTCTTCATGCTCAGTCCAAACGGGTGCTCAGCTCTGGGGGCTGCAGTGGCGTGCTGTAGGGAATTGGGATTCAGACTAGTGTTATTCTGTGGTAAGGATCTGGGCAACCACGATGGTCCAGTACTGTCCTGGGGTCCTGTGGCTCAATAGAGAGCATCTGTTGTGGGCAAGTCCCAGGAAGGTGGTCCATCTGCCCATTCCCCAAGCCCAGGTGGCCTTCACTCTTCATTAGCAACTGAACCACAGTAGAGTTCTGTGCAGAACGGCCAAGTCTCCTGTCTAAAGTCATCTCAGTGTTGAGAATTAGAAGTGATGGATGCGATGCTGATTCTCTCTTTGAGATCCCCTAAATGCGAGGGAAGCCCAGAAAAATAAGTTGGCATCTGGGCAAGAGGATGGGCAGTATAATGGAGAAAACAGTGAGTGAGATATTAAAGACTCAACAATTGCTTTTGTAAAGGCAAATCCTGTCTTGTAAAAACAAGGGATTTTGAGGGACTTAGCAGGCTTGTGGACGAGGGACACCTGTCTGATAGAGTTTCCTTGGATTTTAAAAAAAAAAAAACCTGGGAAGATTTTCTCATCAAAGTCTTTAAATAAAGCTAAAGTCATGGCGTAAGAGAGAAAATGATTTTTTTGGGGTAAAAAAGCAAAAGGCAGTCATCATTGGTGAGGTCACAGAGGCCAAGCCTAAAATACATGCTGTTCAATGTATGACCTGGAAATAGAGCTTGTATGGTGGGGTGAGAAAACTGGCTGATGGTAGAAGGTTATTCAGGATAACAGGGTGGGAACTGACTGGGAATAATTGCAGAAGGACCTTATGATAATGAATGAGTGGGCACGAGAACAGCAGATGAAATACAGCTATAGGTATATGTAAAGCAATGTTCTTGGAGAAAAACAATTCAAAATTTACATGTAAAACAACAATCTGTGAACTAATCGTAGCCTCTCTGAAGTAAGACCGTGGTTGTATATAAATCCATGTAATTGTGAGCTTAATGCTTGGTTGTAGTGAACAAATAGCAGAAATCATCACTGTTTCTGTATATATTTATGTATATCTATGTCTCACCAGCATCATGAACACTGCAGTTCTGTGCCACCCTTCATCTTTATCTCCAAAACAATACAGTAGAGTTGGAAACATCTTGGAGAGGGACAGCAAAGTTGATCAGAGCTGTTGAAAATCTCTGTATGAGGAACACCTAAATAGGGTTGGAGTCCTTAACCTGGCAGAGAGCTGAGGGAAGGATATGGACATTATGGGTCCAGCTTGGAGGGGTGAATAGCCATCAGTTGTTGATTTTTTTCTGCCTTGAGAACAATCAGAGGTTGATAAAAATGGTCAGGGAGCAGGTTATAAGCAAGCCAAAGGAGGGTGTGTTTCTGTCGCTGCACAGGGATGCTAAATTTGTTATGGATTTGACGGTTCACTCTACAAGTAGCTGCAAAGAGAGGCTTAGGGAGTACAGGGGGAAAAGAAACTTTACACAGATCCCGTCCTTCCTTCCTTCTACAACCCATTTTGACCTCTGGATCACCTAGTCCAACCACCTGCTCACAGCAGAGCTAACCCCAAAGCTAGGTCAGGTTGCTATGGGCCTTGTTCAGGTGAGTCCTGAACATCTCCAAGAGTGGAGAGTCCTCAACCTCCCTGGGCACCTCTGGCAGTTGCTGAACTGCCCCTCGGGGGGCAGTGAGTGTGCAGTTTTTCCTGGATACCTAATCAGAATTTCCCTTGCTGCAGGTTATGGCTGTTGCCTCTTGTCCCACAAAGCAGAACGTGACTCTAAAACCCCCAGTCCCCTTCTAGGTAGCCTCAGATGGCTACTAAATCCCTCCTTAAGCATCTTTTCTCCAAGCTGACCAAACCCAGCTTCCATCTCTGCTGTGCTCCAGGCTCCTCACCGCCTTAGTGGTCTTATGCTGGATTCTGTCCAGGTTCTCAGTGTCTCTTTTACCATAGTCCAGATGTGGGTGCCTTTTAATTAGCTATTTCATTTATCTTCACCTCTAGATTTGTTCTGCGCTAGCTGTGGCTTGGCTCCACACAGGATTTACAAGATGAGGTTCTTGCCATCTGTGTTGTACTGAAAGCCAAACAACAGCATAAGAGTAGTCTCGTTGCTGAAATCTCTTGACCTGTTAATTATATTAAGAAAGTATTTTAGCAGCTCAATTATAGCCTGCTGTTGCACACTGCAGCCATTTGGGAGAGCAACCTCAAAGATACCAACCAATTGCTTCTCTGCTGTGATATTTCCCTCCCCTACCAGCAGGAGCTCCTCATGGGTAGTTTTTAATTAGTTGGCCCAGACCAAAAACCACCAAGGCAGCTGTGCGCATCCAGACCTTTTCTCGAGCTGAAAGCAACCACAAGCATAAATTCATTCTGTAAATTGTGTGATTTGAGATTCGTATCCACAAAAATACTGATATGTGTGTTACACTACACCCCGTGGTTTGTCCTGCTGGAGGATATGGAGTTACATGAGTTCAGTGCTAACTCACCCTTTCTATTGTGATCTGGACTCTTTGCTACCTTGTTTTTTTTCCCCCCATTTCCCAGTTTCCCATTAAGGTTGTTCTTCCTCAGACAGATTTGCTGCTTCAGCCAGTTCGTAAGGTGTAAGGATGCCGAGGTTTTATTTTTGTCTGCTGTGGCTTCATATCAACCATAATCTCATATTTAATCTCATGTGCTTTTGTTATCAAGAGTTCTCTTTTGGGACTTCTGCCCAGAAGTTCCTGTCACTTCTCTCCTAGCACTAAGCAGCATCTTTCCTGTGCTAGTGCTAGACTGGTGCTGATTTACGTACAGTTTTTTAGGTACAGTCACGGAATCACGGAATTGTCAGAGTTGGAAGGGACCTCTGCCAAAGCAGGATTGTTGCCCAGAGCACATTACTCAGGACTGCATCCAGGCAGGTCTTGAAAATCTCCAGAGAAGGGAACTCCAGAACCTCCCTGGGCAGCCTGTTCCAGTGCTCTCACTGTGAGCTTTGTGGTCACCCTCACCCTAAAGAAGTTTTTCCTCACATTTGAATGGAACTTCCTGTGTTCCAGCTTGTGCCCACTGCCCCTCCTCCTGTCACCGGGAACCAATGCAAAGAGTCTTTTAGTTGCAACTTCTACAACTTTGTGTAGAAGTTGTTCCTGTGAGACGCAGGTCTCTGTGCCTTTAAAGTCTTTTTTTTTTTTTTTTAAAATATAATTTTTAAGTCAGTACAGCTGGATCCCTGCAGCTTACCACATCCCAGCTCATCACGTGTGTGAAGCTAGAAGTATTTCGAATAAAGCTGTTGTAGGTGCCTGGGCTGCCTTTCTAGCAATGAAGCTTAGCTTCCCACTTGTCTCTCCTCTACTTCCCTTTGTTGTTAGTTTCTGTCTTGGCCGCCGGTTTTGTCTTGAACTTTGCTAGCAACTTGTTCAGCTTCTTGCAAGATTTCCCAGTCTGGTGGTGAGCAGGGAAGTCTGCAGCTGCTGATATTTGAAATGAGCAAGTCTCTTGCTCTTCCTGCTGCCCCCCGCCCCCACCCCCAGCTGCCACCATGCAAGATGGTGGTGGGCAGCAGTCTGGCTCCTTTGCAGGCTGGATGGCCAGTGCTTAGCTTCATGAGACCTGCTCACCTTGAAACCAGTGCTATGGGAAAGGGCAGTCATGAGCTGTAGCTGGAAATGGCCAGGTAACTGGAAACGGTTAGTTGTCTTTCTTTTTATCTGGTTGTCCAGGCTGACAGCTTTGACCTCATCAGTACGCTGAACTGGGATCTTGAAGGTCCTAGGCTAAGCTCTTGTGGTGCTGTGAGGTCCCGCTGTGGCTAGTAGCTGCTTGCCCTGCTCTCTGCCTGGTCTCTCTGGGCAGGTTCAGCACAAAAGGGACTCCCACCCCAAGCCCTCTTGAGCCACCTCCTCAGGGCAGCCGCATCCCCCAGCAGGCTCTTTTCAGGAAGGCAGCGCTGTGCTTAGAGTGCCTGGACCTCGAAGCCTGTGGCTCTGGGTTTTCCCCCTGTGTCTCTAACGAGTGCAGGTGGGATATTTACCTGGCTGGAGGCCTCATCACCAGAGCTGGAGCACGGAGGTTTCAAGCGGGAGGCTGAGGGCAGCCCAGCAGGGCCGAGCCATGTGGTCGCAACCTGCCGTAGGGCGCTTCGTGGCTCAACGCGTGTGAATCTGTGCTGCCTCCTTTCCCCTTGCCAGCGTGTGGGGGTGATCCCAGGCAGCTGTGGTCCCCTCGGCACCACGGCGAGGGCTTGGGAGTGGGGAGCACTCGTGTCTCTCACTGGCCTTTTGGGGAAGGAGAGGAAGGGAGAAGGTGCAGAACGGAGTTTGGCAAGCATGGCTGGGGCCTGAGATGCGCTCGTAGAGTCAACCCTGGTATGGGAAAAAAAAAAAAAGACAGGGACCCAAGACCAAAAAGGGGGATGGGGAAGAACTAGACAAAAGGAGAAGCAGAAGTGTGTGCAAAGCAGCTTGGGGCTGGGGAGCCGATGGCTCAGAGCGCTTCCTGTTCCTGGCGCCGCGCGTGCCCAGCTGCGCAGGGGTTGTGCCTGCCTGTGCCCACAGTCCTGCGCAGGGGACCAGAGACCAAGACGTGTGTCCAGAAACAGGTGGATGGAGGGTGCCTGAATGGACTGACGGTAGATGCCTGGAGAGATACATGGCCAGCTCACAAGAAGCGCAGGAACAGTTTGGCCTTGGGTGCTCCAGCACGGATCTCCGACTTCCCTTTTCTTGCCAGCGTGAACTGATTTTTCCTCTGCGTTTTCCGAATTGCTCTGGTGGTAGCCACTTGGCCCGCTCTTCTTTCGCCCTCCACGATGGTGAGGTAAGAGGAGCTGATAAGTGCATGTATGGAGGGAGGGGGGCCAGGAAAGTAGGGCAGATCAGAGGGAGGGATGGTCCTGGAAGCTGCATCTCAATGGAGATGTTTCATAGGCTGGGGGAGGTATCCAGGAGGAAGGGATGCTGCTGCTGGCTGTCATCTGTAAGGGCATCTCTAGGGATGTTGATGGTGGACCATTCTTCACTGTACAAGTCTCCACAATAGTTCCTGGTCCATCTTATTCATTTGGTCTTGTTTATATCTTCTGTCCTAGGTGGTTTCACCGTGATTTGAGTGGGCTGGAAGCTGAAGCCCTGCTGAAGGGACGAGGTGTCCATGGGAGCTTTCTGGCCAGACCCAGTCGGAAGAATCAGGGTGATTTTTCTCTTTCAGTTCGGTAAGTAATTTGGACCCCAACTTCTGTCTTTCCAGGGTTACATATGCAAAATGCCAAGACCCTCACATGTCCTGTAGCATCTTCTTCACCCTATCCTCATTCATTTGAGTTCTTTCCGAGCTGTGAAAGGACCTGAGCTTCCCAGCATCTTCTAGACCCTCCCTCAAGGTGCCCCAGAAGCTTCTCTTTCCAGTCAGCTCCTTTCACTGGGATGAGCTGCTCTGGTACCATGGCAGGAGGTAACGCAGAAACAGTTTCTGCCTCTTTTCCAACTGTCTTACCGTGCATCATCCCACAGGGTTGGTGACCAGGTAACCCACATCCGCATCCAGAACACTGGGGATTTCTATGACCTGTATGGAGGCGAGAAGTTTGCCACCTTGTCAGAATTGGTGGAGTACTACACACAGCAACAGGGCTCACTGCAGGACAAAGATGGAACCATCATCGACTTGCGATACCCACTCAACTGTTCCGACCCCACTACAGAGAGGTACGGAGAAAGCAAAGCAGTTGCTGTGTCTGTGATGAGACCTCCTCTGTGTTTCATGGCCACCTTTGTGCCCTGCCGGCATCCCCAGGGCAAACTACAGAAAGTGTCTCCTGCCTCCTGTACCCCCATGGGGCAGCATCCCCAGAAGTGGCTGGACGTACCTTAACCCATCACAGCAGACCAAATAGGGCTGTATTTTTACTTGTGGTTTCCTGTTGCCCTTTCTATTTATATACTCTTCCTAAAAGCAAAGGTTGTGGTGTTAATTATGGGTCTGCAGTGATCTGTAGGGTGGCGTGTTATGTGGAATCCCTCAGTGCTGCCCCAAACCTTCTTGGTTATTCCAGACCTGGGCAACTCACGCAGCTGAGAGCAGGAGCATGTTCCCCTGCTATTCCTAGCCTGCTTAGTCTCCTTCCTGCCCCCGCTTTGCATATGTCTCTGACAAGCAAGTTCCTAAATCAAATCAGGTGGTTTTGCCCTTGCGTTGTGCTGTCAGGCGCTTTGATGCAGCTCAGGGAGCAGTCGTGCCCCACTCCATCTAGGGCAGGTCCTCCTTACCCCTCCTGCAAATGGGGAGCATAGATGGCCTGGGGGGAAGCTCCTGGGTACACCCCTGCTTGCTCTGGGGTCAGACTGCAGAGGGGCCCTGGTCTGTCTGCTGGGTAGCCTCTCCGCTCAAGGCCGTTGGGTTGTGGCCCTGCAGTTTCCTCTCTTCCTCCCTGCGGTTGGAAACTTCTGCCTCCCCCCCCAGGCTCTTACGAAAGCTCCTCACTCTCTCCCCAAGTGATTTTCCATCACGTGGCTTTGAAGAGCTGGGCTCTACTGGGGGAAGGGAGCAGGGGACAGGAGCCATTAACCCCATCCTACCTGTGGAGGGGAGGCCCTGAGACCCCTTTGATGAGGAGGAGGGGTCAACCATTCCCTGGGGTGCATCTAAGCAACAATACATGGTCTCTGAATGCTTCTTTGGAGGGAGGTTCAGAAATTAATCACTGCCATGCAGTGAAAGTCACCAGCTACTTCTTGCTCTGCATGTGGTGAGGATCAACAGAAGTTACTTGCCAAGGCATGAAACTATTTGCCACATCTTGCTGCCAAAATGGTTCCTGGATGTTGTGTAGAGGAATGTGTTGTTCTGGCTAGATGCAGGAGTGCATGAATGCTTCTGTGACTGGGGCATGGCCTCCTGAACTGAGCCCCGAGGAGAAGGGACTTGGGAGTGTTGGTAGATCAGAAGCTCAACATGAACCAGCAATGTGTGCTTGCAGCCCAGAAAGCCAGCTGCATCCTGGGCTGCATCAAAAGATGTGTGGCCAGCAGGTGATTCTACCCCTCTACTCTGGTGAGACCCCACCTGGAGTACTGTGTCCACCTTTGGAGTCCTGAGCACAGGAAGGACATGGACCTGTTGAAACGGGTCCAGAGGAGGGCCATGAATATGATCAGAGGGCTGGAGCACCTCTCCTTTGAAGACAGGCAGAGAATGTTTAGGTTGTTCAGCCTGGAGAAGAGAAGGCTCTGGGGAGATCTTATAGCAGCCTTCCAATACCTGAAGGAGACCTGCAGGAAAGATGGGGAGAGACTCTTTATCAGGAAGTGGAGCGATAGGATGTGAAAGGTAATGGTTTTAAACTGAAAGAGGGTAGATTTGGATTAGATATTAAGAAGAAATTCTTTACTGTGAGGGTGGTGAGACACTGGAACAGGTTGCCCAGAGAAGTATTCGAGACCAGTCTGGATGGGCCTTTGAGTAACCTGGTCTAGTGGGAGGTGTCCCTGTCCAGGGCAGGGGGTTGGAACTGGATGATCTCTAAGGTCCTTTCCAGCTGGAACCATTCTATGATTCCATTAACTCCATTTCAGTTCTTGGGAACAGGTAGCCCTAATGATGTGAAGTTCACTGTAGAAACCAGTTCCACCCCAGGCTTCCACTGTTAGCTGCTCCATGGGCAGCAAACCCGCTCCCACAGCTCTAACCGTGCTGGCTCATCGTCCTGAGCGTCAGCCTGGCCTTGATGGCAGTGCACGCAGGGACACATGGAGCATGGCTGGTGCTTGTTGCAGTACCTAACGTGAGCGGGAGCAAGGAGGGCCATTGCAAGTCAGTTTGATGCAACGGCTACCTGCTTGTGAAATGCCGTTCACCAGGGGAGATGGCCTAAACGGCTGTGTCTCCAGCTGCTGAGGCAGCACTGTGGAAGCAGAGCATCTCCCAGATTTCAGCTTTCTACAGTTTGCCCCTCTAGCTCCAGCTCTAAGGGAGTTTTGTGGAAGCAGGACAGCGCTGCAATGAACACGGCCTTTTGCATCTCTACTCGGCAGCTCAGCAGCGCCCTCAGGACCTTCTGGTGTGGTCCAAAAAGGCTGTGGGGCACGGGGCAGGCATGAGGAACTAGAGAATCTTCAGAGACAACCTGGGTCACATCTGGAGTTTCTGCAGGGTCAGAGCAGTATTGCCCAGGGTCAGAGCCCTGCAGAAGGAGGAGAGGCCAGGATTGTCCCACTTCCCAGCCTGCTTCTGGTGACCATCACTCGCACTTACACTGCATGGTGTGGTGAGATCCCACTGGGCAGGCATAAACCCTCTCCAGAGACCTTTATAGGCGGGAAGGGATTTGGCAGGAGCTGTGCCATTTGCTTGTGTTCCTTTGTGCCCTGAGTCCAGTCCTGCAGCAGCAAAGCAGGGAGCACCTCGGTCAAATGGGGACACTCCTCACCTTGTGCTGAGAGGAGAGAAGGAGTTGCTGAACTGGGTGTTTGCATTGAGGACAGGAACGTGCACGAGGATCAACAACAGTGATAAATATCAGAAGCAGAATATGGACTGCAGGTGGCTCCTGGTGTTCGCTCCCGGGGCTAGCCTGATTGCTGCAGTGTGGTGGGTCCAGAGAATGGGAGTTGTCCTTTGACTGAAGAGGTGACTGAGAAAGAAGGGTCGCTGGGATGTTTCTTTCAGGGATCTGATCTCAACGCAGCCATCTGGGTACCGCTAAAGCCAACAGGAGATTTTCTGACTCACTGGAGGGTTTGGTTGGTTGGGTTTTTTTCCCCCTTAGCATTTGAGTTTCCAGAGCACCCTGCAGCAGTAAGGTTAGAATCCCAATAATGCTGGGAGGTGCTGAAACCCATGGACTACCCTCCCTTAGCTGGTCTTCAAGCCAGCAAGCATTGCCTACCTGTGCTTCTGTGTATCACACAACTGGATCACATTTAGTGCTTTCCCCCTGTGTCTTGTGGTACCAGCATTCCGCTCCCCGGGTCCTTTCTACCTCCACCTCATCTTCTACCTCCACCTCATCCCTTTCCCTCTTTTTTTTTTTTTTNNTTTCCCTCTTTTTTTTTTTTTTTTTTTGCCAGCTCTCTACTTCTTTCTCTCTTGTCTGCTTTTCCCAAGATGCTGCTCCTCCCTTGGTTTCCTTCCTTCTCTCTTTCCCTCCCCTCTGTCTCCTTCTTCCTTTCTTCCTCCTTCACCCTTCCCCAGCGTTACTGCCCTTCACTCATCAGCTAAAAGGTTTCCACTTACCTACATCTCCACCTCTCTTCTGACCCTCTCTTCTTGTTTTCCTAGGTGGTACCATGGGCATCTGTCAGGCTCTGCAGCTGAGTCACTCCTCCAGGCCAAAGGCACCCCTTGGACTTTCTTAGTGCGGGAGAGCCTCAGCAAACCTGGGGATTTTGTCTTGTCTGTCCTCACTGACCAGCTTAAACCTGGGTCAGATGGTCCACCAGCTGGGGCAACCAGTGCCTCTGGAGCCCAGCTCAAAGTCACACACATCAAGATCATGTGTGAGGTGAGCAGTTGGGAGAGCAAAAGGAAAGGGAGTGGAAGAGGTCTCTGTTGATCTCTGATGATGATGTCCTTTAAAGCACAGGCCCTGACAGCTTGAATACCACCAGCGGTGTTTCTGAATTTGGATCAAAGTGCTGTTGCCTTGCTGGTTCCTTGTGTCCTTGCCACAGCCTTGGGTGACCATGGGCAGTGCTGGGTGCTCAGACAAAGGAGGAAGCAGGGCCCAGTGTGACCGAGCACTCCAGTGCAGGGAGTTTGTGGTGAAAGAGAGAGGAGGGTTCACAATCTAATTAGGAGTTCATTAAAAGGGTTAAAAATTGTCGGAGGAGGAGGAAGGCCACCCACAAGGCCTCCGCACTTAGTCTGAAAAATGTTACCAGCCTGGCTGTCACAAGTTCTCCTGTTTCTTTCACGTGGGACCATGCACAGTGAAGGGAGATTTCAGGGACAGAAAGCAACTGACCTTAAATAAGAGCTGAGGGTAATATACCCTCTGTGGTCTTCCATCTACTGAGAACAAGGGTCAATTCACCATGCTATAAACTCAGTGTTCTCGGGGCAAACTACTGTTTGAACCCCTTGCCACAGGAAATGCTTTTCTAGATAGCACAGGGTGGTAGCCTATAGCTTTGCACCCCCTGTCGCCGAGTGTTACCAGCTTTGTCTATAGGAATGTTATGGGCGGGTCGTTACACGTTCTTCCCCCATTTAGAATGGACGCTACACAGTTGGAGGTGCTGAAACGTTTGACAGCTTGGCAGACCTGGTGGAGCACTTCAAGAAGACTGGAATTGAGGAGATGTCTGGCTCTATTGTGTACCTGAAGCAGGTAAATCCTGTTTCCTCTGTTTCTTTGGGATCCTTTGGAGGGACCCTCTTGCTGTTTGTTTCTGCTTTGTGCCCTTCTCCTTTTCTCCACACCACACAGAAGAGACATTGCTCTCCAGTAGTGTCTCATGCTCATGCCAACACATTGTGTTTTCCCATCCCCAGCCCTACTACGCTACAAGGGTGAATGCTGCTGACATTGAGAACAGAGTGCAAGAACTGAACAAGAAGAGCCTATCTGAGGAGACATCCAAGGCTGGATTCTGGGAGGAATTTGATGTAAGAAACTGCTGGGGGACGTTATTCTGGCCTTTTGGGAAGTCCCTGTGCACCACCTCGTTCTCCATCCTTGATTTGCATCCTTCTGGATGCAAACTTCTCAGGTGTCTTGTAAATTCTCATCAACTTATCTCTGAAAGAACTCTCTGTTTGGAACCTGTTCCTCGGGGGAGTGTCATCTTTAAGTGAATCCAGTAAGCTAGAACTGTGCATTTTCAGGGCTGAGAGAATGAGTCACCAAGAGAGTAAGGGCATGAACCTTGGACTCTTCAAGTCTAAGCTAGCTTTCCATTTTTCTGCTCCCCCATGAACATGCCCATGTGTCCCAGAGTCACCGCTGTTCCTCTAAGTGCCCACCTGCCCTGTCATATGTTGGGACCTTGCCATGACTATTCTCTTTTCTGCTCTCAGAGTCTGCAAAAACAGGAAGCCAAGCACCTGTTTGACCGTCATGAGGGCCAGAGACCTGAAAACAAGAGCAAGAACCGCTACAAGAACATCTTGCCCTGTGCGTCTTTCTTCTCCACGTAGGGGAAAGGGACTTGGGGTTCCTGGTAGACAGCAGGATGACCATGAGCCAGCACTGTGCCCTTGTGGCCAAGAAGGCCAGTGGCATCCTGGGGTGTATTAGAAGAGGGGTGGTTAGTAGGTCGAGAGAGGTTCTCCTCCCCGTCTACTCTGCGCTGGTGAGACCCCATCTGGAATATTGTGTCCAGTTCTGGGTCTCTCAGTTCAAGAATGACAGGGAACTGCTGGAGAGAGTCCAGGGCAGGTCTACAAATATGATTAAGGGAGTGGAGCATCTCCCATACAAGGAAAGGCTGAGGGAGCTGGGTCTCTTTAGCTTGGAGGAGACTGAGGGGTGACCTCATGAATATTTATAAATATGTAAAGAGTGAGTGTCAGGAGGATGGAGCCAGGCTCTTCGTAGTGACAGGCAATGATAGGACAAGGGGCAATGGGTGCAAGTTGGAACATAGGAGGTTCCTCCTGAATATGAGGAAAAACTGCTTCACGGTGAAGGTGATGGAACACTGGAAGGGGCTGCCCAGAGAGGTTATGGAGTCTCTTTCTCTGGAGATATTCAAAACATGCCTGGACGCGTTCCTGTGTGACCTGATGTAGGTGTTCCTGCTCTGGCAGGGGGATTGGACTAGATGATCTTTCAAGGTCCCTTCCAATCCCTGATATTCTATGATTCTGTGTGATTCAGTGAAAAGAATCCAAATAGACACAGACAAGCATTGGAGAGCTGTCTGAGTCATCTCTGGCCCTGCCTGAGCCCGCTCTGTCCTCCTGAGAGGGTTACAAGGTGTGTGGCATTGAGGATTGAGCAGCTGATAAGAGAGGTCACAGCCTTTTCATGTCCTTGAAGGAAGGAGGGAGGGATGCATCAAACTCATCATGGTCCATCGTAAGGGCAGAAAGATGGGAGGATGGAGTGAAGTTGGCCTGACTCCAGAGAAGGAGAGGTGAAAACGTGGGTCATGCTGCATGTAACATGGATGAGGTGGCATGGGGCGGTGAAGGAGCTTCATGTGGCTGGGCACAGAGTATCTCCTTGTTCTGTTTATTCTTTCACTGCATCCCCAGTTGATCACTCCAGAGTCATCCTCCAAGGAAGGGACCCCAATATCCCTGGATCTGACTATATCAATGCCAACTATGTCAAGGTGAGACTTTTGAAAAATGGCTGTATGCCCCAAATGGGGGAGTGCCTGCCGGCTCCTGCAGCCCTCCTGATCCTGATCTCCCCCTGTCCACACCCAGAACAACCTGATCAGCCCAGATGAGTGCACCAAGACCTACATCGCTAGCCAGGGTTGCCTGGATGCCACAGTCAATGACTTCTGGCAAATGGTGTGGCAGGAGAACACGCGCATTATTGTGATGACCACACGGGAGGTCGAAAAAGGGCGGGTAAGTAGCGCTTTGTAGGTGTCGCGGAGCTGCCCTCTTCTCCCGCCCGACCACTGCTCTGCTCTTTCTCTCTTTCCGGCCTTCTGCCCATCCTCACCCTGACCCCTCTGCCCGCACAGAACAAATGTGTGCCTTACTGGCCAGAGGTGGGCAGCACGAAGGAATACGGTCCCTACCTTGTGGAGAACGCTGGGGAGCACGATGCACTGGAGTACAAACTGCGGCACCTCCGTGTGTGTCCGGTGGATAACGTGAGTGTGCCTGGTCGAGGGCTGTCGTGGGGCCTGTGAGTTTAACGGTCACTGTATGTCTAAGGCTGGGAAGGGCTGGGTGCTGTGGTGATGCTGCTGTTGTATCATTCTTGGGGTTGCTGTTCCCACCTGGTTTGGGCTGGAATCACACTGCTGGAATCACCAAAAAGTGCACGGGAAACAGATATTCCTTCTGGCTTTAGACCCGCCTCCCCAGGGGACAGAGGCCAGGGGTAGGACTGGGTCAGAGTTTTACCAGTTTCTACTGTTTTGTTATTATCAGAGTAAGGCTGTGCATGAGATCTGGCACTACCAGTACCTGAGCTGGCCTGACCACGGCGTACCCAGCGAGCCAGGAGGAGTGCTCAGCTTCCTCGACCAAATAAACCAGAAGCAGGAGAGCATCCCAAACGCAGGGCCTATTCTGGTGCATTGCAGGTTGGTACGGAGGCTGGGGTTTGAAGTGTTCTCCATCCTTTATGCCGAGTAAGGTGTAAAAAAAGTCTGTCCTGCTGCACCAGCTCTTCCCCAGGACTTGTGAGAGAGGCTTATGCCAGCTCCAGTATTTGCTTTTTCCTGTTTGTTGCCCCCAAACCAAACTCTGCTGCCTGTGGTATCCTTCACTCTTTGGTGGCGTTGCTGAAGAGCTGCTACAAGTTGCCGTGTCCTTTCCCAGAAGCAGCTGCGTTTTGTTTCAGGAGCTGTATTGCTCTGACCTCTGCTTGTCCTCTCCTTGCAGTGCTGGGATTGGCCGCACTGGGACTATCATCGTCATTGATATGATAGTGGAAACAATCTCCACCAAGGGTAAGAGGACCCCAAAGCGTCTTGAAGTGAATTGGCCTACCCAGTAAGGCTGTGCCCTTAAGGCCAGCTGCAAAGGAATGAAAACTATCAGGTATCACTGGGAGAGATCCTACCACAGCCCTGAGAAGACTGTGGTGTCCTAGCTATGCGGCAGCTGCTGGATCTCTGCACTGTATCCACTAACTGTGGCTTCAACTTTCCTTGAGCTTGGGCTCTTCCTTCAGGGCCAGATTGGGAAGATGCTGAGCCAGAAGGAGGGATAGGAGGTCCATAGAGGAGTAAAGAGTATGGAGGGAGGAGGAAACTTCTTGACTGATTTTCAGTGTGACTGGTTTTGGTGGAGAACTGGGAGAGGGGAGGTCAGTGGACACATCCATAAGCATTTCTGGTGTGCCTGGCTAGGGCTGGACTGTGACATTGACATCCAGAAGACTATCCAGATGGTGAGGGCTCAACGCTCAGGGATGGTGCAGACGGAGGCGCAGTACAAGTTCATCTACATGGCCATCTGCCAGTTCATAGAGACAACCAAGAAGAAGCTGGAAGTTATCCAGGTGAGGAAGGGGACTCTACTTTCAGTCCTGTGAGTTTAGACCCTGCACGGTGCTGGCTCTGAGCCCAAGTGCTCTGTTTCCCAAGCTTGGAGCTGGCACTGGGACCTACACAGACACCATGGTGCACCAAGGCTTGAGGCCTCCCTTTAGAATTCAGGGGATAACATTAGCCGCTCCAATACTAACCTCTTCTAAACTGCTAAAGAGCAATAAGTTTTAATGCAGTTAGTTCAACTACGTTCTGTATCATGTCTCCAGCAAGCTGAATCTAAGACAGGCGAAGACTTTGCCCTCTCCTTTCCTCTTTGTCCTGGTTCTGCAGTTGCCTCCCAAGCCCTCGCGGCAATGATTTTCTCCTACTGGCTGATAAGTGGCATCTTTTATCTCTCCTTGTAGCCTCTGGCAGCATCCACTGGCTGCTGCTCTCTGTTTAATATTCCTTAGCCGACACACACGTGGTGCTCCCAGGCGCCTCTGGGAATCTGTCGTCCCACTGTTCACCCTTGTAGGAGGCTACATTTCCATCCCTGCATCTCACCTCTGTGACAGCAGCTGGTGGAGTGCAACGAGCTCAAGGACTTTGGCAGCCCACCAAGATCCCATGATGGATCTGGCTAAACAGCCAGAACTCTTCGTGACGCTTCGCATGCTTCTCCCAAACCACACTCGTTCTTAGCTTGGGTGTCGTGGTTTGGTTTTTTATTATTTATTTATTATTTTTTTTTAACTCCTGTAGTCTCAGAAAGGCAAACCGAACGAGTCTGAGTACGGGAACATTGCCTACCCCCCTGCAGTGAGGAACGCGCACGCCAAGGTTTCACGAAAGTCCTCCAAGTAAGTGCTCACCTCAACCAGGGGCCCAGCTATGCCTGCCGCTGGCAACAGTCTCCCTGCTGGCTTGGCTGCCTTGGGGTTTTTTTTGTTTTGTTTTTTTTTTTTTTTTTCTCTTGCTCAATTTTCCCCTTGTTTATTTTGTTTTTTCCCCCCGATGTTACAGGCAGAAACAGGAGTCAACCATTTATGAGAACTTGGGGAAAAAGGAGGAGAAGGTGCGGAAACAGCACTCCGCAGAGAAGAAGCTGAAAGGCTCAGTAAAGAAAAAATAAGCATAAAAATAAGCAGGTAGCACCATGGGGGCTTTGAACCTGGGGTGCAGGACTGGAGCTTAGGTCCAGGCTGGCCTGTCTTGCATTCCTTGCTCTTGGGCTGGAACTAGCCCTTCCCTTTCTCTTCCGTGCCTCTTCTTTTTAGTGCCCCAAACCAGACTGCTTTACAGCTCAGCTGACCAACTTCATTGTCCCTTGCCTGTGCGGGCCAGAGAAGTCTCCTGCTGCCCCCTCATCATTCATTAACAGGACCCAAAAAATTAATATAATAAATCACAGCCTTCTTTGTTTCTTTCCCTTGCTGTCTGCACACCAGAGGCCCAAACACACCTCTGGTGTGTCAGCCCCAGCTGACTTCTTGAGGAAGAGCTAAGGAAGCTCTTTACAGGAGTTACATCTCTGCCCACTGCTGAGAGTTAAGAGTTTAGCCTGTTAGCGTTCACTGAAGCCTCATCTTTTAAAATCTGCAGATTTTGGCCCATTTCAGCTCAGCTCCTCTGCGATTCAACCTTAATACCAACCCGCTGCCCTATGAGCACTTTTCTACTTGATCCTGTTGATTGGATGCTGTAAATATATCAGAATTTGATGTGATGGCTGTGTGTTTTCTCCTTTGTTTGTAAATAAACAAGTATTTGTTTGAATGCTGAGTCCTAACGTTGGTGGGTGGGTTTTTTTTCCCTATAATTTCTCTTCAAGTACAGCTGTTCTCCTGGCTTCGCTCGCAGCCCTGCAAGTACTTATGAAAATAGCTCTAGTTTAGTTTTCGTCAATCCCTGCAGCCTTCAGATGCCTGAACAGAAGCTGTGACCAGTTAGGGTGGCTTCTTGCTGTGCACTCACCAGCGTCTCCTTCTCTGGAGACATTCAAAACTCATCTGGATGTGTTCCTGTGTGACCTGATGTAGGTGTTCCTGCTCTGGCAGGGGGATTGGACTAGATGATCTTTCAAGGTCCCTTCCAATCCCTGATATTCTGTGATTCTGTGAACCCAAAAAGATGGCTGTGACAAACTCAGGCGGTGGGGTTTTGCACTGAAATTTTGGTATTTGGAAAAGTCATCCTCCAAATCAGGAGCCATTTTGTCATCCGTCTAATGTGTCTTTGGTAGTGCCCAGCAGGAGCTGGAGGGTAAGGTGTAAGGGCTGCTTCAGCAAGCAGTCTTGACTGCTCCTTCCCAGATACCACTTGGTGGAAAGGAAACTTCATCTTTATGGAAAAGTATGGCCACTTTGTGGCTTCACAGAGACCAGTCAGTCACCTACGGGGAGGGACTAGGGCAGCTCATCCTGTTCAGCCTGATAAAGAGGAGACTGAGGACTAAGCTACTCTCACCTACAAACTACACAGCTGGGTGAGAAGATGATGGTAAGGGCAGGTAACAAAACCTAGAGGCAATGGTTCCAAATCGCAGCTTGGGAGGTTGAACACCTAAGACTGCTTTCATCAGACGGCATTCAAAGAGACACTCAGCGCAGGAACTTTGTCCTTGCAGGTTTTCAATGCTCGCACGGACACAGCCACAGCTGATCTGACCTAGTGCTGGCACTAGTGCACCTCGCAGCAGTAGCCTGGATTGAAGACTTCCAGATGTCCCTTCCCACTACCATTTATGTGATTCTGGGAGTGACAGAGAACATCCCTTAGCAACGGAGCCTATCCTTGGTGGTGTCAGAATGGGACTCAGCATATTTTTTAAAGTCTTGCCAGTTGAAGCCAAGCCCCAGTCTGTGGCTACTCGGGAACTATTTAGGAGAATGCTGAGAGGGTTTGGCTAAAGCCACAGCGAAAGAGTGCGGGCCTGAACCTTTCTGTGGTGGCTGGCTTAGAGCCCAGGGAACACTCTGAGGAATCCTTAATTTATGGGTACAGATACTGCTTAGGCTGTGGACATTTGCTTCTCAGAGAAAAAGACGGTTCAAGTGTCCTGGACTAGGGCCCAGTGAGAGCTGATGGCAGGAAGAGCTCAGTCGCACTTAGGGAGAGGCCTGAGATAGGTCACAAAGTGACCAAGGATCCAGACCAAGAACACTTGGAAATGTGGGACAGGGACTTTGGTCTGACCATATCTAAGCCCCATGTAGGAAGACAACTGAACAGCCAACAGTCAGCTGTCTGACTGCGGTCCAGTGGCAACTGTCCCCTGCTTTGGCGTGGGGATCTCAGGAGCAGGCTCTCTCCTCTTGGTTTAGAGCACAAATCCAGAGGAGGGAAAAGGGTAGAAAAGAGAAGGAACGAGATGTACCTTGGACTCTGTTCCACAGTGTTTGTGCCTGCAAGGTGAAGCAGCTACCAGTCTGTGCAAACCAGGTGGAAGCAGGTGCTGCATCCTTGTGACCCTGCCACCTCCCAGAGGACGTGCCCACTCTCATCCACTGGCCAGGAAGGAGCAGGAACCCCATCACTGCCAAACCTGAATGGCCCTGCTACAGCAACAACATCATTTCGAGATGATAGAACCCCCCTCCATCTAGGCAACAGGCACACCTCTGAGGGACAAATCACAGCACCAAAGATGAGTGGCCACACGCTGTCCTGCAAGGACTAGGGAGCTTTCTTGGCTTTTTAGCCAAGCTTTTGCTACTGTCCCTCACAGTATCCTTCTGGAGAGTGTCCAGCCCACAGCTAGACATGGACACAATGCAACGGGTGAACAATTGGCTGAAGAGTCAAGCTCGAAGGGGTTACAGTAAAGGGGGTAACATGTAGCTGGTGGGCGGTCGCTAGTGCTGCTCCCCAGGGATCAATTTTTAGGGCCGGTTCGCTCAAAAGCTTTTATCAGTGGCCTAGACACAGGAGACAAGTGGCCGCTTAACTCGCTGACAATAACAAATTAGGAGGAGCCGTTGATTCCCTCAGGTAGACAAAGGCCTTAACAGCAAGATCATGACAGAAGAGCATGCTGGCCAACCACCACCCCTATGAAATTTAACAAGAACAAATATCCAATGGTGTCATCCTGGGTGTATGCACAGACCCAGGGGACAAGAGGCTGCGGGGCAGCCCTGCAGAAGGGCACCTGGGTGAGCTCCTCAAGCCTGTCTCTGTTCCAGACGTGTTTAGACGACACTCTTATCCACGGTTTAATTTTCAGGTTGCCCCGTGCACAGCTGGACTTGATGATCCTTGTGGATCCCTTCCACCTCGGGATCCTCTGGGAAATCTCTGGAGTCCTAAATCTCGTATAGGGGAGCCCAGTGAGACCAGGAAAAAAGACTGGCCCCTGAGGCAGACAATGTTTCTGCCTTTGAAACCCAAGCACAGAAGAGATTTAGTCAGTGGAGGAAGACTTCTGTGCTTTCTGCCAGAAAGCAGGCTTAGGGCTACCAAGACAGTTAAGTTGTCTGGAGCATCTCTCTCATGAGAAAAGGCTGAGGGACATGGGTCTTTTTAGTCTGGAGAAGGCTGAGGGAGGTTCTGATCAAGAGCTATGGATACTGAAAGGGTGGGTGCCAAGAGGATGGGGCCAGCCTTTTTCTTCAGCGGTGCCCAGTGACAGGACAAGAGGTAACTGGCATAAACTTGAACACAGGAAGTTCCATCTAAACACGAGGAGGAACTCCTTCACTTTGAGGGTGGCAGAGCACTGGAACAGGCTGCCCAGAGAGGTGGTAGAGTCTCCATCTCTGGAGATATTCAAAACCTGTCTGGATGCCTTCCTGTCACCCTGCTCTGGGTGGACCTGGTTCAGCAGGGGGCTTGGACATGATGCTGTGACACAGGAACGCAAGCAAACACATGTTCTTCTCCAGCATCCACAGGCACCTAAGGAACTGGCCCTGGTCACTCACACAGCTAATAGGAACATCCACATCTCTCCTCTCCCCTTTCCCCACAGCATCCTGATTCTGCCTTCAACCAAATAAAAACCCCCATTCCACCTCCCCACTGTGGAAAATTACCTCTTCTTTCCCAGCACTAAACACGCTTGGACACAGTATAAATTTTGGAGGTTTTAATTTTTACAAATGTTTGAAAGAATCACTGGGCAGACAGTGACATATATTCCAGCAGTGACAGGCACCCAATTGAAGGACATTTTCCTGAATTGAGTCCCAGGTTCTCTTGGGATTAAAAAGAGAAAGAAAATTTTCTAGGAAAAAAAAACCCAAAAGGCTGGTGCTGACAGCAGCAGAACTCCCGAGCTTGGCCAAAAAAACGTTCTGATTTTACCCTACAAAAATCTAAAGATTAATGAAGGTTAGAGGTGAAATACTACATCCACATGGGTTAATACCAGTAAGCACCCTTGCCCCTACCCCGCATTTAACTGGTGGGGCGAGGAAGGGATTCCCATAACTGGATCACCACAGATGGAGCAGGGGCACGGGAACCAAATCTGGCTACTTTTGGAGTAACAACTTCAAAGTGAAGGCAAACAATGCTAGTGCAGGGAGTTCCAAGCTCCTCACTCGTAGCTTCTGCTGGTCAGCACCGGCCGTTCTAGGAGGCTTGAGCTTCTTTCATTTCTTCCCTTGCTTGAGTAGGAGACTGTCACTGAAAGGGAGAAAGAAATGAGTCATTGGTGCAGAAAACACAAGCAAAGCTGAACCAGACCCTCGCGACAGACGTCGGGACGTCACACCTAAAGGATCTCCACTTCCAAGTCCTTCCTACTCAGTACTTTTTTTCCAAAGCCCCTTAAGGCTTCTGGGATGAGGATCAGGACAGAATCTGGTCAGAGGTAAGGAAGGAGGATCTCACAATCAGAGATCCCAGAGAGAAGAAACCAGTTCTGGCTTCCTTTTGCGATTCTAAGACATCTAAGCTTTTAGCTGCACGCGGGTAGCTCAGCTGGCACTGCCTTGTCCAACACACAGGACAGACCAGTGGGCACCCCCCTGTTACCCCTGCCTTCCCCATGCAAGGTTCCTTATGGGAGACACAGAGAGCTCCAATTACTGAGTGGCTCCTGCTTGATGTAGATGTTTGTATGGCCCCTGCAAGGAAGGGCTTCAAGCTTCCCATCACGAATGGAAACTGAGGTCGAGAGGGAATAAACTTCCTGTGGCCAGAAAGGCCCAAGCCAGAAAGATCCCAGGCACCTTGTTCCAAGTACTAACGAAAGGATCAAAATAAACAGTGTCTTACCTTCCTCTGTGTGTCAGGAGGATCCAGTAAAGGGGGAGGGGAAAGGAAAAAAAAAAAAACACAAGAGCAAATTGATTAGATTTAACAAAAAAAAAATTCCATTTCCACAGTAAGACTGCTCCCTGCTTGGCTGTGTCCTCTGGCATTACGCTTCTCTTAGAAAAAAGATCCTGAGAGAGCTCCAGAAAGGGGACCAGCTTCCCAAGTAGGGTGCAGATAAATCCACCCACCACAGCCACCCGGCCCCTTTACCTGGTGAATCCCTCATCCTGCAGGTTCAGTACCAAGTTATCTGCTGTGAGATACACGCGGTTTTGTGAGCCAGCAATCTGGAAAAGAAATCCAGTACAGAGATGCCATAAAATGCATGTGGAAGAATAGCACCAGCAAAGAATCTACCTCCCTCTCCAGATATAGCACTTCAACGTCTCAGTTAAACCAAAGCAACTCCCCAAAACAACTCTGTAGCTTCCTATCCCAGTGCCATCAGACTTTCTAAAAGTGCTCATTCTGTCTCCCTGTCAGGCAGATCTTTGATCCCAGGCGCAGCTGTCCCCTTTTCTCAGCCTGCAGGAAACCAGGAGCTTTTGGTGGCTGCAGCTGGGTGAGGGTGATGGAATCTGATGTGGATCTGGCCTTGTCGTATGGAAGGCATGAACTCCTAGCCTCACATCTAATTGCCGATGGTGGCAAGCTGGATCTTAAGTTCTATTTGAGCAGAGAAGGGCTGGGCAGGAACAAAGATCGGGACAGGGCAGGTCACATTCGCCTTAAATTCATCATGTGGCCACTGGGCTGGGAGGACAGCACAAGGGCTGCAGAAGGAATAAAGGAAACTCTGTGCCCCGTTGCTCACCGTTTTCGAGATGTTCTGAGCAGCTCGGATCTTACGTAGCTTGATGTAGCCTGGATTCCTGCTAAGAGCTTCGCCAAGGTACAGGGGAGCAAAAGTTAAGGAAAACCCCACTTAACAGAAGCCACCCACCCTCAAGGAATTCTTCCTAAGATGCATCATCAGATATCTTAGGGAGGAAAAAACAATCTCTAGCCCAATAACTTGGGCCTTTGGACAGGGATATTTTTACTTAACAAGAACAACATTATGGATTACGGTCACACAGAGCAAATAAAACCGAAAGCTCACAATAGGGAGCTCATGGCCTTCTCTACTCTGACCTGTAATCTCAGACAAATCTCACCCCAGCCAGCTGTAGGGGGAAAAAACAAAGAACATGACAGTGACCTACTTAGAACTGTCATCTGATAACAGTCTCCTAAGCGTGAGCCCAGTGTGACAGACTCTCAGGCCTTTCAAGCTCACAGGACACATCCCACAGAATCTCCCAAAACAGGATATCATCTTGGCAGCTGTAGCTTCCCCTTCAGCCTGAACAATCTTCTGCTTCTGCTCCTGCTTTGCCTTCTCCACCAGAAACTGTGCGCGTTGTGCCTCCTGCTGGGCTGCAGAGAGAATGGCCAAAAGCATTGCAAGCAGATCCCATGTTTTGGGCCCTCCACCAGAACCCTACAGCTCAGCCCCGAGGGCTTCACTTCTGGAAGAGTGCACAGCATTCCGGGGTGATACCCACAAGTAAGAAATGTATCTGAGTGTGCTTTACTTTTTCTTAAATACAATCAGCAGCATCCAGACCCTCTAAACGTGATCTGTACAGAAAGTGGTAAGAGCCCCAGTATGAAGAGAAACCCTAGTCTTGGGAACTCAGTCCCACTGGGGGTCTATCTCATTAGTTATCACCCAACGTTCTCTACAGGTACTTGTGAAATAACCTGCTTGGTTCCATTACTAAGGAGGCTGAGATGTGTAACTCAGTAGCCATAACCATGCAAAAGCAGTGACGCTCTAGCCCAAATTCTGCTTCCTTGTTTAACAATTCCATAAAAAGGCAAAGGCAATTCGCTCTCTCCAGGCATAAGTTCAACTCACCCACTTGCTTAGCCTCCACAGCTGCTGTGTATTCACGACTGAAGCTGAGCTCTGTGATAGCCACATCGTCCAGGATGAGGCTGAAATCCTTGGCTCGCTCTGTCAGTTCTCGCCTAATGAGCAGAGACACCTGAAACACAGCAAAAAGAGTACCCAACACGGGCCGATTCTCACTCCCTGTGCCCCCCAGAAGTGAAGCACAACTGCTCTCTTCACAGTTCATTCACACTGGGCCCAGGAGAGACATCACCTAAAGCAAACCTTGAATCACGGACAGTAATATCATCTCTGAATCTGTCACCTCTAAATAATGCTGCATATCCATAGCTACGTATGTTTTCAAGAATAAATTACAGCTTATTTAACAGTTATTACTTAACTATATCATACAACTAATTTTACAAAAAAAACCTGCCTTCTTTAAAGTTTTTTTTCTTTGGCATCCCATCACATCTAGTTCTGCAATTCCCACATGTGTTTTGTCATGAAGTATTTCCTTGAATTTGCCAGAGTTGGCAGTCTGGCTGAGTTCTCAGCTTTGTACTCAGATTAAGAAAATAAAAATTACCACTCCACACTGCAGACATGCCAATTACTGTAGCTACTTGTCCAGCGTGGCTACTCTGTTTTTTTTAGTCTCTTTGAATGACCGTTGTTGGTAGACTTTTTATTCTACTGATTCCCAAGTTGCCTTTAACTTGCCAGTATCTTTTTCAGGCAGGTTGACAAGTCCTGCAGCAAATACTGACTGAAATAGAAATTACTGATACAATATCACATCCTCGACCAGTCTAGCATTTGCTTTTACATTCATCGCAGCTGTTTCTGAGCAACATTCTAAACCGATACCAGAATCCTTTGCTGTGTGAGCTGCAAGTGCCTAACTATGCAAAGTCACTTCGTTTTCTTCTGATTATCAACTGCTCCAATACGCATCACTTCAGAGTAATGCACAGAGGAGAAGTCAAATTCAATTCAGTTCGTTCAGAGATACTCCAGCAGTCTGTCTTTGCTTCCAGTAAACCTAAATCTCTTGCAGACGTTGTTTCTTTGCTGCCACATCCTCGCTTTCCACTTTCTCGTTATACAAGATCGTTACCAAATCCTTCCAGTACACACTATGTGGCCTAGCACAAAAGTCTCTATTCCGGATCAGTTCTTGCAACAAAACTTGGACACTTCGTTCTACTCTTTGCTCTTTTGTCACGGATCAGAAACCAGTTAAGAGACACCTTGTATTTCATCCTCTGACGACTTACCCTCTTTAGCAGTCTCAGGCAGGATAGTTTAAAAAAAGATCAGCACCTTCTCTCTCTCCCTCAGCTGCGATAAGCAACAGACACTCTCAGAATCCCTAGCAATCACATTACCAGAACGCAAGCTTTCGGGCACAATTCTTTTAAAGATAAATATTTCTACTAGCTTGCAAGCCCTCATATTGCCCTCTAGCCTCTTTCTAAACATAAATATTTCCTACTCTTCTGTAGCATGCATTACTGAAAGTTCACTGCTTTGTTTTCTGCTCACCCACTTTGCTTTTCAGATCCTTTTAAAAATTGTTTAATTTGCAGTCATATCTCCTCCAAGACCATCTCCCCCCCATCATTACATTATGGTGCAATTTCACACTCTATACATCAATGCATCCAGCCTTCTTCTCAGAAGTTTGCATTACAGCCTTAGTGTTTGCATCTGTATCGAGATCAAACTGTAAGTGGGATCCAGTTCCGCACCCATTCTGTTTGGATGTGTGATCTACCAGCATAATATATTTATCCTTTAACCGTTATAGCATTCCCCTCGTGCACAATTTAGTTCTTTGCAATCCCAGTGTAATTCTCTTCCAGAAAAAAATCACCTGAGCTCTCTGAGTAATGAGCTGGGAAGCGTTAAACTTGGCTACCACGCTCTTGAGTACTTCATTAACAATGGAAGGCAGGACTCGCTCCTCGTAGTCCAGGCCCAGGCGCTGGTACATGCTGGGCAGCTCTGCAGCATTGGGGCGGGTGAGAACACGCAGTGAAATGTTCACCATCTGCAAATCTGAAGAAGAGGAAAGAGATTACAAACAGGGCCACCTCTGCAGNACGCCGCCGATGCGGTTGAAGAAGATGGCCCGCTGGCCGCCTTCCACTGCGGGGAGAAGGGGCAGGGTCAGGGCGGGAGATGGAGAAGGTGGGCGCGGGAGAAGTGAGCCTGGGGGAACACTCACCGATAAAGACAGATTCGCGGACGCCGTAGGCCAGGGCGCCGGCGCCCAGCAGCAACTTGAGGGCGGTGCCGACGCCCCGCGGCCCGGCCGGCAGCCGCCCCGCCAGGTCCTTCAGGTTCTGCGCCATGGCCGCGCCGCGCCGCCGGGAAGGACACCGGAAAGTACCGCTGGCCGAAGCGCTCCGGCGAGGAAAACGCCCCTTTCCGCCTCGCCGCTGCAGCCTTCCGGCCGCGCTGCGCTCCGGAAGTGGTTCCGGCCGGAGGGAGATAACGGGTGCTCCCCGGCCGCCATCTTGGGTGGTGTCGGCGGCCTGTGGGCGGGATGAGGGCGGGGTAGGGGCGGTGCTCACAAAATGGCGGCGCCCAGGCGGCCTCGTGAGGAAGAGGAGAAGGAGGAGGAGGCGGCAGCAGCGGAGGTTCAAGATGCTTTGCTCGGGGCAAAGCGGCCTCGCGGGCAGCGGCGGCTCTTGGTGGTGCTGGAGGGGGCGAGTCTGGAGACTGTGAAGGTGCGGGGGTCGGGCTGGACCGGGCCGAAGGTGGCCGTGGGCGCCCTTGCCCACCATGTCTGTGCTTTGGCTGTAGGTGGGGAAGACGTTCGAGCTCCTCAACTGCGACAAGCACAAGGCGTTGCTGCTGCGGAATGGCCGGGACCCCGGGGAGGTGCGGCCCGATATCACCCACCAGGTACCGGCCGGGTCCGGGCGGTGTCTACACCGGCCTGGGCTGCCCGGGGCGGCGGTGGGGCGGCAGGGCGGTCGGCTTGGGGGAGGTTGTCTCCCAAGTCTGGGGGTTTGTTTTGTGCTCCTGGAATGGGGGTGAGTTTGGCCTTACTCGCTGTACTCGTAGCTTGCTAATAATCCTCTTTACGTGTACAGGGGGCTGCTTTATTTCAGCTTTACAGTAGAGCTCAAGTGGCCAGGTGAACCCTTTCCTGTCTCAGTATCGGTGTCTTCTACATTTGTGGGCCCTGCCTTCGTGGTTTCCACGAGCCCTCTCTTGTGCCTTTTCTGTTTTTCCTACTGTGTGTTTTCCTATTTCAGAGTCTCCTGATGCTCATGGACAGCCCACTAAATCGGGCTGGTCTCCTGCAAGTTTATATCCATACCCAGAAGAATGTTCTAATTGAAATCAATCCCCAAACCAGAATCCCAAGAACTTTCGATCGATTCTGTGGTCTTATGGGTAAGTGATTCAAACCTTATACTGGTCAATAAAATAACGCAGGAAGGTGGTTAGGAGTGAAAGAATTCTGGGAAGAGCACCAACCTTAAAATCCCGAGAGTGAGAAAAGAGCAGGGAGATTGAAATATCTTTGTGCAAGTCTTAAGATGCAGAGGTCAACTGTGTGTTCCTTAGCACAGTAGAGATTGCCACCGTGAGACTGTGCTAGTAGCAAAATAACTTGATTAGTATTTCTTAAGACTGTTTTAGAAGATGCTGGGGACCCTAGAAATGGACATTTTGTCTACTTTCTGATCAGCGGGTAGAGGAACAGCACTCCTGCGGCAAAAGAACAGGCAACTTAACTAATTTGCTTCTTTTGTCAGTTCAGTTGCTGCATAAGCTCAGCGTTCGAGCAGCTGATGGGCCTCAGAAATTGTTGAAGGTAAGCAGGCTTTGACTGTTCACAGGTAATGTTGCAACGTTCCTCCTTTGCTGCTAGTGATGGAGAAGTAATTTTTATTATTTTTTGGTTTTGTACAAATCAGGGACTTAGTCAGTGGCCTTACCACAAAGCTTCTACGCCCCTGCTAATTTCTGCTTTCTACAGGTGATCAAAAATCCCGTCAGTGATCATCTCCCTGTGGGCTGCCTGAAGATAGGTACCTCTTTTTCAGTTCCAAAGGTGTCAGATCTACGTAAACTGGTTCCTACAGGGGAACCAGTTGTTATTGTTGTGGGAGCTTTTGCCCATGGTTCGGTAAGTGCATGTATCCCTTACTTGGAGTTGTAAAGATCTTAATCAGCATAGATTTCAGCCTTGTTCTGAGTATGGGGGTGGGGATGTTCTTCTCTAGTTTTTTTTTATTTTTTTTTTCCTCTCCTTTGCTTGGTCTCCCCAATCCCACTCCTCCTTTTTTTTCCCCCCGGGCAGGCTTCTCAGAAAAAGGGCCCGATGCTGCAAGGGTGGGAATTTTTTCCCTCCTCAAAGAGGGCACTAGTGAGGGCTAGCAGTTATCCTGCTGTGTTTTATTGTGGCTGTGTTCAACCTTTGGAGAGAAATACTGTGCCTCTCCAGCCAATGGGGATGGGTCATAGAATGCTTCAGGTTGGAACGAACTTTAAAGATCATCGAATTCCAACCCCCTGCCACAGGCAAGGACACCTCCCACTCAAAGCCTCAAAGCCCCATCCAGCCTGGTCTTGGACACGTGCAGGGACAGGGCATCTACAACTTCTCTGGGCAACCTGTTCCAGTGTCTCACCACCCTCACAGTAAAGAACTTCTTCCCAATACCTAAGCTAAATCTCCCCTCTTTCAATTTAAAACCATTACCCCTCATCCTATCACCTCGCTCCCTGACCAAGAGTCCCTCTCCAGCTCTCCTGGAGCTCCCTTCAGATACTGGAAGGCTGCTACAAGGTCTCCCTGGAGCCTTCTCTTGTCCAGGCTGAACAACCCCAAATGGGACCAAGTGAAAACTTGCAGCTTGAATTCGTGTTTTTTTTCTTTCTTCCTTCTCTCTTCCCCCAGGTCAATGTTGATTATACAGAAAAGATGGTTTCCATCAGCAACTACCCCCTCTCTGCTGCCCTGACCTGTGCTAAAATTACTACAGCCTTTGAGGAAGTCTGGGGAGTAGTATGAGCTCCCACTGCTACTGCTGTCATGGTGGACTCCTGTACAGTGACCCCACATTCTGGAGAGACTCTTTTACTTAGGTGTGGACCTAGAGGACTTTGGGCTCCTGGAAGGGAAGAGGTTTCCATTTCATCCTTGTAGCCTCTGGAGCAATGAGGCTTTACATGAACTGCCCTACTGACCTTTTTTTTAAATTCCTATTAAAGGTCATTTTTGGTAAGAGTGCTTGTGTATTTTTCCTTTCACATGTTTTAACACAGGGGTGGGCTTTATAGCGGGGACGTGGCCCAGATTTGTCATGGAACTGAAATTCTTAGCTGTGCCCCGCTCTGGCCCTGCAGCTGAAGTTACTCAGTCCCGTAGAATCCCTTTGCTCGGTGGCGCGTGACAGTTGGCGCTCCCGCACCGGGGCGCCCAAGAGGAAAGGAGCTGAAGCCGATATGAAAAAGACCAGGAGCAATTTTTATCGTGGATGACAAACGTAGAAAAGTCAGAAGGTGGCTGCAATCCCGATACAGTGCCTGCGTTGAGTTTTGTTTTGTTTTTTTTTTTCCTTTTACAATCGGCCTGCTATCAGCAGAGACACGAGCGTCCACTGGAGGGTGGCAGAGAGATAAGGCAACATACAGAAGGTTGGAGGATCTGGAAGGAGGCTTCCTCCTCCGCTCCCCTCCTTTCGGGTCTCTGACCCTGGGCTTTCTCTTTCCCCCTCCTCGCGTCGAGAAAAGTCGTACTTCAACACAGCAAACTTGGCAGGTGATGCTTTGCTTCCGGAGTGTTAAATCGACTCCTACAAATGCACAGGTGGTACAATCTGGAAAAAGAGAAAAGTGCTAGATTCGTTTCCGGCTGGGTTTTCGATTTGCCTTTCCTCTCGGGATGTAACGTTGCTGCCCCCGCTTCACCTCCTAGTCCGAGCGTGGGACTCTCTGCACGCAGTACAGCCTTACCTTTTGGCTGTTATTCTGCTTTTTTTAGCTTTTCTTTTCGTGGCACGATTAATCTGCGAATGTAAGGCAACACGAGCAATAAGGTGAAGAACAACGCGTGGCCGAGGAAATAAATAGACCTGTACACCTGAAAGGAGAAAAGCAGGGTTAGGGATCAGCGGGCAGCTTTGAGCCAAAGAACATCTAGGGCAGGAGGGAAGGGAAAGGGCTGGTTGCACGGGTTGCCTGGTGGTGGCTACTTCACGGCTACCTTCATCCACTTGTCCCAGGTGAAAAGGCAAAATGGCACCAGAGAGTAACCCATGAACATCCAGTGGATACCCTGCTGCAGCACGTAGAAGATGGGCTGCAAGAGGGTGATGGAGGCCAAAGTGCTCAGGGGAGGACTGTCCCGAACGAGGTTTATGACCTGATTTAAAGAAAACAAACAGAATTCTCAGTTGGTTGTCTTCTGGCTATATGCAGGCTCTGGGGCCAAAGTATCTATCCAGCTGCATAAAATGGATTTTAGTAAGCAATTAGCCTAAAAAAAGCCGTTAAGTGCCCCATCCTGCTCTATGCTTTAATTAAGAAAAATAAGTTTAAATACGGAACGCTGTTTTGTCAGTACTGGGAGGTTGAGCAGAGGCATTCAGCTCACGTGCTTGGCCTCCAGCCTTTCCAGCTGCCAAGCGCTTCCAGTTTGCCCTCTGCTCATATGCCAAGTTCTCCACTTTTCTTCCCGTCAGCTTCCGCAATGAATTTAAGGCTTGCCCATGCAAGAAACCGAGCAACCTACGGAGCTCTTGCGAACAGAACGGTATCTATAGCGTTCAAACGCCCGTTCCAAAGCGAGCGGCCTTCTTTCGCGTTTAATCCGAGTAAAGCCTGCAGCGCGGCCCTTTCCAGACCGGCGGGGAAAGGCTAACGCCGGCCACCCCGTCCTGGTAAGTCAGACAAAGCGCACCTGTCTTTCAACGATGACTATAAGCAACTCCATCTGAAAGCACACCAGGTAGCCAGAGTGCAGCCCGTGCCAAATGGCCAGGAAGAACAGGGCCAGTGCCTGTGACAGCAGTTTGTTACCCAGGAACTTCAGACGCTTGAAGATGTAGCTAGAGCAGAAAAGAAACAAACTAAGTGCTTCTAGTCCATTTGTCTGTCCTCCCCTCTCCGTGCCAGAGGCGCAGGGACCATATGCCTTCGCATATGGCGGTGACGCCCCTGTGGTGACAGAAACAGCGAGACAGCTCCCCTTTACCAGGGACCTCAGCTCTTGTCTTAAAGAAATCCCAGCCAACGGGGAGAAGCTGCTCATCCAACATCCAAGGGATTTTACAACACAGTTGTGTCCCCCCCAGCAAGGGCTGAACCAGAACCCGCTTAGGTCACTGCATAAGGAGCATCAAGAGGGGTGACGCTGGGATCAGCTGATGGAGCAGTTCTGCGGATGTTTGAGCAGGCAGGCTGAAGTTCCATTCTAGTCTCTGCTCTCCTGCTGCCATCAACTGCTTACTGTATTAATGAACTGCCCTTCTAGATTTAATTAAAAGATCTGTCTAACCCAGTAACCTGCTTCAGATGGGACAGCAGCGAAACATGAGAGAAAGAGTGTGAGAACTGGCAGATTGTTCCTCCAGCGCTCCCTCTCAGCCCAGGATCTCACTTCTGCTGACACAGACGTTACTGACACATGACAGAAAGGGAATTTTGTCCTGCTCACCGGGCCACCCAAGCGTTGGTGTTGATGTTGAAAGAAGCAATGGTCCCTGTGAACAAAGGTGTTGTCTCATACAGCCAGACCTTCATGTTGGCACAGGCATCCCACAAAGGCTTTCCGCTCTCGTCCTTCCCATTATAGCCCAGACCAACAAGGATGCAGACACCTTCCTATGGGAAAAGATTCATGAGAAAGACGAGAGGAAAACATTTGCCCTCTTGGTCTTTTTTTTGGGGGAAAGGCAGAGCTTGGGAAGCTCTGACTCTCGCTGTGTTGAGTGGAAAGCACCACTGCAGGTGGAACAGATAGATAAAAACTGCCTCCTTTTTAGTTAGCTAGCCTTTGCTATCTTAAAGTAAGCTCAACTGACCTGCATTGATCTCCAGAAATCTGGATTACTTCCATCTGGTGCTAAGTCCAAGAGCATGCTAGGCAGCTGCAAAGGCGTGCTACCTTTGTTCATTTGTCTTTGGTTTCTGGAACGACATCTAGACTCACCGTAACAAGCCAGCAGGTTACGTATTTGTAGAGTATAATTTTGCCCCAGATCAATATGTAACCACAACGGAACCAGAAAGGCTTCTTCTGCAGAGATAAAATGCAATAAAAATAAAAAACAGAGTTGAGTGGCAATAACGAGACACGGTAGATGAGATCTCATCACTGTCTTTCATTTTAATCTGATGTATCTGTTGAGACTCCTACATGGACTGGACTGCCAGGCTATGTGCTTATGCAAATTTACACAACATATAATAATATTTGGCTGCATTGAAATAGGTACTTTGGGAAGACCCTGGGATTAGCATAATCGTTGCGAAAGCTACACCCTCATTTATTCATACTGGCACAGAAACAATGATAATCTGCAGGTAGGAATTACTTGCTAAGAGTTTTCTAAGAACCTCGAAGATCCTGGTAAGCCTTGCAAGTTACTCTAATTCTTTGCACATACTGTTTAAACAGAAAGTCATTAAAAGGTCACAATATACATCTGTTAGGTTTCCAAAAACAACAGTAGCTTCTAAGATTAATCCTCTATTTGTAAAAGTTTTTATTTGGATCAATTAAGCTTAACGCATTCCTGCTCTGCACCAAATGGAATCCACAGGACAGGCAGTTCTGGAAAGGTTTATCTCTAGTTGCTGCCTTATCTCTTTTTTTTAAATTGAGGCAAAACTGAAAATAAAATGAAAATGCACTCCTATAGATCCAGTGCCCTCCAGAGAAGTGAAATTCTTCCACACCCAAGAACTGTCAAATGAATACATACCATATAATCATCTGAGATGAGGTATTCATCAGAGATGTACAGGCTTGACAAGGTATAGGTTACTAGAAACAAGAGACCCAAACTCAGGCGCTTGAGAGCAGGCACAAAACTGTGAAAGAAAAATACGAAGGTCAAAGAAATGCCTTGGAAAGAGACGGTCAAACTCAGAATTTTAAAAACAGATGTGGAGAAGAGGAGGTAGGAGAGATAGCAATAGGGGGTCATCACGTTCCACCGCAGCAGATGCCTCTATTTGGAAGCTGGGATACTAACAATACCAGGGTGGGATCGAGTCTGTAGTTGGCAGTTGACGTTCGTGCCCTGGAACAATGCTTAGGACATTAACCAGAGAGTTAAGAGCAACTTTTGAAAGACTGCCTTGTCTTATAAATAACTTTTGGTCACAGTACGTTAGTGTCCAGGTAAGAGGGTGCTCTGCTGCAGGGAACATGGAGGATTCAGCATTTTGGGATCTTAGGAAGGTGAGGAGCTAAGTGGCTTTTTATTACCTATTGGGTCTCTGGCCTTGAACGTCAGTCATCTCTCCCCTTGCCAGTTTCTGATAGTCTGTCATGGAGAACTGAGGCCCCACCATGAAGGCACCATAGAAATAGGAGAATCCTGAGACCTCCAGCAAGGTAGGAACTCCCCGGACAGCAAATCGCCGCTGCTCAGGGGTCAGGAACTCCTGCACCAAAGGGAGTGGCATTAACATCATCCTAGGGGATCTCATACTGGCTCTGGATCTTGTGTTCTCAGCCTACCTCCTTAATGCTCTCAGTTCTTGCTCTCCGTGGGCATGGAACTTGCCACTTGTACCTCATATCCATTCCTCTCCCCAGCCCTCTCTATCTCCACCCCCTCTAAAAAGCAACACTGTTGTCCATCTCTAATCAGTACCATCTCTGTTCCAAATGATTCTTTTCCTCTCTATTATTCAGTGCACTCAGATACTCACAGATGCTCCCCTCTCAACTACAGCTTTTACCAAACAGTGAATGCAGCTTGCTAACTCGCATCCTTTCAATCTGATTTTCTGACCTCTAGCTCACTGGAATGATATGGAAGAGGGGAGGAGGAATGAACGAGAAATGCTGTCTTACTCACCAGATCTTTTCCTCCATCATAGTAATCAATGGCCAGACCTAGAGGTGAGAAACAATTATTTGAAGCCCTGTGATGGGCCGGTTGGGCCCTGTGATGGCAGGGCTTGCAGAGTGGAATAGATAGGAAGGAGATGGCACTCACCAATCAACTTGAGCGTCAAGACACAGTGCGGCATTGTCCACTTGATGTCATAATGCTCTGTGGCTGTGAAGTAATATCCAGCCATAAGGTATGTCTGAAAGAAACCATTGTTTGGGTTATTCAAGCCAATTCGTCCAGCTGGTTTTGATCTGTCTCCACTTTTCTGCCCACAGTTGCTACTGGGAAGTGCAAAACTGAACAGAAGGACTCCATTCTACAAACCGATGCAGTAAGAAAGGGAGTTTTACCATCTGAAAGAAGAACGTGGTGAAGACGGCAGTGATTGTGCGACCCATTAGTCTCAGTATGAGGAACTGGATTAGGACACATATCAGGGAATGAAAGAACTGCGTCCCTGTGGAGGAGGGGAAAAGAAAGAGATACATGAAGCAGAAGTGACATTTTCCCATTATATGTCCTCCCAAACCGCAGCACGCCCTGGGCCAGGCAACTCTCCCTTCCCAAACTCATCTTACCAAAATTGAAGTAAGCAATTGAGAGTCCTGTGAACACATTGTAGAGATGAATGAGGTAGGTCTCCTTCTGGAAGAGGAAATAGCGCTGGAACAAGGCAAAAGGATATCCTGAGTAGAGGAGAAAAAAAAAAAAAATAAGAGATGAAAGAGTTGTAAATTAGCGTAGACAAGCCTTTGTAATGGTGCAGATCATAGCTTTCTTGAACATGTTATTAGGAACATGTCCTTTACATAAATACATCATGGACAAGAGGAAATGTGCCAGGGGAGGTTTAGACTGGATATTAGGAAAAACAAATACATTGAAAGGGTTATCAAGCATTGGAACAGGCTGCCCAGGGAAGTGGTGGAATGGTCATCCCGGGAGGTATTTCAAAGACGGGTAGATGTGGTACTTAGCAACATGGTTTAGCAATGGCTTTTGTCAGTGTGACGTTGATGATTGGGCTGGATGATCTGAAAGATTCCCTCCAACACAGACAATTCTATGATTTTGATGATCATCAACACCGTATACATCAACAATATCCATTCCTGAGATTGTATTTCCATCTTGGGAAATAGATGCCAGATTAATTAGTTTGTATATTATACAGAAGAAAATACTGTATCAGGAATGTAATTATATCAAAGTTAACAATGAAGTGCAAGAAATTTGAATGTTGTGGTTAATACTAATACGTTTTCCTAAAAAATTCAATCCCCACTTCCACCTCAATAGGTTCTTACATGATGCTTGACCAGCATTAATCCCAGAGTTACTCAAGTGACCTCCAGTAGCATACTCTTCCTTTTCTAACTCTCCCCAAATCAGATGCAAATCTGAATTTGAACTACTGGGCACACAAAGCTGTAACTAAAGTCCACTGAGGCTATGCATATACTATTTTTGAATTAATAATAAAAATAAAACATCACAGTCAGAAGCATTTCATATGGAGCAGCTAAGATAAGTGGAAGGAATTTTTTCCTTGCGTTTTCCGCATGTTAGCTCCTGCCTAATTTAGGAATGCCGTCAGATTATTCATCTGTGGCTCTACTGAGAGGCAAACATTTGTGAAGCACTCTGGTAGTACGGTGAGAAGTGCCACACAGAAACTCATAAGTAAATTAAATTCCGCAGTCTCGGTGAGGTTCACATAGCATGTAGTAAGTATTGCCACATATTAGACAATCAATATATTATTTTTTAATACATATTGACACAGGAAGCATCTTGAGTACGTGAAGTCTGTTCACGCAATTAGCGTTTATAAAGGCATGTGCACAATGAGCTAAACTGGGATAAGAGAAGCAACTTTCATTCCGGCATTTTGTAACTTGATTGCTTTACTTTGCAAGCTTGTGTTCTTTTATCCTGATTAAAAACAACACCAAACCAAAAAAAGGAAATTTATCACATACCACAATGCTGACATCCACACTGCTTATTAGCCTAGCTGAAACCTGTAGCGGTGGATACATTTCTGCTACTCGCACTAATGGAGTAATAGTAGCAGTAGGTAGTCATGTTTTATATGGAGCAGTAATAAAAGGTGATGAAATGCACATTTTGCCGAGAAGCATCAGATGGATGGAAGGTTTCCAATAAGCAAGGCCAAATCTAGTCACTACTGTGCAAGGAAATGAGAAATTCCGTCACACTGCATAAAATACATGTCTTGCAGCCTGTCAGTCCTAATAGGGTAAGGTGTGACCAGAGCCATTTTAAGGTCCATTCTGTCCCCTCAGGTATCTTGGGAGGGAGTCCCAGAGTCTGGGACTGCGGGGGCTCCTTTCTAGATCCCAGACAGCGGCTGAGCTCAGGTGTGAACCTTCTGCTTCTGCAAACCCAGCTGCTGCTCCCCACTTCTTCAGCCTCTTGCCACCCCTCTCTCGGTCTTCCCTGCCTCCTTGTTCCTGTTCCTTCCTCCTTTTGTGTCTTTTTTAGCCGGTTTCCATGCCACAAGCTGCCTTCTCGCTCTGAGTGCCCGGCCAACCCCACATACCACGGGCCCTTCGCCTGCAGAGCCTGGCAACCTCGCTCTTGTCCACTCATCCAGCTCGTTCTTCCCTGCCATGGCAGCAGCTCCTAATTCCCCTGCAAAACATCTTACCTAAACTGTCCCCCCCATATTTTTTTTTTTGGACACAGCCACTTTTTTGTTAGCCAGCATGTACTTCTCCCCCATTTTCCTCGCTGCTTCCCTGCACACCAGCTGAAAGGGGAAGAGGGAAACAGCCAAGAGAGTTCGTCACACAGGCTCTCCAGGGATACAGGGGTAACTCAAAGAATCAGAGCAATGTACGTGATTTAAAAAAAAACAAAAACAAAAAACCCCCCCCAACAGTATTGTCTGCTTCTCCCAGCATTATACGCAGAAACACACAGACTAGGATTCTTTTTTCACTTATCAATTTTCCTCTGTATGAACAGCCGACAACAGCTTCCTGAAACGGAAAGTGATAAAAAAATATAAGGCGTTACCATCAGTTTAGATCAAAAAGCTAAAAAGCTGAGGTTGACCGTGGAAAAATGTTCCCCCCTTTTGAGAAGTGGGAGAAAGATCATATCAGAAATATAGGCAAAGCACAATTTATTGCTGTTTGTTGACATGGTTTTAAAACCAGATTTCCCATTCTCCCAAAAATTGGTACAAGTTTGCAAAACATTACATTTTCATCAGGAAAAAAAAATAAAATATGTTTTTTTACTCCAGCCGTTGCTGTAGACAGAATTAAATTCTGACTGAATACTATAACGTATTTCAAGTTTCTAAATGTCAGAAATTTTATCTGTTTTCCCATCCCCAACGAGTGTTTCTACTCTTTAAAAGACCTGTCTCTCTTGTCACACATACTCCTTTTTAACTCTACCCAGGAGATCCTATCATGGTTTGGGTAGTGCTGCTCTAAAGGAGAAATAATTATGAGCCCTTGCAAACAGAGAGCTACTAGTATGCACAGCATATGCGATTTTAGGAAGCCACGAATTTAAAGCACAGTCTTGTACTATGTGAGTGCCATTCCAGTTCAAAAGTCACGACATCAGCCTAAATTCCTCCCATATCCAGAGCAACTTGGTAGTACTCTGGACTGCAATTTAGTTAACAGTTTTGCTGCAAGACAGTTTTCACAGTTTTACAACTGGGCCAGTTCCACACCGTGGGTATAAACTTTAACCCCCAAACGGCAGCGGATACCGAGTATCAGCGGTCATTCTGCTGAAGCCAGTACCTTTTAAAACACTCATCAGCTATCTATTAAATAACCAGCCCTTCCTACTGATAACGACGGCAGCCCTCCCACCCCACCAGGGCGTTCTTGGAGCAGCCGGAATTAGCCCAGCGAAAGTTTTTGAAGACTAGCGTTGCCGCCCGACGCGCTCGCCGTCACATTTGGATAATGTCAGCGCTGCCTGGCTTTCACCATTCAGGAACGACAGGACTGGCGTGTCCCTGCTCCTTGCTGCCCAGGGACAGCAGCTCCTGACCTGCCAAACTTTCGCAGCTCCCTCAGGCAGAGAGGACCCAGGCAGCTGTAATAAATACTCCCCGAGAAAAAAGAAGGTGACCTCCTGATCTGAGGCAATTCTCCTTCTCCACGCACCACCATGGAGTCGAAAAGCAGTGCGCGCACACAGGGTTGATTTTTGCCTCTAGACAGACTTCCTATAGAAGAGAATTAGCAATTGATATAAAAGGGACAAATTAGACAAATCAGCTGAGACATGCTGGTGCTGATAAATTCCTCTTTTTTTTTTTTTTTTTTTTTTCTTTCACAGAATCACANCACAGGAACTCAGTTAAGAGAACCCTGCCACTGGAAGGAAAGGAGAATGCCAGCTTCTTTGCCACAGCCATTTGGGAGAGCCACGGGCCACAGCACGACACCGATAAAAGAATCTAATTGAGGAAAAGTAGTAAATGATGAAGGGGCTGGATTAGGCAGGAAGAAAGTTCTACTGATTCCAAGCAAAAATAGCGCTGTCAAGTTTGTCACCTTCTGGAATGGGTGATTACGATACCTGTCTTTTTCCAGAGATAAAGCTGCAAGTAAGAACACCAGAAACATTCTTTTCATCTCTGCTCCCTTTATTTCTCCTTTTATATGCGTTAACTTCGTTTCATCTTCAAGAGAGCAGATCAGACTATTTTTCCTCATCTCCCTTTTGCCGATCAGTTAACTCCACCTTTGTTAACATCTAGCGGATCAATTGTCTCTGTTTTTCCTTTTTAGAATGCTAAAACTAAAAGGAAGGAGACAACAGGAGAAAGACATGTTAAGGTATAAGCCTTACCTAATATTTTGACTTCAAAGATACTATCTTTTTCTGCCTGTAATACTGCAAAAGTCCCACACCTTGTTTAGCACTGGTTGCATATACATGAGTAGTTTAACTCAGCCCAGGAATGTACTTTTGAAGTCCACTCACAGTCCTTTAGTTTGCATTGAACCGTGTCAAAGCATGTGAACGGGACTCTCTTCAGATGAAACTGAACTGAAAATGCACTCCAGTGGGTGCTCAGTCTGCACGATCGGGCTGAAGTAAGTGCCCAAAACCCATGTAGTGAGGACGTCAGATACCACATGCAAACCAGTCTGCGTGACAGACCTGCTCCTACTGTGTCATTTTACTTGCTAATGTAGACACAGTGTGTAGCATTACACAGCTCTCTTTTTATTTATTATTACTTAAGGAATGAAATGTATTTGAAGTTAATATTTTTAAAAAGGCAGCAGACGAGTGCTTCTGTGACAGGGCTGGTTTTAGCGCCTGTAACAGGATGGTCAGCTGCTTCTTACTCCAATCTCTTACCCATTGAAACCAGTTGTTTGCTTCCCCTTTAGAAAGGTTCCTGCTTGGCTGACCAGCTGGGCACTTGATTTGGGGTAACTCATCAGCTACGGGTGACCACAAGGGAGAATTCCACAGAGCCTAAAATTCTTCAGGACGCAGAGAACAGGAATAAGCAGAGGATGTAAAACAAACAGAGACGTAGAAAAGGAGGAGATAAGACCGTTTGCAAGCAAAGCAGCTACCTTCTGGCACCTATTTGGTAGGAACCTGTTAATTTCTGCAGGTCACTGCTCTGCCTGTAGATGAGGGAACACTTCCACAGTGCTTTTCCTGGCAGGTCTGGGCAGAGCAGCAGGGTCATTTCTGGCTCAGGGCTCTAAACAGTTTGTTGGCCCCTCTCCATATTATGCAGCAGAACATGTCAGGTAGCTTGCAAGCCACTCTGTAACAGTATGGCCAGATAAACATCTTTAATTCTTTGGGATGATACAGCCACGCAAGTAATAAGATCAAGATAAATTTTTAAATACAGTGCCTTGTGTGTATCCTGGCATACACACTGAGCGGTGAAAGCAGGACAGAAAACCGTCTCCCCTCGTGGGAGGACAGGAGCAGCAGCACAGAAACCCTCTTCTCTCCTTCACACCACTGGAGGGACTTCCTCGCGTTTTCCTCCGAGAGGCTAGGACAGCAGTGGTTCAGACAGCTTATTCTGCCAAATGGGAAGCGACTCTGCTGGTACGGAGCTGAGATCATTGGTGACTTCCAAGCTGACCTAAAGACCGAGTTTCTCGTGGAGGAACACTCAGCCCTGGACCTTCTGAAGAACGCAAGGCAGCCTTTGCAAGAGAGAGAATGCAAATGTCTCAAAAGAGATTTTCATATGATTGACAAGCATTAGTGTACTAGACATACCAAAACTTTTTAGATGACGGGGTCCAGAACTATGCTTTAAGTAATACTGCTGTTGATAATATTGCCAAATTGCAGCCTAATTGCTTCAAAGGTCATTTATGCAAATTTTCACATACTGGATGTCTGAAGCAAGTTTTTAATCTTGTACAATCTGAGTAATTCTATTTGTATGCTGGGCTTCAAAATTGCAGGATGTATAAAAGCTGTCTCTGACTTAAATACAAAGCTGTGACTAAAACCCCATCCAGTACTCAGCAGTGTGCTGTTAAGAATCTTCACTCGTTCACTGAGAAAATGTGGTGCCCTTGAGGACTACTCCAATTTCTGTTCTTGGTTGCTCTTCCTCCCTCCCTCTCTCATTCTCCCCTGTATTTAATTTTTTTTTCAGTAGTGGCAGAATTTTAACAGTTTGAGTGGCTTCTTTTGGTTATTTCAAATCATGACTCAGTGAACACTCTTATTCAGAATCAAGAGAGTCCACTCAGACTATTTTTTTCAATAATAATTCATCTTTCTCCAGAAATTAATGTAAAAAAAAATATTAATGTAAACTGCAAGGTCCTTTTGCAATTCTTCCTCTTTTTCAGAAGGTTATTTTTACTAGTGATCTCCTGAACACTGAAACCCAGGAAACAGCTGTTGCAATAGAACTGCACTGTGTAGCTGGTGAACTGCATCACAGAGGGAGAAATAAGCAACAACGTTTTTATCCATCTTTGGAACACAGGACCGTGCTTCATCCTCACGGTCTTGTTCTGAAACAATTCAGCAGTATTAGCCTCAGCCCACAAAAATAATTTTCTTCCCTAATCTATGCAAACACCTGACATGGAGGAAGTGAACTAAAAGCCCTACCTTGCCTGTCCTAATGCCATTTCATCTTTTAGAAATGCCTTTCATTTATACCCCATCCCATCCTATGAAGTGGTCATCAGCACTAGTTACTTTCATTACCAACAGGCTCAAGGCTTTCAGTCACATTAGAAGGATTGCAAGCTAAACTGCAATTAAATGAAAATTTCTTTTCACATTAGTGCTGGGTTAAGCAACTCTTCTTGCTCTACTCTCATGTTGCTCGTAGTGGCGCTTAGCACTTCCTTTTAATGTAATGGTATAATGGTTTACTACCCATCTATTAAGCAGGAAAGCTGGAGTCAATCCCCTCTGCCTGAGTGGTTCAATCTACATGACCTGCAAGGGTACCGAAGCTGTTTTGCATGCCTTTAAGCCTTCTGTCTGNATGCAGCTCTAGCCTCCCTGTTTGGTATACGTTTCAGGTATGCAGGGGAAAGATGTGAGGGGGTTCCCAGTCCACGATCCCCAGACTTTTAATACAAATTATAAAGATCCATTAAGACTTCATGCAAAATAGCCGGTGGCCTACATCAGGAAAGGACACTGAGCCACCTCAATGGCTTAGTGTCAACACTGTCCGAGGAACATTTGCAACACCACACACGAATCTCAGACTTAATGAATCTACCAACTGCAGTGGGCATCTCTTCTTATCATTAAGATGATAATTATTAGCTGCTTCTTTCAAAGAAGTAATTTATTTTGCTCACCCATAGGACACCAAGCAGGAAACAGCTTTCCAATGTCATGTTCTAGCTTATTGCTAGTAAGAAGGTGTAAGTTCGAGCTGCATTCTGCAAAGGCATCGCTCTGCTGTAGGTCTCTGCCTCCACACACTTTCTAACACCTCTTCTGCATCAGCACTTGTTAGACTAGTCCCTTGGCTGGTTGACTGACCTGGTAGTAAACTATCTGCTTTTTCTGGTTCTGCCAGGCAAGTAAATTTAATCAGATCACAATTAAAGTACCAGAGACAGACGTGGGAGAAAGGAAAGCGGGACTTTTCCTGTTCAGCTGTGGGGAGCTGCTAGATTAACTCACACTGACTTATGTGCATGTCCTGTATATGTTTCCTATTGCTTTTTTTCTTTACAGAAGAAGTTTGGTTTAACTAACTTCTAAGTGAAGTTCAAAATGATAGTCAGTTCAATCCCCTATATCTACCCTTGACGTGAAGAATGTTTTGGTTCAGTTTGACCTTACACATTGTAGATCAAATTAGGCAGGAACAAATGCAGTCCAGACAACAGCTATGAAGTGACACAACTTTTCTTGTCTCCCTTTTTAAAAATGATACTTCTAGCGAGCCAAAGGAACTTTATTTTGACAGATCACACAGTAACATCTATACCACTTCAAATATATTTTTAGGTTCAGAGAAAATCTTGTATTTCCTTTCTGCTAGGTGACTACATCACCAAAAGCTTTCAAAGCCCAAAGTTTCATTGGGCACCTGCAGACATTTATGTAGACAGCATGTATACATACATCTGAATTAAATGTTTTGGGAGCTATAATCTCCTTCTCAATCGTTAGCCCACATCATAACCCTAGCCCTGCCTTAACCATTTTACATGTGACTTAACTATCTCATGTTGAGATAAGCATAAGGACCATGTGTTTCGCAACATGCTTTGCATTGCAGGTGGAGCGCACCACAACATCCCAGATCTTCTGGCCATTGAGCTGCCAAGGCTTCGCTCACCCTACCTGGTAGTCCCCATGATGACACGCCACTCCTGCATAGCTCCGTGATTGCCGATGACACTAATAATGTCTCTTGGCAGAGACTTCCCTACGCTTGGATGGGGCGACATCTCCAGAGGGCTTGTGGAGATTCCAAAGCGTGCACCCCTCCGGACACCTGCTCCTAGGGAATGCGATGGCAAAGGCAATGGAGCAATTCCCAACAAACTTCTTGTGGCCAAAGCATGGCTCAAGATACAGACAGACCCAAACCAGACTTCTTCCACACCGTGGCCACTGGCTCTGCAGGTCTCCAAGCCCGGTTCTCCCCACGGCCCCGGTCCCCGTGGCAGCTTAACGGGACCAAGCCTCCACCTCCCTGCAGGGACACCCACCGACTGGCCCGCCCCACTGCACAGCGGGCTCCACCGGGAGATCCGCAGGGTCACCCGGGGTTCCCAACCTGACAGCTGCTGCGAGGCAGGTCCCGAGCTACCGGGCGCAGGCCACCCTCCACCGGCCGTGCCGGGGCGGGGCCGGTATCGGCGGGGTCTCGCCCGCCGGCTCAGCGCCCACACGTGGCCTGGCACGGCGGCGCTGACACAGGTGCGGCTCCCCACCGGCAAGGCGCTGCCCGNCCACGGCGGGCGGTGCGCCCAGCCCGGGGCGCCAAACCCGTCACCCTCCCGCCACCGCCGCGCCCTCCGCCCTCTACTTACCCATCAGGATGGACAGGATGAGGCGCAGTGCCTGTTCTGACGAGCCCAGGGCTTCGGCCAGCTGGGCCAGGCCCCAGCCGGACCCCGCCACCGCCATCTTCTCCACCGGCCACCCTCGCCGGCCGGTCGCTCCTCGCACCCGGCAGCGGCACCCG
>VXBJ01000663.1:72498-103747 GCA_013400055.1 Nycticryphes semicollaris
TGGAGAAAGCGCTTCCCGTGGGCGGGGCTCAGTCAGGGCGGGGTCAGGCAGGCGAGGCGGAGCCCGCCTCCCCATTGGCTGTGGCGGGACAGGAGAGAGCCGGGCAGGGAGGGGTAGGGGACGGGGCGGGGCAGGGGTTATTCGCGGGCACGAGACGCGCGGGGCGGGCGGCGCGGGGCCAACGGTCGTGTGAGGCGGGCAAGGGGCAGTCCCAGGGCCAGGGCCTCGGCGTGAGACGTTGCTGACATTGCTCTGGTGGCTGGGGACAAGTCACCCCACTGAGCCTCCTCCGTGTGCTGGTCGATCTTGCCACCCCCGGTGGCTGCTGGAGGACGGATGGTGGCTGCTTGGCTGCGGTGGCCCAGAAGGACCCACTTCCCGTACCAGGGATTACAGCAGTTCCTGTCCCTACAGCTGCCAGCTCTCTTGCAGTCACTGGGCAACTCTGCCTACGCAGCCTGCTCGTAACTCATCTGTTGGAGGGCCTTCTCCTAGGTGTGTCCCTTCATGCAGGTATACACGAGTGCATCCTCAATTCTCCTCAGCAGAAGCTTCTGGTGCAATGGATTGGATCCTCTTCCCCCTGCTTGTGCTACCGTTTTCCTGCTGTGTCATTCAGGCGGGCAGTATTGCCCAAACTGGGCAAACTAGAGGGGCAAACAGACTTACACATAGGTTTATATGCAAAGGGATCTTGAGGTCTCTCATCCAAACCCCTGCTCCAAAGCTAGATTGAGTTGTTCAGGGCATTGCCTGGGCAATTTTTTGGACTTTTTCAAGGGTTGAGAGCTCCAGGCTTCCCTGGGCACCTAAGCCAGTGCTGAATTATGCCTTGGGAGAAGTATTTTTGTCCTCTGAATTGCCTCTGTTGCAAACTATGCCCATTGCCTCTATAACCACCCTTTGGGCAGCAGCACCTATTAGACCCTGTTCCTTGTCAAATCAGACTGGGAGAGGGACTGACAGTTTGCATGCCTACATAGATTTCATTTACTTAGGAGACCAGGCAAAAAACCTTGCTCCCCCTTGCCCTTCTCATTCCAGGCTAAACAAATCCAGATACCTCATTATCAGTGCTCCAGGCTCCTCTCCAGTGGTCCTGCTCTGGACTCTTTTTCCAGTTTGTTCACATCTCTCTTGCACTGGGGAATCCATAATGGACACATTGTACCAAGTGCAACTTTATCAATGCCATACAGGCCATACAGAGAGAAATAATCACTCCTCTCTACCCACTGATGATGCTGTTGTTCCTGTCACCCATTGTGCTGTTAGCTTTCACTGCTACAAAGGTCCATCGTGAGCTGGTGTGCTAAGATCACCAGGATATTTTCTGCAGAGCTGCTCCTAAGCCTGTTGTCTCCCAGCCTGTGCTGGTACATAGGATCACGCTGCCTTAGGTGCAGCTGTGACCATGAAGTTACAGTGTGGCTGTGGCGTGGGATCACCTGCTGGGCACTGGCCTTGGGTGTGGGTTTCACTTTGAATGACGTGTTTTTAATCCTGTCTTCCTTTCCCTGCCCCATAGTAACAAAGGCACGGATCCAGAGGAAGAAGAGGAAATAGTCTCATAAGAGCAATTTTCCCTGCACATTGGGCAGTGCAGCAGAAGATGGAGAGACTGCAGAGAGTAGAATAGATGAGGAATGAAAACAATGAAGGAATGGCTTGACAGAAACTTCACAAGGTTCAGAAAACAAAATGCAGCTGACATAACATGTGGCTTATCATGGGGCTTGGGAAGAACAAGAGTCACTTCAGAGGTCCACAGGGAAGCGGGGAGAATAGATTGTCTCAGGCTTCCACAAAAGCAATTCCAATTGGACCAAAGAGTGGTTCGCATGGGAACTGATGATTAGAGAGACTGGGGAATCTCCAGCCTTGGAGATGATCAGAAGACACCTGGACAAGGCCCCCAGGCTCACAGAAGGTGAGAAAAATTACAATGAACAGTAATTAGTGCAGTAGGGAAGAACATGAAGAGGGAGACATGTTGGTCTTGAGCTCCACAAGTCCCTTGAAGGCAGTGTGAGGTGCAGAGTGGCAGACCAAGATGGCCAGTAGCGGTTTAAAGAGCCTCCTGGATAGTTGACTCCATCAGGTTAGACTTTACAAATAGGTTACTATATTTGTTCAGCCTCACTGGTCACTACCAAACTTTTTGCGAAGTCCAAGGACTGACTTAATATCCGCTGCCATTTCCATGTTTATTTGGGTGTTTATGGTGTTTAGGCCAGTTTCATAAAATCATAGAATAGTTTAGATTGGAAGGCAATCTTAAAGATCATCTAGTTCCACCCCTCCTGCCATGGACAGGGACACGTCTCACTAGTAAATGAGGCCTAAGTGAGCATGCTGACTCTCTGTCCTTCCCTCAGTCATGTTTGACAAGGAATGAGCATCTCAAACTTCTCTATTAGTAGAAGTTTGATGAGTATTGAGAGCCATATTGGAGAGGGAGGCCTATTGGCATTACCACTGAAGCAGTCCAATCCATAATCAAGTTTCCTCCCATGTTTAATACAATTGAATTATCCCACAAATTTAACACTTCAGGGGCTGTAACCTCTTAAAGTCTTTATCCTGCTCAGCTATGCTGTTGTCTGGCAGGGAATCATTGTTACCATTTTATTAAAAGGATTTTAATATTTATTTTGAAGGAATGAAAAAGTGAGGAAAACATTTATGTAAAAAAGATCCATTGAGAACACAGAAACAGTGAGATACAGAGACAACTTCTGCCTCATTAAGTCTCTAAGCTTTAGACAGCTAAGAACAGGAGAATATACTAGGGAAAGATCACCATACGCTTGCCTCCTTCCTTAAACCTCCACATCTGGCTTCTCTTCCCCTTGTTCTTCTCCTTCCCTTCATCTGGAGGATTACTAAAAAGGCAGCAGCCTTGCTTTGAAGAGCAGACTGTAGCCTGGCACCAACTACACTACTATTTCTGCAGCTACTGGTACTCCGTTGGGCTTGCCATGAGGGCTCACAGTGCTGGGCTTAGCTTTCTGCATGTGCCAGTACATCTCCTGCCCAAGCAGACCTCTGTCTCCTGGTAGAAGCAGAGTCCTCCGGCTTTTGAAAAGGCAAGGTGCTCCATCTGGTTTTGCAGGTCACGTTTGTAGCAAAAAAAAATGGCTTTGGACCACAGTCTTACCCAAGTGGTGTCCTCCCATAGACCTCTAGCACTCCATCCACAGCTCTGACATCCGATTGCAGAAAAAGGGAGAGTCGGAGGCTGAACAAACTTCTGGTCTAGGTCATGGAATAGCTCAGGAAACAAACCCGTGAAACACTATTTTTGGGCACAGAGTAACTTCCTGGAAATGTCCACTATTCATAAAATAAATTTTTAAAGAATACTCTAGTATTTAAATACACTCGTGGTCAGTTAGCTGTGTGTAGTGAAAGGGTGTATATGAACTGTTATTTAATTCTGTAATCTACTATTGTCCGAGAAGGGTTTCAGAAGCAGCGTGTGCTCCTGAGATTGCCTAACAGTTTCCATTACAAGATTCCGTTTTCAGTTGCTTAAAATGTTGCTATATTTGACCTGTTTAGATTAAATGCTAGATGGCCACTGGGTGTCAGAGCATAGTAGCTGGTTTTGAGACTCAGATCCTGATGAGTACCATTCTTTTTCATTAAATAATAACAACAATAATAATAATAATAATCGGGGCACTACTATGCTTGGGAGGAGGGGGTGTAACCAAAAGCCTTTCTTTACTGTCCTGAAGATATACCATGGTTTGATGACATTATGTGGGTACTGATGTGAAACTTGACGTTTCCATGACCTCAGTGTGGCAATAAGGGAAGGCAGCTGCTGAAGCCTCTGCAAATCAATTTTTATTGACTGTGTTCCAGTGGCTGGTGCAGCTTTCCCACAGAGCACAGCTGCACAAGGCCTCAGGATGGTTCTTCAAGAGCTCTTACTGGACTTTCCTTCCAGGACCATTTCTTCTGCACTGAAGAACTGAAACAGGAGTCTTGTGCCCTGCAAGGTGCCTCTTTTCCCAAGCAGGCTCGGAGCCTGTCCTGATTGAAATGGCCATGGGAGAGGAGCAGGCTACTATGGGGCAAGGGGTCTATCTGGAGAGTGAGTGGGACTGAGGTTTAGGCTTCAACACTGCCAACAGGGAGGAAGGTACTAGAAAAGCAGGAGTCAGAGTAAAATTAAATCTGACTGAAGGCTGCAGCTGTGAATCACTGAGCCGAGGGAAGAGCAGAGAGAGGGCAGGGAAGGAAACACCACTACCAAGAAGATGGAGTATATAGGGAGAAGGGTAACTGCTTGGAAAAACAGGGCGGGGAGGCATGAAAATAAGTTTTCATTAGAAGGATGAATAGGGGGGCTTGGTGCCTGTGGGGCAGAAGAAGTCAGGAGCGGGTGAATGACAAACGGGAGAGAGCGGGAGGAAGCTGGGACTCAATGGACATTCGAATTGGGGAGGAAACAGTATGCTTGAAAAGAATTCACGTTTTTCGGTGTGGAAATTCTTGCACAAATAAATGTGATGCCACGGCCTGCTTACCAGACGTCACTGGCTCCATTCCCTGCCCCCCACCTCAAGAAATTAGGGAGTTGCGGTTCATGTCCCGTGTTTACAGTGGGGGAGCTCAAACACACCGGGACCGGCAGACGCTGGTGACCCCTGGGGGGCTCAGGGAGAGCAGCAGCAGGCACTGCCACCCCGGTGACATCCGCGTTGCCGCCGGGATGGCCGATGGGGCAGCCCGCCACCGGACACGAGTCCCTGCGCCCTCGACGGCTCCACCGGACCGGTCGGTCTCTGCTGCCGCCTCTCGGTGCCGCCGGGACCGGCAGGACCGGCTGCAGCGAGCGGCCCTCCGCCGTTGACTTCAGACTTGGAGGGAGACGGGGTNCCTAGCCGGGTAGCAGCTCTGAGTCTGGGCTCCCACCATCCTGTCATTGTCACCGGCCCGGGCTAGCCGTCTCCTGGAAGTTACTGGTCCTTCTGCAAAAACGTGACGTTTCCTCTCATGCCAGCTGCTCCGCCGCTGCGGTTTACAGCCTGGTGGTTTAAAGGAAGCCAAAGCATTTAGGAACATTTCACCCTAACAGATAAAACTCTAAACAGTTCCTTTTCAGCCGCTGGCTGACCACTGGAGAAGCCATGCGTGCGGCGAGGATGGAAATTCCTAGGAAGGTCATGGCAGAACCCACACTGGTTATCCCATGGGGGGATATTTCCAGCTGCGAGTCAGCGCCCCTCGCCCACAGGGAAAAAAGCCTTGGGTGCAAACAAGACTATGGGACTTCTCTTCTGTGGGAAAGGTGGTGCGTCACCTGCGCAGGCATCGTCTGTGCTTGACAATCATGGGCACTTGAGGCTGCATCCAGGGGTGTTGGGGAAGGCAGTCCAGAAGGCAGCAGGCATCCCAGTGTGGTATGGTATGGTGCTCAGAGAGGAATGGTCCCAAGCCCCAGGTTTTACTGAGAGGCTGTAGGAGCTTTGCACTCGGACTTGGGGCTGGAGGGAGTAAAAGAGTTGAACAGGCTCTGGTGAAAATACCCCTTGGTACAGTATGCAGAGGTAGAACCCTGTGGGTTACGCTGAGCAGTTCTGAGCCAGTACATAGGCAGGTTTTCCTGCGGCTTACCCAAGGCTCTGAATTTAACCACCAGCAACAAAACCGGCCTGGGTCTCAGCAGCGAGGCAGGGAAGTGCAAGAAACCCACTGAATCCTCTTGTCGGCAGAATGGGAAACAGAAAAAATTACTGCCAAGGTCTTGGTGGAGCAAGGATATTTTTCTTGCCACTTACATATCTGTGATTCCCTGCTGATGGATCTCACCCAGTTAATGTTATGTATTCTCTTTTAGTATTTACTACCTTTGTTTTGTGCACTGACTCAGTGTTTCCAGAAGGGAAAGTGGCTTTTCTTAAGATCTTGGGAAAAGCTTTCTTTCTCCCAACTTCCTGGGGGAAGACAAGCCAGTCAAGCCTGTTTTAGATGGTAATTTTATGAAAACCTGAACACTGCTGCTTTTCATAACATCTGGCAGAAAGGTTACAGCTACAGAACTCTGAGTCATCTTAAGAAAAGATTTGTCTTATGCAATTTGGGAAAAGTAGTATGTGGTCATGTAATTTAGGAATTTAAGAGAATGTGTGTGCCTCTGAGCAGAATTATATTGCATTGGCAACCTTAATGTTATAATTTATTAACCTTAATGGCATAAATTTGCTTCTTTTAAATTATTATTTTAATATAATTTCTGACACAGTTTCAGGGAATTGTAAAATACATTACCTAGCTGTGTCACTTTATGAATTGTAAAAAAAAAATACAGATCTAGGCAAATGCAATTAAATGCTGTATGTATATTCAATGTAAGTATATACATCAACATCAAATGTAAATATATGCATCAATATCACTGGTCTTCCGCATAAATAGTTAGCATTATACAGATATGTGCTCATATAAAACACAGCCAACTTTTTATTTAACTAAATTCACAATATTTTTCTTAATTAATAGGTATATGTCTTCTAAAGAAATATTAATATTAATACATACATATTAATTTATACTTATTAATAAGCATATTAATTTACCACTGCTACAAACAAGTCAAGTCACATTTCTACGAAAATATACATTTCCTTTGCAATGAAATGACATGCATAATATATCAGCCTGCACTCATTTTAATTCTTGCCATGTCCATTTTAAAATATGATTGTGACTTAAGAGTCACTGGCAGGGTCTTTACTTTGCCAGAGAAGAAAACATCTCCCCATGATTTGTCGTCTGTCTTTCATCGCTGTTTTCCTGCTTCTCAGAATTCCAGTTAGAAACATCACACTATGTTCCCAAGAGGCATCAGAAGTGAGATGACATGCTGTTTTCTTTCTCTATCCATTCTTAGTTTGACAAAGAAAACAGACTAGGCATGTTCTTCCAGTAAAGCCTTTATCCTGACTAGGATGAAGTCAGTTATGATTCATCTGTAGGTGTTTCTCTCCCTTGACAATATAAAAGAGTCTTTCAGCTGGGCTTTGCTCACACACTTTGCCTATGGCCTGTTGAAACTTGAATCGTCATTTTCCCAGCCAAAACAAGCTCTGGAGCGCGCTGTGCTGATTGTAAAGGGTAGAAGTTGTAATGGGGTTTTAAATTTTCATTTATAGTCCACTCCTGCTATAGCTGGCTTGTGAGCAGAAGGGGTTTTCTGCATTATTAATGACAGGTCTTTTGTACAGTGGTATTTTGGTCTTGGCTTGTGGGCACTGGCTGGATTAAAAGACCTACCTAGCATAAGTCTTGAAACTCCCTTCTGTAAGGGTCTTAAATTTCATTTACTCCAGAGCTAAGTCTGCTGAACAGTTGCTCTTACGTGAAGTTCACTCGGTAAATAAGGAGGTAGTTGTGAGTTCTTAGTCGAGTTCTTACTCAGAGGAGTGTTCCCATAACCAATCCCAGCAAAACAATGCACTTTTACTCCTGTTGGTAGCCTCAGAGAGGCACAACGCTGCAGAGGCCACTGTCTTTCCCTTTTCCCCTCCCTGCTAGGAAAAGGGTCTCCAAAGCATCAGATGAGGAGCAGTGGCAGCAGCCCTGTGGCCTCCAGGTTGTGGTAACAGAGTGAACTTCGGCAAAGTGGTCTCTGGACAGAATGATCAAACATTGGGTTTTTTCCATGCAAAAGTACTGGACCAGTTCTCACATGGAGTCTCCGTTTTCTGCACCCTTTGGATTTTGCTCCTAACTTTTAAAAAGGAGGGGGAAGAGGAGGAGAGAGGAGGCAGCCGAAAACTCTGTTCCCCTCCCTTTTCCCCAAAGTCATATGATTTCCCGAAAATGCCTGATACAGACCAGATCTGTGCTCTCGCCCCGCGTAGCCTGAGCCAACGGGATTGTGCAATTTGTTTGGAAATTCCCCTTCCTGCCGAGAGCCGGCAAACCGAGCATCCCACCCCAGCGGAGAGGCTGGGAAGCCGCATCCCACAGGTAGAGGGTGCTGCGATATTGCGAATTAAAGCCCTTGGCACGTTTGGAGGAAGGTGTGAACAGGAAGAAAAAAGAAAAAGAGAGAAAAGAGGAAAGAGAAGGGAAGAGAAGAAAAGCCACGAACTAAGGACAGAAGGTAAATATTGCAAGCATTAGAAATGAGAAAGGAAATATTCCTGAGAGTTGCTATCTGACAGCTAGAAGAGCCAGGACAAGCTGTTCTCCAACCCTAGGGTCTTAGCATAATTTTTGAGGTGCTGGGAAGATGGATTTGGTAGGCAGCACTTTCTGGCTTAATTTGCTGTGCATCAGAGTACCGGTGTGGTGTCTGGAAACACTGATGGTCATAAGGAGAGAATGCGAGTATCAAGATAGAGATCACCTCTCCACTTTGTCAGCACAGGGCCTAGCAGCCCTTCTTGATGCTTAGGGTTGCTTTATGCAGGAAGGAACAGAGATATAAGCTTGTTTTTGAAGCAAAACATTGTCGTATTCCCCACAAGCTGGGGTTTTAGGGTCTTTGACCTGCCTAGCAGACAGGTAGAAGCACAGGAAATGTTAATCAATTACACTGTTCTTTTGTCCCAGATTGTAACTCCAAAGTCCAATTGCTGAAAGTTTTCAGAAAGGAAGATCTGCTTTTTCCAGATGTGGTGAGTTACTGAATCTCCAATGGGAATTCAGATTTATTAGTAATTTCATTTTGTAGATGAGGTGTTTTTCCTGCAGTACTGTACTGATTTTCAAATTTGAGTGTATCTATAGCCCACGTAGCCCCCAGAACAAAGCAGTGATAACCCTTATGTTCAACTTCTGCAGCATTACTAGCTCTTTTAGAGCTAAAGAGGAGCAGAGAGCACGTCTGAGGTTGTACTCCAGTGTGAAAGGCTACAGGAGAAAGACAAGCCCCACACAGTGGGGTCATAGTGTTGGTCATTAAAACTCCAGAGCCAGGAGCTACGCTGCATGTTATGGACAGACAAAGACTAGCTTTTCCACTAGGGACTGTGTGCATATGCGGACAGAGAAGACTACTGCAATGTCATCTTCCTTCCTCTTTTCTCAGGTACCTTTTCTTCTGCCTCCCTGTCTGGGCTGATGCAGCCTCCATGTACGGTGAGATCTTGTCACCCAATTATCCTCAGGTGTATCCCAATGATGTGCAGGAATCCTGGGAAATCCAGGTCCCTCCAGGATATGGCATTCGACTTTATTTCACACATATGGATCTTGAACCATCGCAGAACTGTGAATATGATTTTGTGAAGGTACTGTCCCTGTCCTCAAGTGAGAAAAAGACTAGAAGGCGAGTTAGAACGCAGAACAGCAAAGCTGGATACAAAGCTCAAGGCTGGAAGAGGAGATAGACACATCCTTCCTGTTCTGAGCTGCAAAAAGCCCAAATGACTGAGTGTATCTATAGCCCAAGTAGCCTCCAGAACAAGGCAGCAAAGTAGCAGTCACTAAATTGATTTGAGTTTGCCTCATAGCCACATGAGCATTGTCTGCCAACTGAGTGTCCCATCTATGCCCCACTCCTCATGTTTCTCCTATATTCATAGGAAAAGCCTTCTTGGTCATCACTGACACCTCTCTATTGCAAGGTATATTCTTACCCAGTGAGCCATAGGTATAAAAAGACCATTTGCTTAGGACACTAATTTTCTGTCCCTGAAATTTTTCAGAATTAATCCATAAGTAAGCATAGATTATTTAATGCAATCATAAATTGATTGGAAATGATGAAGGTTAAAAACAAACAAGAGATTGTGTATGGATACTGGGCACTCAGATAAAGTGTGGTCCTTTGCACCACTGTTGCACTACACCTTTCTTAAAACTTATGAGGCCCACAAGCTCTTCTCCACGTTGTCCCACAAGACATAAAAAATCAGGCATTTCCACACAAAGAGACAGAAACAAGACCACCCTATGCTGCAATATCTATGTGCAAAAAGGGGCAATAAGATGGTGTACAGCCATAGAAGGAGAGCTTGGAGAAGGAGCAAGGTGGGACAGTAGGATGGATGTGCTCTGCCAGGAGCTGTAATACCACATGTCCTTTTGCAACAAACCAATAAACCTGTTAGACTGCTCAGTGACTGGTTTTGCCATTTTGAACCATGGTGTTGATTTTTTGTACAAGGAGACCTGAGGAAAGGTTGTTAACAGAGGACTCTGGAGTAATTTCTACCTGAGAAATTAAGACAGCTGTTTCACAGGTAGGAAGTCACAAGGAGGGAAAACTCCTCAAGTGTCTTACAAATGTCATGAAACTGGTTGTCTAGGGGCTCTGTTCAGCTGTACCTTGGCTGGCTGTCTTCCACCATTGGCCAGTTTGGTGGATGACACAGCAGCCGTGGTCACTCCTACTACCTATGTGACATAGCTGTGCCCTGGGAGACCTACTTGAGAAATGCATGCAAGTGAGGAGCCTTTGGTTAGCTACCTATAAGCTGAAAGACTCAAGTGTTGGTAGTTGCATGTATTCCAGTAATGAGGTACTCTATGCATTCTTCTTCAGATCCTGTCTGATGGCCATGTTGAAGGTGTGCTTTGTGGGCGGAAGAAACCTCGTGCCCCTGGCTCCTTGATTGTGGAAGAATTTAATGTCCCTTATAACACCCTCACAATGAGCTTCCAATCAGACTTTTCCAATGAGGAGCGTTTCACTGGTTTTGCGGCCTACTATGTTGCAGTGGGTAAGGTTAAAACAGCCTCCTCTGAATCTCTGTAGTGTCCAGGCTATGGAGGAAGGAAAGGTGACATAAGGGTTTTCCTTTCAAGAATGCCTTATTTGAAAGAGATCCCACCAGACAGGACTGCTTTCCAATATGGCCAGTAAAAATGCTGTCTTAGCGATATCTTCTCCTTGTTGTCTGCCAGTTTGCTTCACTTTTTCATCTTCCTCCTGCCCTTAGGGCCCTCTCCTAATCTTGGCTGATACATCTTTTCACACTCGCAGACTTGGATGAGTGCACGGATTTTGTGGAGGAGCCTTGCAGTCATTACTGTAATAATTATATTGGAGGTTACTTCTGTACCTGTCCACCGGATTATTTCCTCTATGATGATAAGAAAACATGTGGAGGTAAGAGATCTATGTGACCTATGGTCAACAGTAAGACTTCTTTTAAGTCAAGTGAGATATTGTACACAGAAGACCTTCTCTATCAATCTCCTCAACCAGTTGTGAAAGGTATATTTTGGGTTATATTTATAGGTATATTTATCCTCAACCTGTTCCAGTGCAAATCTGAATTGGCAGTAGACCGTGATTTGGGGAATTTCTATTAACATACTCTTAACATTCTTCTTTTTTTGTGTGTGTGTCAGGAGAATGAAGAAACCACTAAATTACATTCTTTAAAGACTGTGATGGGGACTCTTCTTAGCACACTGCTATCTGTGAATCTTTTAATCTCTGATGAAACAGAGCAGTTCAATGAAGACACAAAGATGACCAAGAGGCTGCTTGGCTTGAATAGTAATAAAAAAAAGCCAAGTCTGAAATGGTGCATGTTGAAAGTAGTATAACATGAGGACCTGAGCATGAGGGACAGAGTCCTAACTCACTGGTGGAAGGTAAAAAGAAAGGTCACTAGAAGTTAAAGTCGCTGGGCAATTGGATAAAGAATGGCCATGATTTTAGTTTCTTGGAAAGATGCAATGTAGTGACATGGTTAATGCAGGTGACTGGGGAGACTGGAGATGTAGTGGAAGAGGGAGTGCTTGTCAGTTTCATACACAGAACATTTCCTTTCTGAATTCTACCTGTGTTCCTTCCTTAACCCTAGTGAATTGCACTGGAAATATCTTCACTGAGCCATCAGGGGAGATTTCCAGCCCCAACTATCCCAACCAGTACCCAGAGAACTCACGGTGTGAGTACCGTGTGGCTCTGAGTCCAGGCTACTTTGTGACATTGACCATACGAAGTGGGGACTTCGACGTGGAGCCAGCCAATTCAGAAGGGACTTGCCATGACAGCTTAACAGTAGGTGTGGGGCTTGGAGAGGGAGTCAGGATGCTCGGCATCTCCCCTTATTCTCCTCAAATTCAGAAGACCTTCTGACTGCTTAACTTTATCTTCACTATGTTGCCTTTTGAAATTATTTGGAATATCTCTAAATACACTTGATATTTCTCATTTCTTCTTGTTTTTTTTTTTTTTTTAATTTTTCCAGCTTGTCTCTGGAAAGCAGCGATTTGGTCCCTATTGTGGGAGCAAGTTCCCAGGTCCTCCTGAAATCAAAACCAGGAACAACATTCTTGACATAATCTTCCAGACAAACCACGCAGTACAGCACAAAGGCTGGAAAATACGCTACTATGGGGATCGTGAGTATAAATTTGGGAAAGATTTCCCTCTGTTGCTGAGTTAGGAAGAGAGCTTATCCCAGGTCAGGTTCAGGGTACAACAGCAGGTTAACTGGTTAACAGCTGCTGGTACTGAGTAAACAGAGGATGCCTGTTTACTAGGGAGAATAATCACTGGGGATAAAGAAGTTTTGAGCAGGAAGGACACCAAGTCTTGAACAAATTAATCACTGATTTCTGCCTATCTCTTCAAAGCTGTAACCTGTCCCCCGAGTGTCATTCCCAACTCTGTTCTTGACCCAAAGAAGGATAGGTATATCTTAAAGGACAACGTGAAGGTGACCTGCGTGGAAGGCTACGAAATTGTGAGGGTAAGTTTCATAAAACAAGCATATATCCTCTCTGGCTCTTTTAGCAGCTTCCTGATGCCATTTCCCATTTGGTGTCCTGGGCACCTTTGGGGATTCACCACAGTGTTTTCACCACAGCTGTAGTAAGTGGAAACTTCTCCCAGCCACTGCAACATTATGAGGACCCTCCAGAGGAGTGCCTGTGTCAGATAAATGTAATGGCCAGCGATTAACATGGGTGATGTGTTCTTTTCCCTAGCAACGAGACAGCTTCATGACTTTTCACTCCAGCTGTCAGGACAATGGTGAATGGAGCAACTCCCATTTCAGCTGCGTTCGTAAGTGACCCATATTTGTATTGTGGGAAGCAGACTGGAATGGAGCCTTTAGCTTCTAGACCCATGTATCTCCAGATGAGGAGGACACTGAAGGACAGGGACGTGAGCATGCTGAAGGGACAGAGGAAGGGGGCACTGATCACTGTACTGATCACTAGAGGAGCTGAGTGGTTCCCTGTCATACAGGATAATCATAGGGTTGGTGAGGATGCCCCTTGGATAATATTTTATCATTTTTATTTCTTCTTTACAGCTGTGAACTGTGGTGATCCTATTCCTATTGACAATGCCCAAGTTGTATATGTCTCTGAACTTCATGAGCCTCTGTACAAAGCTGCTTTCCGGTATCAATGTAATGCACCATACTATACCCTAAAAACCAAAGGGGATGGTAAGTATGGCCTTTGCTACACATACATATTTGTTTGACCAAAGGTCTCAGAAATGGTACTGGCATCGTCATGGGGCTGAGATTGTAACTCATCAGGTCCAGACTGGGAAAAGGTTCATACTGGCGTGGTGTTGCAGGCAGTATTTTTGTGTTTCCTCTGTGTTTATACACTGTAACAATGTGAGTTCTTGGGCTGTTGACCTTAAATGCATTAGCAAGTCCTCTCTCCATTTGCCTGGTGTGTGAACCATGGAGATTTTTGTCATATCTGACACACGTTTCTGGTGGAGAAGTAAAGGACTCAAGAAACCGATTAGATGAGGTTCCTCCAGAACAGGTGCAGAAGCACCCTGATGGGGTTGTGTACTTCTAGGGAGATTTCAGCAATGTTTACCAAGCTGTGCTCACTTCGGACATGAGAAGGTTAATACATCATCTTGTACAGTAACGTTAAGTACCCTCTCTTCTCCTTGTTTGTATCCTTAATGGTACTCTTTTTTTCTTGTGTTTTCCAAGCGGTGTATCAGTGCTCAGCCAGTGGAGAATGGGTCAATGAAGAGATGGGAACAAAGCTACCAACCTGTGTCCCAGGTACTACCAAAAAACTGTGTATATGTATATGATGCATATGAAGACCAGTGCTTCTTTCATCTTTCTGTTTTTAAACTGTTGAGGCTCAAAGTACAGTTGATCCTTTCTATGTTGTTTGAATTACAATGGACGGGGTATTTCTGAAAGCTGTGAACCCCAAAGAAAGGTCAGATAAGGCCGCAGAAAGAACCGTAGAAGAACCAAAGAACCATAATAAGACATCTGGTAAAACAAGAACTACACAATACCAAGTATTCAAGGGTTTTTCTGCACCAGTTTCCCCAGCTTCAAGTGTGCACATTCTCAAGTTGTTTGGGGCTTTAGATCTCTGTCTGCATTGCAGGCAAGAAAAAGACTGACAGGTCAAAAAACATGTCTGACAGTGCAGGACCTTTCTTCAGTCCTTTCCAAGCTACACAGAGAACTGTAGCTTCTCTTCAAACTTCTCCTGGGGGTAGTGTCCAGCTGTCCACTGTGAACTAGAGATGCAGCACTACAGAGAAAGGTCTTTTACCACTCTAACTGGAAATCATAGCCTAAACCCTTAAGGTTTAATATGTCCTTTGGGATTCGAATACACTTACTGCGTCTGAAAGCTCAAACAATATCCCTCTCAGAGACCTTCTCATCCTCTGTGTACTTGGGAGACGCTGAGGAGCAAACTGCATGGGTACTTCTTCTGCTCCTGATTGCTGGTAGCTATGGCTGCATCTTAACTTCCAGCTGATAGAGAGAATTTTAAATCCTACATATTCTGCATGCAGTTCAGCACACCCTGTTACAGGAGGCAGCATGCCTTGGGCTAGGTGTACATGATGCCTGTTTGCTACTCCAAATCACAACTACTCATTCTCAAAGCAAAAATCCAGCTGAAGATGGTTCCATCTTCTTAAGGGCCAGCTCAGCCAGTTACTTGGATTATATAAGTGCACAGTGCAAAAGGCAAGCAGTAAGATAAAGCTCAGCAAATTTGCTACCCATAAGGGGGTTACAAAGAATATGGAGAAAGACTTTTCTCAGCTGGATGCAGACGGTGACAGACTATGAGCACAAGTTGCAAAAAAGGAAGATCTGGCTGTATTTAAAGAAAGATGCTCACCCAGAGCACTGGAACTGCTGCCCATAGGGGCTGGCTAATCACAACCCACCCTTGGAGTCAATCAGAAGTCACCTGGCAAAGCCCCTGAGCAACCTGGCTTTGCAGTTAGGAGGGCAGGGGAAGGACAGTTAGCAATGAAGAGGCTGAACTAGAGACATACAGAGGTACCTTCCAGCCTAATTCTTTCTATTATTATGTGAAATTCTTTAACAAACTCTGCTTTCTTTAAATTGGAAGCTACCTACTGGCTATAGTTCCTTAATATCTGATGATATGACTAAGGGTTCAATGTAAACAAGGCAATGTGGTTAAGAAATCAATTTCCTAGCTATGTCAGAATGATCAGCCTTATTTATGCCATTAGGGCTCACATTCTGCAAAACCTTGTAGAACGTTTTACTTACAGAGCGCAGAGCCTTCCTGTACCCATAAGTCCAACAGATAAGATCTCCATGAACCCACTGCTGGGATTTTACATACTAAAAGAATAGAGAGCAAAAATGGTCAAACATGACAAACCCAGACACTTAACTTGAGGCTATCTGGAGTTCCCCCCAAAAAAAAAAAAAATTCAAAGAGCAATGTCATATTTCTAAGAACTGAAGTACGTATTTTTCCAAAGACAGTCTGTTCACCTACAGGACATAATTCATCAAAGGAAAAATGCTAACTAGAATGCAATTAAATTGTGAGCTTTGACATACCCAGCACTGGTGGGGTGACAACTACTTTCCAGACCAAGAATTTGAGAATGAGTACTTTCAGTCTAAGCTGAATGTTGAAAGTAGTTTTGCTGGAATTTTCTTGAATTTCTCTGCAAATACTGGTTGCAAACTCTATTACATAGAATATAAACATTGGTTACTCAGAATCAAAAATTATTTAGAGGCGATAGAAAGGAATGGACTATAGGCTGTTTCACCGCATTAAAGAATGCCCAAGTTGTAATGGCTAATTCTCCCATCTGGTTACTCTTTTTACTTTTCTTTTCTTTCCAGTCTGTGGATTGCCTAGTAATCCCATCAAAGAGAAAGCAAAGATTTTTGGAGGCACTCGTGCAGAAAAGGGCAACTTCCCCTGGCAGGTGTATTTCAGTTACCCAAGAGGAGGTGGCGTACTCATCTCTGAAAGATGGGTAATGACTGCAGCTCATGTGCTGGAGGGATATGACAAGCCCAACATGTATGCTGGGGTAATCAATGTTGGTAGAAACTCTCTGGACCTGGAGGCCACGGTGCTGGTTGCAGAGGCTTCATTCATCCATCCTGGTTGGAAGAAGCAGCCCATAGAAACCAGGACCGATTTTGATAATGATATTGCACTACTGAAGCTAAGTAGTCCTGTGAAGATGGGCCCAAACATCTCACCCCTCTGTCTTCCTGGTAAATCACCTGAGTATGAGCTGCAAGAAGGGACTCTGGGCTACATTGCTGGCTGGGGCCAGAGAGAGAAAGGAAGACTGCCTATTTATCTTTGGAAGGCCCAGATTCCTGTGGTGGACATGGATAAGTGCCGATCTGTGAAACCAGAGGGGTCTGCTGATTCCAGTGCTTACCGATTCACTGACAATATGATCTGTGCTGGTGGTGACAAGGACAGCTGTAAGGGGGATAGTGGTGGTGCCTACGCTATCCAAGATCCTCTTGATGACAGACGGTACTTTGTGGCTGGATTGATCTCCTGGGGACCAAAATGTGGTACCTTTGGTCTTTACACCAAGGTAGTGCGTTATTTGGACTGGATTACAGAGACCATGAGCAAGCACGAGGATGCAGAAGCTTGAGAGAATTAGCTCTTTCTCCTTTCAGCACAGTCCCCTTTCTAAATGTGATGGTTTCATGTTCAGGCTGGCTGTGATCCCGTTCACTCTGTGTATATAATGGGCCTACTCATTCTGTCTGTGCTGAGTCAGGAATATGTATTGGTTTCTCCCACTGTTGTTGTGTCTGGGAAGGGAATTTCTCATTCTTCTTCCATTCGTGGTAGCATAAGAGGAAGACGCTACTGGATAAAGAGGCTCCTCCTACTTCCTCTCTTTTTTTTCTATCCCACTTTTTCCCACTTGGAGAAAACCTACCCATATACCACCTTGCAGAGAGATTTCAATAAAGATGAGAGACAATAATGATTGATTCCCAGGGTAGGTTCAGAGCCTGAGTTTTGATTCATGTATGTCGTGTATTGTTCAGAATATCTAACAGCATTAAAGAATGCTCAAATTGGGTGTTGTGCAATGTGCTATTGTGTGTGTGTTGCCTTTCTTCTTCTCAATCTAGACCTAGTTCTCCTTGAAACTCCCTAAATCAAATGTCGATTCACAGTTTGACCCACTATGCTGCCAACTTTTATCAAGCTGTAACTTGTGCTACCTCCCCTCTCTACCTAAAAGCCTTCATGAAGTTCTGAGGTGGTTACATCTCTTTGACCAACAATCACCAGCAATGAGGACTTTGGACTTCTGAATCAAGCTGAGCAGAAGAGACACTTACTTGCTCTAAGGGCTTTATTTTTCAAACTTTAATGTGTTAGATAAGAAATAAAGGTTGCTCGATTTAGAGAAGGTAGTGTTGCTGGAGAAGATTACCTGGCATATGTTAGAAGTGTCTTCTGCTACAGAAAGTCCTATATCACTCAGAGGTATCTTTGTCCTAAGATGGTCAGAGAACTGGTGCAGGTGGCGAATGATGAAAGATGGAGGAAGCTGGGTTTGTTCAGCTTGAACAGGAGGAAGCTAAGAAGGGGATCTATACTGCTAAAAGAGAGATAGAGAGCACACAGGGCAAAGAACAGCAACAGGACAAGAGACAATAGACACTGATTACATTAAGGGGATTTCCAGTTGGGCTTTTTCGTAAGGGTGTGGGTTAGCCGTGGAACGAGCGTGAAAAAAGACTGGGGAATCTCTGTCCCTGGATATGTTCATAACTTGCCCACGCCAGGCTCAAAGGCTCTGACATCAGTCCCGCACCCAGTGGTGGATTTGACTAGAGACCTCCTCTTCCAGCCTAAGTTTTTCTGAGTGCAGGAACTAGTGAGGAGGATGTGTGCGGCTCTTGGGAGTTTTCATGTAGATTCCCGCACCTTCAAATCTGCGTAACAAGCAAAAGGTTATTTTGTTGTTGGACTAGTAAACCGAGGACCTCATACTACATTCCTGGCAGTTGTATGCTTTTTGCTGTTACATCTGTACGCACCAACTTTAAACTAGTGTGAAGTTTTATAGTCAGTCATTCTTGTTGCTAGGTAGGTGGACTCATCTTTCATCCTTTGGAACACAAAAGGGAATTGTCCATTCCTAGTAATTAGTCCAAGCTGCAACCTTTAGCTGACGTTCTTCTTGTGCAAAGAGGGAACTTTGTACTGTCAAAGAAACAATAGTGGTGCAGTCGTGCCCTTATAACAACATTTTATAAGTTATGTATAATACATTACTTCACAGTATGTATTAGAATTTCATAAATCTTACAGACATGCCCAAACCTCTGGGGTAATCAAGAGCAAAAGCCACTGGAAATCTTACAGACCGCTATGTCTGGCTCTTATTAAGCTTCTGCTTAAATATGTTGGATACTTCAGCAGTAGAAATAGCTCAACAAAGTATAATTTGGAGAAAATGAATCCATTTTAATTTCTGAAAAGGTGACTTTCAAACTAAGGTAAGACATTTCCATAGCTTCTACGGCCACAGCTGCTCAAGCAAGCGGTGTCACATCATTACTCACTAGCTCACTGATTAATTCCAGTCTTTTTGGAAAAGGAAAGGAAGAGAAAACACTGAAATCAATTCAGAAGAGCAGAGAAACAGAAGTGTGGCTGAATGGTCCAGGAGCATGAACCAAGAAAGATGCTTATTTAGCTGTGATTCTGTTCCTATGAGGGTCACAGATTCCTATAGGGATTTCAGGCATGCCTAAGCTTCCCAAAGTTTCCTGGGTTCCTGCAGAGCACGGCATTCTTTAAGATGGCTTCTCAGTCATTTTCCCAAATTTTTACAAAGACTGAAGAGTTGGGTATTTTGTTGTTCTTGTCACTTTTACTCACTGAGCATCCCAGCAATTCTTCACCTGGAATATACCCCTATTACATATGCCTCATTCTCCATTCCCTCCCCCAGACCAGGTTTTATCCATCATTCCTGTGCAACTGGACACCTTGTTTTTCCATGCTCTTGTTGCCTCTCATGCTCCCTTTTTGCCCAGACAAATGGGGGAAATCAAAATCCTGACCTCTGGAAATCATGGATGAATTTATATCAGATGTGCAGATCATACACCAGGGTATATTATCCCAAAATCAAATGAGAGATACTGACACCTGAGAAGATCTGGAGCTGGATCCCACAGAAAACAGTGTGAGAAGGCAACTATGACTTTACCCCCAGAGTTCCCCTGTCAAGGTCTTGCAGACTTCATTTCTCTCAGTGACTCACAAGAAAAAGGTAGGTTGTTCAACAGTAGCAAAACTAGTTAAGAAACAACTCCAGATAATATACAGAAAATATAAGAGGAGACATCTTCTCTCTGAGTCAGCATCATTTTAGAGCTGCTGTCCTGCAGTCAGAGTTTTATTTCATATAGTATAAAAAAAAAAAACCCACAGACCACCCATCCTCAAATTCTGATCAGTAAAGGTTCCTGGGCTCTTTTTCCATTAAATTGATTGTTGTCTTCCATGTCTTTTGAATGTGGCATCACACCGACTGCTTATTTTTGCCTTCCTTGAAGCCACATGGAGTTTCAGACTGGGTAATCTAACGGTAGTTGGGGACAGGCGAGCAACTGCCACATGCCGTTGCAGAACTGGAAACACTTCACTGTTAGGTAAAGCAATCCCTATGCAGAGTCCGTCAGTTGCTTTCAATACATTCAGTGGTGGGGAATATTTAGTAGTTGTTAAAAACAAAGACAGAAAGACACAGCACACCTGGCTTCTCCAGCAATGATTTTAATGTTCATAGAATCTCACTGATGCCAACGGGCTTACGGACACTGTACTCAGCGCAAAGTACCCCAGCCTTCAAGAAAGGCTGCCACCCTACAGGCTTCCCACACAGTAGAATACAACAGTAGACTGCAGTAGTCTGATGATACCGTCAGCACTCAAAACAATAACGCGTTTGCTGTCATGAGATTTCCTGGTATTATTAAGGCTTCATCCAGTAATAAGATTTGGAAGAACCAGAACATCCACAAAAGCGTTCTGCAAGCTGCCAATGGTACAGCAGCTTTGGTAAGTTTTGACGGTATCACCAAGAATTCATCAAACAGTATGGTGTTTTCACACCGTATCTCAGAAGTGCTCATGACGAAGGTTACATGGTCTGCGTGTTTGAAAAGCCTTTGGGGCATCATCCAAAGCTTTAGATATGATTTGCTGTGTCTGGAAATTTATATGCTATCGGTGATTCTTCAGCTAGCAAGACAGCAACACTTAGACCCTTTCCTCCCTTATTATCCCTTTGATCCAGTCCAAATAGTTGAGGATCTTGGTGTAGAAGCCATAGCCTTCAGCACAGCCAATACCCCAAGAAACAATACCGGTAGCCACCCAGCGACCACTTTGTGTGTCTAACACTGTGAAGACACTCCCACTATCTCCCTGGCAGGTATCCTGTTTGATGGTGAGGAAGCCAGCACAGAACATGTTCTCAGAGAAAATCATAGGCATAACTCTCTTCTTACTGTCCAGCCAACTCTGACACTTCTCTCGGGACACCGCTGGTAGGCTCACGTACTTCAATTCATTCGAAATGAAGTTTTTTTCCACACCAAAGCCGCTCACATAGCCCACATGCCCATCCATGTAGAACGTGGTGTTGGCAGTATCTGGGAGACAGATGGGCAGTACTGTAGGGCCCAGGGTCACTGGGTGTTTCAGCTCCAGCAGGGCTATGTCCCCATTGAAGTTGTGGTCATCTTTAGGGTTGTAATCTGGATGGATAAAGATCCTACGTATAGGGTGGTTACCCATCTTGTGGAGTTCTTCTACCTTGGTATGGCCAAGGAATACATTAGCCTCCTCTGCTAGCTGTTCCAGGCTTACATTGTTCCCTCCTGCCCCTTTGGGGAAGATGGTGTGGGCAGCTGTCAGGATCCAGCGATCACCCAGGAGTGCACCACCTCCTCGTCCATGGATGTTGGTCAGAACCTGCCAAGGGAAATTGCCTGTCCCTGCTGGCTTGCCACCAAGGATCCGCTGGACTTCAGTAACGGGACGGACTGGCTTCCCACACACTGTGAAGAAATGCAAGGAGATCATCACACTCTCTGTTGCCCTGGCTTGTCTCTCTCTTTCCTGCACCACCACCACTGTTCGATTTCACCTTGTTTTTGCCTTCCTGGATAGATTTTTCTGTCCTACCTCATTGACACCATTATCCTCACCCCACTCCCTGCATGTTGTCCCGGCTGTGTACTGACTGTAAGCATGAATCAGTAAACACTAGACAAACTCAGAGTTTCTTACTGACCTGGCAAGCAGGCGGGAATCTTCACCTGGCCATCTCGATCCACCCAGGTTCCCTCAGAAGAGCAGGTGAAACTGTCTGTAGGATGAGAGGAAAGTGAATGAGACCCAGGCCTGTAGGCATGGGGAGGGAAGACAGAAATGGAATGGAAGGGAAGGGAATGGAATGGAATAGAAAAGAAAAGAAAAGAAAAGAACAAATTTTCTAGGGGATCCTCTCTCCAAGGCATCCCACATGCTGCACTCAGCCCTTCCATCCCAAAGGCATAATTTTCCAGGAAAAGCCATCTGTGGTAGAGTCTGGAATGTGTCCCTCTGTGATGGTGTGTACATCTCAATGCACCTCAGTTCCAGGGGAACTTCCAGTAAAGGTCAGGCACTGCCTCTGTAGAATAAAAGCCTGAAGCGCCTTCTGAGTGAAGTCTGAACTTTGCTCAGTCCACATGCTTGCTGAGCTCTGTTTGCCCTCATTTAGCCCAAGAAGGGAGAGAAGAAGTAAAGACATGGATTTTAGATTCAAGTTTCTGGTCTCTACAGTTTGCAGAGAGTAGGACAAGGTGGTTTGCTCCAGAAACAGGAAAAAGATGAGTCAGTTACTCAAGTACAAGCTCAGTATCTATTTCTGAGGCGTTATTGCAGGTCAACTAACTCGCATATCACCTCTCAACACAAACTCCAATACCTCCAACACTCTTACTTTTCTTAGAAAGTTTGTGCTGGTGACTAAAAATAATTTATATACAGCTTGACTTACTCTGTAATAAGTCCTTCCAAGAAAGTGTTTGCTGTTTTCTTTCAAACTGGAGTAAATCACAATGACTCCCCAAGTCAGAATTTGGCTGGTGCTGATACCTACTCATTCCTGATTTTTTTTCTGATGAGATTGAGCTCTGACTCTTTATGAAGGAGTTAAACTCAGATGTAAGAATAACCAAATTCAACCTTAGTACCAACTTAAAGCACTCCTTAGCTGCTTGCTCCTGGCCCCAGTGCTAACATATGTCACCTCTCTCAGGCATGCCGCACTGTGTGTCCATGCTGGGTGGGTGTCTGTGTCCATCCAACCATATCCAGGAACTGATTCAGCATAAAAAAAAACCCTAGTTNGCTACGTGAGCAGCTAAGGCAAGGAAATTATAAACTCCTTATACTGTTCCTGTAACCAAAGCTCCTGTGTCATCAAATCTTACCTTAGGTGCAAAAAGAAAGCATGTGAATGCTTTTTTGAACATTGCCGTAATTTTTCTGACCCGTGGCATAAAAGCAGGTGTCTCTGTATGTATGCTATTTAGCCCTTAGCTGCAGATGAGAGAAGGGGACCTCCTGCAAAAGTTAAGGAGAACATGGAGGAGGGATGTGATGGACTCTGGAAATGAAGGAAGATGGGAACAGGCTGAGGCAAGATGCCTCAGGAGATATGCTGCAGAGCCAGGGCAAGATTGGAGACCCCTCACAGAAGAAAACCATGAGCATTAAGCCTGGGGAGCAGAGACAATTCTAACTGGAAATCTGAGAGGACTTTCCATGCACAGATTTCAGTGTCAGTGTGGGATTAGTACTCACCACCCCCTGTTCCGGTGACAATGTGGTAATATGGCTCATTGCATTGGTACGTGATCACTGACTGGTAGCTGTTGTTTGCAGGTTCGTTGATGTAGATGAACGCCCCGTTGGTCAGATCCGTAGGGTTGCCACAGTTCACAACTGCAACAAAGTAAAGAAAGAGGTGAATCAAAGACAGCCTTGCTGCCTGCAAGCTTAGGCTCAACTTGGATTGTGGCCATGATGTGAAGGATGGAGAGGACTAGTTAGTGCAGGTGGCCAAAAGAGGGTGGCCCAAAATGGATCCCAAACTGGGATCTTTTACTTTTAGATGTTACAGCATTGTATCAACTTTTTAATGATGTTTTGTTCATTTTGTAAGTGGGGAAAACATTTAAGTTCTTGCATGTGGAAAATGTAATGAAAGGCAACAGTGGACTAGGTGACCTCCACAGGTTCTGCCAACCAGGATTTCTGTGAGCCTACAGCCACAGGCAAATTGAGTCATTCAGGCTGAACTCCTCATGTGTTTGGAGGGGGAAAGCCACGGCAGGGGGCACAGTCCCTGTTCTTAGATCACTCACTTTCACAGCGGGGCATGGATTGATGCCATGTCCCATCAGCCTGGCAGACAGCTGTGAAGGACAGCAACTTTCGGTTGCCCTGCATGGGAGAGAAAAACATCTCTGTTCATTGTACAGAGCCTTACATTCCCATCCCCACATTAAAATACTATTCTATCTGCCCATCTTTTCACCGCTGCCCAATAGTTACCCCTCTGCATCTGTTCCAGTTGCTGTCCTCTCCCTTTGCTTGCCTTCTCTTTATCCTGTTTGCCACAGGCTACAAATTCTTCACAGTCCGCCAAGATATCCGCAGACACCAAGCATAAAACCGTGACAAGTCTGGGTTACTACCCAGTCTGGGCAAGAGGATGGCAAAGGGAGGCAGGTAACATCTGCTGCTTCAAATCTGGTTTCCTATCCTTCCAAAGAGGTATTTTTGTTTACCAATGTTTCCTGGGATCTTTGTCTCTCATCTTCTACCAGGGCTTCGTGAAATAGTAATTGCATAAAGAAAGGAGCTAGGAGAAAGAAAGGAGAAAACACTGGAAGAAAGCTGACAGGAGCAAGGATGAAACAGAAATTGCAACAGGTCACCAGGCATGAAATCTCCAAAGGAAGTTTTACTGAAAGGTGAAGGACTTACACAAACGCAAGAGAAGCCAGAATATGGCTGAAGGGAGTGGAGAAGGGATCTCACCTCCATCAGGTTATACCCAGTCTTGCAGCTGACGATGAAATAGTCCTGAAATTGATATACAGGCTGCAGGTCTCTGATGATGGTAAATTGATCCCGTGGGACAGGCTGTGGGCACCGTATTTCTGTTACAGAAGGGACAAAGTGAGTTGGCATTAACAAATGGTGTAGATAGGCTGTAGTAGCCTCTGGGGAAGAAATGTCTTACTCTCTGAAGTGTAGTGGATTTTCCAGCCACGGCTGAACCCTGACTCATCGGTGAGGAAGAGTACGTCCACTTCATTGCTGTTGGTTTCAATGCTGCCTGGTGACTCCTTGCCACAAAATTCACCAATCTGTCTCCCTCTTGCTTGTATCTGGTGAGGAAAACTGGTGTCACAGGGACAGAAACACAAGTGCTTCTCTGCCCCAGTATCCCTATTTCAATCCAGACCAAGTCTGCCACTGTGCCTATGGCAGCGGACAGGGCTGGCTGTGTGACCCATCTTTGCTGTTGTTTGTACTGACAAGAATGGATAAGAACAAAGGTCTGTGCTACCTGCAAGCTCTGCTTCTCCCTTCATCATGGGTAGCAGAGCTATCCACCCTTTCACGTCCTGAGACTAAATCAAAGGGAGATAAAACTGGAAGAAGGATGATTTTTTTTTTTTTGGCTCCACTCACAGGGCCCTGTAACTGGAGCCTCTGACCTCAGGATGCTGGTAATAAAGCACACTGAGGGAGGGACAAGGGAAGAGCTCAGTCCTTCATGGTGGGGCATTCTCCTTGTACTGATCCCATATTTCTCATCCAAACAGTGGTGTCCCCACAATTCCTGTCCAGGTCTGGCAGCAGGGCTGGATGCAGAGTTGGCTAACCTTGAGCTGGTCATAAGGACAGTGGACTTGCTGGTGTTCATCAATCTCAAAGGGTTCCAAGAACTTGAGGATGATAGACAGGCCCTTTGGCAGACGGATGCTGTAGTTACAGCGGAGGTCTTCAGGATAGGGCTGGGGGTACTCGGGACTGCTCAGGTACCCAGATGCCTCTGTGAACAACTCACTGCTGCACTCCACTGGTGGTAGAGGAAGAAAACAGAGGTCACACTGGGGAGCTGTGTCTTCTGCAGCCCTGTCAACCGCTCCCCGAGTCGCTTCTCCCACCCTTCCAGTCTGAAGAGCTCCTTCCCTGGAACCCTCTGATCTTTCCAAATTTTAATTTACCTTTGCAGGAGTGGTGGTCACTCTGAAGCTGGTAGCCAGTCCGGCAAGAACAGAAGTAGCCACCTGCATAGTTGTGGCAGAAGTGCTGACACCGAGGCCATTCCTCTTCCTCAGCAGCATTTTTAAGGTCACATTCATCAAGATCTGAAGACATGGGTAATGCAGGGACAAGAGAAGGAAAGTGTTAAACCTCTCTGCTGTACACTGTAAGTACATAGAGATTCATATGCTTGCTAACAGCTTCTCTTCATTTTCTTAACAAGGAGGAAAATGGGTGGAGCCACACAGGCTGCTTTCTGCATGCTGAGGGTATTGTCTACTCACCTACAGCTTGGTAATAGGCCAGGAAGCCTCTGTAGGGAATCACTGTACCATTTTCTTCATTGGAGAAATCAGAGTGAAATTCCAGGTGCATCCTGTTCCTCTTAGATACAAATTCCTTTCTTCCTGGGTGATTGCCTGTGGTTGACCCAAGCTGGCCACAGTATCGGCCCAAGTTCTTCTTGTCTGCTTTGATCTGTCAAGGTTAAGGGGAAATCACTGTAGCCTCGGAAGATTCAGCAGGCTTCACGCATCACTATTACCCAGCTATGATCTGCCAGTAGCTGTTCCACCCGTTTCTATCTTTAACTCCTTCCCTTTCCTTTGTGGGAAGCATGAGAGGAGGCCTGGTGAATGAAGAGCCATTGCATGTGGTAGACAGTAGATTCCCATCTCCAGCCACCCCTCGGCCCATGCACATACCTTAACATAGTCATAGAAGCAGGACTCAGATGGCTCCAGGTCAAAATATTTGAAGGTCAGCTTCACCACATAGCCTTTTGGGACGTGGATATTCCAGACGCTGATGTTACTGTTGGGATATGGCTTGGGATAACCAGGGGATCTGATCTCCCCAAAAAGCTTTTTGGGGACTGGACTGGAACTGATCACTCCAAAGAAGAAGGCAGCCCACAGAAGAAAAGGAACGTGCCTGTGAACATGGCAAGTAAACTATGAATTGCACAAAATTAGGTCATCCAAAATCAGGGGAGACTTCACAAGTAACTTGTGCACTATCTAATGGAGTCCAACACGGGAGGCCTAGTTCCAGGTGCAACTTTTGGCTTGAATCACTCAGAAACAAGGACAGGTAAAATGAAGACACCAGCGCTCCCCTGGTTCTAGCAAGGCATTGTCACTCAGCCAAAGAGATTCATCAAGTAGGAATCAGTTTGAAGGACCAAGAGTGATTTCCCCCAGCAACATCTGCTTCTACCCAACAGCCATGGGAATGGGTCCCTTAGAACCAGGGGAAGTTTGGTTCCCTTTGCCTCTAGGCCAGCAGGTCATGTCTGTCTTATTGCTAGTCTAGGATCTCTGCCCAGTCCTTTTGGTGAAGGTCTGCAGAGCTCAAGCTGTTTGCTGAGGAGCAATCCCACTGTGCCTCCTGGGCAGCCCTCTTACCCAGCCATGCCTCAATTCCTCTCCTCCAAAAGCTGACCCTCATTATTATTATTATTTTTCACTCCTATTCCTCTCTGTGGAATGGGGGACTATCAGTGTTGCCCTGACACAGGCTCACTGCCCGGATCTCATGAAGAACGTCAGCCAGGAAGATCCTTCTTCCTCAGCCCCACGTCGTAGCAAAGCTTTAGTGGAGGGACAGCGAGATGAGCTCATTGCCTTGGACCTCTCCTCCTTCCTGGAAGGGTCTAACCCTCCCTTTCGTTCCCTCCCTGCAAAGATGCAGCCGCGTCTCCCCCACCGCCCTCACTCCCAGTTGCCCCCACTCACATGTCCATGCGTTCGCCCGCCGGGCACGCAACCACTGCCCGTCCTCCCGCTGCCCCGGCCGGAGCTCTGGAGCGGCGGCCAGTGGGAATTCTGCCCGGGGGACGATCAGGTAGGTGGGGAGAAACGGAGGGAGGGAGGGAAGAGAAAGCCCGGCTGGCCCAGGACCAGGTTCCCCGCAGCCCAGCGCCTGCTGCCCTCTGCTGCCCGGTTGCTGCCGAGCTGCTGGTCCCCCCAGTCCCCGGCCGTGCGAACACAGGCTACAGGGGGTGCTTATGGGGGTCCCTGACGTCCTAGCCAGGCAGGGGCGATCTGTCTCTTGTGGGCGAGAAGGCAGGAAAACGATTGCCAGAGACCTTTCCTAGAGTTTGATCTGCAATCCAGCTGTTGCTCTCAGGTTGTTCCCCTCCTAAAATGCCTTCCTAGGAGGTCTCCTCCACTCCTGGGCAGTTTTCTGGTGTAGAAAGACCAGAAGTATTAGTATTAAGAAATTAATTTAAACTTAAAAAAAATCAATCCATCAAGAGAAGTAAAGTTTTCTCTGTTCTGGCTTGCTGAAGATCGTTTCAGAAATTGGGGGTGGGGTGTTGGGATGGGAAATGGGAAATGGGAGCTTCTTCAGGGAAAGCAAGAAACCTTGGACATTTGAGTTAAATAGGTACTAAGAAAAATGAACAAACCTATGGAATTAAAAGCCATCTGAGAACAAGTCCCTTTTCAAGGACCCTTCCTGCTGTTTGTTCTGCAAGCATTTTTAGGAGAAACACTGTGGCTAGATAAGGCCTTCAGTATTCAATGGGGAAATGAGAAAAGAGAGCAGCTCACAAACACGTTTCAGGCTATTATCAACGTAGTGCCCAAGACATATATTGTGTACCACCAATTTTGCAAAGTTCAAAATTTCTTGGCTTTCAGACTTCGGTGTAAGAGATAAAATCCTATTTTATTATTTCCCTTTAGAACTAGGGCTGGCTTCAGAGAAATTAGCAAGCTTCTTGCATTGAAAGCATAGGAAATAATTCACAGCTACAAAACCATGGTGAATTAAGGTGAAAATAGTGTTTAAAAGTATGAAGAAAGCATCTTTGTGCTATTTATGGAAGTGTACCAGAGAACGTGCTCATCGAATATCTTTGAATTATTATCTGAAAAAGATCACATAAACATGTAATTAGTGCCTCTGTAATAACAGCATGCAGCCCCACACATCCGAATTAAGCGGGGGACATTACCCCAGTACTTCCTGAAGTCCAAATATCTCCTCTGCATGATGAACATACTTGGGCAGGGTCACTGCTGTGCTGTGCTGGAGCAGGTTCTGCTGGCTTACTGTCCCACCAGAAGGGATGCTTTTACTCAGAAACCACATCTGGAAAGTAGCTGGCAAGGACTGGAAACTACTCTCCAAGAGATCTGTTATGAGCAGGTTACCAGCTGGAAGAGTGTTCCCCCACAAAGCATGGCTAGACAGAGGCGATTGAGGATCTTTTGTAAAGAAGCTCATCATTTCAGGATGTTCTTGACATGGAATCTTCTATCCAGAGGGCACTAATGGGAGTTGCCCATTTCAAAACACATCTCCCATGTCTTAATTTCCTCCCCCAATAACACCATCTGGGCTACTAGGAGAGTACTTCAGCTGGTAAAGCTAAGGGGGTAAGGTAAGCTGGTTGCTTAACTAGAGTAGCCCACCTCTAATGCTGTGTCCCACGGACCCACCTGATTCGGACAATCAATGGGCCCAACTTGCGCCCTCAGTCCTGCTCCAGTGCTCCCACTGGTGGCGTACTGGACAGTAAACCCAGACAATATCAGAGCAATGTAAAGAAACTGCAGATCTTCCAACACTGTCAAAGATGCCAACATCCTCTCATGGAGAAAGACTCCTGCTTTGAATGTGGTGTGTTGCAGGAAGTTATTGGAAAACAAACCCCGCTCTGCAGCCTCAGAAGCCGTGAGATCACCCTCTGGTGTGCAATATATCTCCAACCCCTAAGAAGGAGAAGGTATTTTACCCTCAAACTTGAGGCAAGGAGGACAAATACCTCTGTTGGGCATCCTACAGCTATACCACCTACCCTGCAGTACACCAGGGCCACAGACCCAGGCTCACCTATAAACACAGAGCTACTTTCCCAGGGCACTCAACCCCTTGGTTTGACTATCCATCACAGCCTTTTGGGGACACCCTGCCACTAGCCTGCCACAGGGCTTGGGCTTTGCACAGCCAGGCTTGTGCTATCCAATGGATTACCAATTTTTTCAGACAAATCATGCCACTCCTAAAACTCTGGCTGATATGGAGAAGAAGACTTACACCAAAAGGAGGCTCAGGAGTGGGTCTTCCCCATGGTACGAGATGATAAGCATCATCATCTCAGTAGTCTGTTTCTGTGTCTTCTATACCAAGGAGCAAAGCCAAGTGTAATATCCCAGAAGGCATGCAGTTTTGCAGCACTAGCTGCCCAGCAAGGGGCAAAAACATAGACAGTGTCCTCCTACTACCACACCTTATCCCCTGCCTTACGTTAGCACTCTCACCTCCTGCAGGCTTCCGTCTCAGCAATATGGGACCCTTGTGCAAAGTCCTGTCCCATAACTACAAAAGAAACCCAGTGAATTGTTTGTGCTGGCAGTTACTAACTGAAGCCCCAGAGTAGGCTAGAATACTATCCCGTATGATTATTCTGAGTGTAGACCACATCAAGTGGGTATGATTCCTAACTACAGTTCTGGCACAACCAGATGCTTCCTGAAGAGAAGCTGTCATGGCTATATGATGGCTGGCAACCAGTCGGAAGCAATCCACTCAGCATATCACCTCACAGGCTTACATGACAATTATGTGGATGGCTGGCATGCCAGTGGAAGCCTGGCTAACCACTTGAAGGCAATAGCTGTCTACCATCAAACCAGAAAGTAACTGAGAAAATGAAAGTTTGTACCAGCTTGTGGTGCAGGGCCTGAAATGAGTTGATTAGCTGTTGAGCCTGAAAGATACCAGTCTGGACATGGTGAGCTTGGTGCTGGAGATCAGAAGCATCTCTGAAGGGTGCTCATTGTATAGAGGAGTATGAAGAGGTCAGCAGTCGAACCAGCTTCAGCTGCTGTCAGCCAAAGCTCTGCCTTTTGCAACCTTGTGATACAACACAAAATAATGGAAAGGTTCCTTATGAGAGAGGGAATGATGGGTTGTGGAGGTCTGCACAGAGCAGATAAATGAAATGCTGGATGGCATGGCTATAATTGCTCATTGGGTTTGATTGTCCCCTACCCAGTGGTACTCTTGCACTGGGGATATAGACAGGGTTCTGCAGCCTGGGATGACCTCAGAGACAACCTCGAAGAACCAGAATTCAAAATTATAGGTATGGCTGCAGTTCCCCTACCCCTTGATTATCACGTCTTGAAGTAATGTTTTTCTCATGGCACTCGTCTTTGCAGTTCTCTGAGAAAAGACTACATTTTGGAGCAAAATCCGGTTGGCGGCCAGTCACCAGTGGTGTCCCTCAGGGCTCAGTTCTGGGGCCGGTCTTGTTCAATATCTTTATCGATGATCTGGACAGGGGGATTGAATGCACCCTCAGTAAGTTTGCAGATGACACCAAACTAGGTGGGAGTGTTGATCTGCTTGAGGGTCGGAAGGCTTTACAGAGGGATCTGGACAGGTTGGATCAATGGGCCAAGGCCAATGGGATGAGGTTTAATAAGGCCAAGTGCCGGGTCCTGCATTTTGGTCACAACAACCCCGGGCAGCGCTACAGGCTTGGGGCAGAGTGGCTGGAAAGCTGCCTGGCAGAAAAGGACCTGGGAGTGTTAGTGGACAGCCGGCTAAACATGAGCCAGCAGTGTGCCCAGGTGGCCAAGAAGGCCAACAGCATCCTGGCTTGTATCAGGAACAGTGTGGCCAGCAGGAGTAGGGAAGTCAT
>VXBJ01000663.1:107701-157455 GCA_013400055.1 Nycticryphes semicollaris
GGCGTGGGCCGGGCCGGGCAGGGCAGGGCAACGCCCGCCGCTGTCCAGTAGCCCCGTGCGGGCTGGGACCCGCCACCGTCGCGATGGGCGACCCTCGGCCCCGCGCCGCCGCCGCCGCCGTCCTCCTCCCTCTCCTCTGCCTCTGCGCCGCGCTGCCCGGCGGCGCCTCCAACAAAGGTGAGCGGCGGAGCGCCGTGAGCACCGGTCCTCCGGTGGCGGCGGTGGCGGTGGCGGCGGCGGCGGGGCCGGGCGTGGAGCGGAGCGGGGACCGCGGAGGTACCGCGCCGTCCCTGCGTGCCGCCGCCGCGGGAGCGAGGGCGTGGGCCGGGCCGGGCAGGGCAGGGCAACGCCCGCCGCTGTCCAGTAGCCCCGTGCGGGCTGGGACCCGCCACCGTCGCGATGGGCGACCCTCGGCCCCGCGCCGCCACCGCCGTCCTCCTCCCTCTCCTCTGCCTCTGCGCCGCGCGGCCCGGCGGCGCATCCAACAAAGGTGAGCGGCGGAGCGCCGTGAGCACCGGTCCTCCGGTGGCGGCGGTGGCGGTGGCGGCGGCGGCGGGGCCGGGGATGAGGTGGGACGGGCACGGTCCTTCGGCTGCCCCCCGCGGAGGGGCTGAGGGGGCGCGTTGACAGCGGCTCATCCATCCGCCCCCGCGGTGCCGGTGCGGCTCCGCGCCGCGCTGCCCCCCGCCGCCGCCGCCTGGCACGTTTTTGTCGGGGGATCTCCGCCGTCCCCTGGCGGCTCCGGCTTGGTTTGCCCCTTCGGGCGCCCTTATCCATCCCCTCTCTCTACTTTCTCCATCTGTCTCCTGCCACTGCGTTTTTCTCCATTCTTTCCTCTCCTCTCGCATTCCCCTCGCGTTTTCCCCTTTTCCACCCACTTGTCTTGCTTTTGTTTCAGTTACCGCTGCTGCGTGGATTTAGCTTTCCTTCCCCTCCTTAGGATGCTGAGGGAGAATTTGTTGCTTCTCCACAGACCCCTGTCGTCTCCAAAACACATCCCCTATCTCCATCTTCCAATTCTTCTTCATCCATCTACAATCTGTCAATAGGAATTAGTGCACATTTACGTGTTAGCTGGGCAGGTTGCTTATATGTAACAGTATTTCATATGCTAAATATGTTTAAAAAAAGAAAGCCCTCATGCTACAGCTGTAACCTTCTGCATGCAGATGTTCTTTGAACACGTAGAGTGATGGAGAAAGATGTGGGTTTCTAGATCTGTGACTGTAGACACGGGCGTGAGAAATTCACCCCAGGGGCGTCAATAATCTGACAGGATGGGAGTATCTGAAAACATGCGAGGGACTGGGGGGTCATCAGGGAATGTGACACCTTAGGGTGCTTTCTGTGCTTTGGAAGAGGCCGGGCAACAGGGTGGGAGCAATGCTGACATTGGCAGGGGCATTTATTTGTGCTGCTCTGGTGCCAAGGGGCCCAGTGGCACAGCAAGGCCCCTTACACTCTGGATTTTCTCTCTCCTTTGTGAATTTACACTCTGAAACATCTCCCCACCTCTGGCAAGTTATTTTAGATTTACAGGAGCTTTCTTGAAGCTGATAGGAGCCTGTATCCTAAAAATATTCCCCAAATATTTTTCTAATCAGGAACTCATTTCCTGAGAAATCGGATTGGTGATTCCCAAGTTGCAGGTGGATGCAGCAAAGGATTTATCTCTCTACCATCAGCTTGTTACCCCAGCAACAGGGCATATTTGGCATTTGTAGCTATGGATTCCCACCTCGGTGGTGTGGTGCATGGACCAGAGCAATCACAGGGTGGAATCTGGTGGGGGAAATGGAGGGCTGGGGGGAAATGTGGGCACTTGCACACAGGGAGGATTCCACTTGCATACTGAGCAGGATGGATGTTTCTCTGGATCTCCTACGCAATGCTTTATAATCTTAATCGATACGGTGACGGAGAAGTGCCGACCCACGCTCTTGCCTGCTACGCCCGGCTGGGTCTGCCCACTTTGCCCTGCTGGTGCATCCCCACTCTGACCTGCTGGCCCACCACCCAGCTCCGGCAGCATCCCTTGGCCCCGATTTGCATGAGTGCTTGGTTGTAAGGGGTACTGTCCCTTTTGCAGTCAACACATCACGCCATGCTGGTGTGGTTTCAGAGGACACTGCGCTGCAGAGGTTGAATTCGCACATTGGAAGTAGTGCCCTTGAGGGGAAAGGCCCTGGATCCTACTCCCCACCAGCTCTGAGCCATGCTGTGCTCAAAGTATTGCTGGGTTGTAATAAATCTTGGTCTCCAGGGGGTGGGAGAGTGGGGGATTATCTGGGAATGGGGGTTGTAACTAGGCCATGTAACATAATCTCTGAGGCCCATTTGGCAGGGAGTGGGCATGGGGGAGGGGTTTTTAATTTGTAATGATTTTTCTTCTCTCTCCCCTCCCCTTCCCCACCCCCCTCACCCCTTTATTTCTCCCTTTCCCTGCCCCGGAGCCTCTGTGATAAAGATTAATTTGCTATTTCTGGGCCTGTGACATTTTTCAGAGCCTCCTGCTGGCTGCTGCCTCCATGCCAAGCCTGGCTGGGCTCCAGCCAACGGGATTAGCAAGGAGGGGCCAAAGGAATATGGTGCTCGCCATGGAGTGGGGAAGGAACGAGCAAGGGACTCTCAGAGTAGGTTATTATATGCATAGGAGGGCTGACTGAACGTGTACCTGGGCACGTGTGTGTAGATCCTGGGCCTTAGTCCAGAGGATGAGAGGCATAAGTGATAATGGCTGCATACAAGACTTGTCCCCTGGGAACACCCCAAGGGAAGACGTATCCTGGATCCTTTAATTATGGCTTCAGTGAGCTAAAGCATTTAGCATTTGGAATCTGTCTCCAGAATCAGGCTACTTCTGCCTCTTGATTTCATTTGTTTAACTACTCTGGCTTTCCCAATGCCTCTCCACAAATTTCTAATAAGATAGTAATGAGGAGGCCAGAAGGAACACACTGCTTCTGATGAGGCCTCCCAAGAACTACCTAGAGCAGAATTGAAGGAAGATAACCTCCTGGTCTATTTTAGACTTCTTTATTTCCAGACAAGAAGGTGGGGAAGGGGTGGTTGTTACCTGTCACTGGATGATATTCTGCGCTTTTCCTACTGAGTGTGTCATCGGCGGCTAACACATTCCCGTCCTCCTTCCCTTACCCCAAATCCACCTCAGCAAACAAGCACAAACCCTGGATTGAAGCTGAGTATCAGGGCATCGTCATGGAGAATGACAACACGGTCCTGCTCAACCCACCGCTCTTTGCGTTGGACAAAGACGCTCCACTGCGCTATGCAGGTAGGTGGGTAACAGCTCTGGGAAGGGTGGGAGGCAGGGAGAGAAGACTTAGGAAGAGGCAGGGACAGGGTGACATTCGTCCCCGTGCTGGATTCTCGCTCTCTCCAGGAAACGATCACCTCCAAACCTTGTTCCCAAGGAGGTCCCCAGTGAAGTCTGGAGGCAATTTGGGCACAGCTTGATTTAGGATGCTGTGAGCGGTTCCCTTAGGGAGAGAAACTGAGGGTGGAGCCAGCTACTTTTTGACGCAGTTCAGCTATTTCCAAAGATCACATGCACAGCTCTGTGTCTGCAAGCACTGGAGAGAGCTGGTAGGGCACACTTCACTGGCAGTGCTATATCCCCTCACAGTTCAGCGCAAATCCCTCAAACTACAGACGAGGCTTTACAAGGGTTGTATTCCTGGTGTTTGCTTAGGCCATGCCTGGGGCTTCCTCATGCATCCTCCCTCAGCTTTGGGAGAGGAAAAAGTCATCCCAGTGAGCTGAACTTTAGGATTTAGGTGACCCTGTCTGCAGTTCCCTGCGGTACTGTGCACCTCCTGTGAGCATGGGTGGATCTTGGATCATGGATCTTCATGCTCTGAATGTCTGTCTGCAGTATATGGCCTGGTTTGCCTCCCTGAGGGATGCAGAGGAGAAATCAGGTGCTCCTTCAGTACAGTGGCTGTGTAGCACTAGTAAATCTAGTTTGAGCCTTGTAAACTCTAATCTTTCTTGATGCTGGTCAAGACTTCATGCCGTGGGAGTCGTCTCCAGTAGAGGGCAATCTACACCGTTAATGGCTGTTAGATGGCAGGAGGGACTCCTAGGGATCCAAAAATTGCTTAAAACGAGAGGTGATAATAAGGGAGAAAGGAGCGTGTAGGTTATAAGGGAAGCAAACATGTGAGAGGAAAGCAAGGGGGTGTAATGTGCTCTCCTCAGTCCTTCTCTTTTTCCCCTTCCTCTCTGCCTTTCTGGGTGCCAGGTGAAATTTGTGGCTTCAGGATCCATGGGGCAGGGGTGCCTTTTGAAGCTGTGATCCTGGACAAAGCTACAGGTGAAGGGCTGATCCGGGCCAAGGAACCAGTGGATTGTGAAGCGCATAAGGAGCACACATTCACCATCCAGGCTTATGACTGTGGAGAGGGACCTGATGGAGCAAATACCAAGAAGTCGCACAAGTAAGTCCATGCAGTCATTGCTGCACGTTGCCAGATGTGATCTGTCACAGAAATGCAAATAAAAATTGCTGTGGGAATGCTTCCTTTAGCCAGAAGTATTTTGCTCTAGCCTTGATACTATAACTCAACATGTTAATAAAATCCAAAGAGAAATGTTCAGTGACTGAGTCACATGAGGGAATACACTAGAAATGAGGGCTGCTTGACAGTTGTGTCTAAGGGAGGTGGTTTATGTTGCTGCGTATAGGCAGGAGGCCCAGATGACATTATCATTCCTTTTGCTCTGGTGGGAAACCATCGTCCAAGCTCCTGTGCACCAGCATTGCTGCGTTGAAACCAAGGTCTCTTTCCTTGCCCTTGCTTTTGATGGCTGGAAATCAGGGTGGTACACTTCAGGGGAGTGACTTACACTGAAATGTGGCTCCTAATCAGCCGATCAGGTCTTATTGATGTCTCTCTGCACCAGGGCCACAGTGCACGTTCGAGTAAACGATGTGAATGAATTTGCTCCCGTCTTTGTGGAAAAGTTGTATCGTGTGGCAGTGACGGAGGGAAAGCTGTATGACCGCATCTTGCGCGTGGAGGCCATTGATGGAGACTGCTCACCACAGTACAGCCAGATCTGCTACTATGAGATCCTGACCCCCAATATTCCCTTCCTGATTGACAATGATGGTAAAAATCTGCACCTACCATGAGCGCGTCACTCACCCTCTCCTGCTTTTCCCCCTCTCTGCCAGTCCCAATTGCTATACCCATTTTCTAGCGCTGCTGATCTATCTCTCCCGATGCAGAGACGCAGCAGCCATTTTGTGGGATGCTATAGATTGTTACAGAGTGGCAGTGGGAGGGAGACTCAACCCCTTTTTGGTTGTTTTTGTAGTTGATCAAAAATGCGAGTGGTTTCTAGAAGGAACATCTTTGAGGAGACTGTCCTTCCTCTCCCTTGATCTCATTGTTTTGCTAACCAGGGAACATCGAGAACACGGAGAAGCTGCAGTACAGTGGAGATCGTCTCTACAAATTCACAGTGACAGCCTATGACTGTGGAAAGAAGCGGGCTTCTGATGATGCCGAAGTGGAAATCCAGGTGAAACCCACCTGCAAGCCCAGCTGGCAGGGTATGAAACCTCCAAACACAGTTTTGTTTTCCCTTTGCTTTTGCTGAACTACTACTCATTGCAAGTGTTTGTACATAGAAATTTGTATGCCCATAAATATGGTTCAGTTCTGGCACCGACCCATTAGATCAGTCTAAGGGGATGCAGCAGACACCTAAGTCAACAATAAAGCCACCAAAAAGTAATTGCAACATTAGAAAATCATTCCTTGGATTACTGTGAGTTACCGTGTATTTGATAAGAGTCATAGATTGTATTCAATACAGATTATTTTCAGGGCTGCTCATCTTGAGGATATTTGGCTTTTCCGGAGGTGTTGTATGCTTACAGTTTCACCTCAGTCAATAGAATTAAGGGGAAATCAACACAGCTGAATATCCGCTCTGCCTGCTTGATAAGAAAGGTTGACAGTCCAAGGGGTGATGCTACATGGGTACTAGTTGTAGAAGATGAGAATTTGAACCCTGTGCTTCTAGGAAATCTTCCCTTACTGCTGCCAGCTGCACGAAGTTGTCTTTTCAACATGGAAAGGGCCAAAAATCTCTGTGTCTGGGCTGGTCTATAGATGCCACTTGTATATGTGCCAAATGTTCTGGCCTTGGGTCCTTGGCAGGACCTAACCCCTGTCTTTCATTCTTCTTCGTTAGGCTGGAACAAGAGGATTGAGTACACCCCAGGTGCAGGCAGCCTCGCGCTCTTCCCCAGCATTCACCTGGAGACCTGCGATGAGCCTCTGTGGAACATCCAGGCCACGGTAGAGCTGCAGACAAACCATGTGGCCAAGGGCTGTGACCGAGATAACTACTCCGAGAAGTCACTACGCAAGCTCTGTGGTGAATCAATTCTTTCCTGGGCTGAGGGGCGCTGTTGGCATAGCACCCTGCCCCTTCTCCTGGAGGGGTTCACAGCGGTAGCTCTGTGCCTCATACAGCAGAGATGCTGGAGGACACATTCCTCACATTTGCTGTGGTCAGTGGGGCTGGGTGGACACCTAGTTTGAGTGCTTTGTGAGGGGCAGTGGGCACCCTGCCCGTATTTTCACATGGCTCCCCGTGTTCTCCTTGCTGGGAAACCAGAGCTTTCTGTGCATTGCCCCTGTACACGGAGTCTGTGGGACTTCCATCGGCACAGATGGAAAAGTCACCGTCCTTCCCCAGATAGGAGAAGGCCTATGGGCAACTCCTCCTCTCCCTCTGCTCTTGGATGTTACAATGAGCCCTTTAAGCATCCTCTTCATCTGTTTCCCAGTCCTCAGGCTCCTTATTTTCCTGTGCTGACATTCCTGACTCCTTGCCTTCTTGGTAGGTGCTGCCTCAGGAGAGATTGACCTGCTGCCGGTGCCTAGCCCCACGGCAAACTGGACCGCGCGGCTCTCAGTGCACTACAGCCAGGACAGCAGCCTCATCTACTGGTTCAATGGCAGCCAGGCTGCCCAGGTGCCTGTGGTGAACGGGCCAAATGCCCACGAGGGCCTGAGCGACCACTTCACCCTGTCTGTGTGGATGAAGCACGCCGTGGTGCCTGGCAAAGGCAGGCGGGAAGAGGAGACAGTGATCTGCAGTACAGTGCAGAGCGGTGAGACATTTTCCCTGGGGTGGCCACACTTTTACTCACTGCCTCCAACTTCTTAGAAGGGATTGTCCCTGCAGGGGGAAATCCCTTGTGTTCCAGAGCGGGATGTAGGCAGGGGGCCATCCTTAGGAACACAGCTTCTTCAGGTGTCGCTTTTTCTGGGCGCAGTCAAGCCCGCGGTGCTGAGTGCCAGTCGTGCAGGCTGGCCTGTCCCTCTGGGCTCTGGCTAGGGAGGCTGCTCCGAGGTGGTGATACCTTACTCGCTGTGCTTGTCCCTGGCAGAGGATGGCTACTCACATTACTCCCTGGCTGTGCACGGCTGCCGGATTGCTTTCCTCTACTGGCCATTGCTGGAAAGTGCAAGGCCTGTGAAATTCCTCTGGAAGCTGGAGCAGGTGAGGAAGCAGTTTTGCCGTTTCCCCATGTCCCTTCCCCTTCTTGCCCTTTGCTGATGCCTTCCTCCGCTGTCCAATGCAGGTCTGCGATGATGAATGGCACCATTATGCCCTCAACCTGGAGTTCCCCACTGTCACGCTGTATGTGGATGGTGTCTCTTATGACCCTGCCCTGATCCACGACAATGGCCTCATTCATCCCCCACGGCAGGAGCCCTCCCTCATGATTGGAGCCTGCTGGACTGGTGAGTACCTGCTCCCTGAACCATGCTCTTCCCATATGGGTGACAAGGGAGTGGAGGGAGAGCCAGAAGAGGTGAAACAAACACCACCCAAGACTAAATGATTCAAACCACGTTGCAGTCATCTTACTTCCTTGGCATCAAAGCCAGTGTGGTCTCTTCCTTTTTTACAGACCAAGCCACCAGGCCACAGTAATAACAGCATGTGTCAATGTCAACAAGTGTCAATGGTGGCTTTGTGGACAAAGCAGTAGGACATGTGGTGGATAACCAGCTTTCAGGCAGAGGGGAGTTGAAACTCCATACCTCATTCAAACAGGAGCCTTTCTATCGAAGCTTTTCACAAGCGAACAGGCAGTATTGTTTGTGCTGCTGGTTGTATTGATGGGGATTTCTGTGTCTTGAGGGTCTGTATGAAATTCTATAGAGGAATTGGGTTGGAGGACAAAGAGCAGGCTAGGAACATGGTTAAGCTACTACTGGATCAAAACTCGGTCTGTGTAAGTCTGTATATCTCAAGCTTTTCAGTTCTGCAAGACTCAAGCTTAAGAGAACTAAAGGAATTTGTCTGTTGCTTGCCTTCAGTCCAGCAGAAATTTGTAGCAAGATAAAAAGATATATTTTTTTAGACATATTTTTTTCTTTACTGTAGTACTGCTGACTCCCAGGTCAGGGTTCTTCCCACAGCTCTGTGCTCTTAATTGGCCTTTTGCAACCAACAAGTATTAGCTTGTGACACCCTCCTGGAACCATCCTGGTTTCAAAGGGATACTGAGAACACAGCTTGTTGTGAAAATGGCTAGGACTGTGTTCCATAAATGGCAATCAATTAATTCCCAAAATAGATATAATTGGGAAAGGAGAAAAAAAGCCCCTATACTTTCTCCTTTTTATCAGTTACTCATCCTACAGTCTCGCCATCCCTTCATGAAAAGGACTGCCCTCCCATCTGTGGTGTGCTGTCTCTAGGGTTGAATGGGCACGTGACTCCAGAGCTGGTCTCTTGGACTGGCCAGTACATGTATTTGTATACATACTTGCCTGACCCTGTAATAATTACCCTCTCCCGATGCTTTATTGCTTGCCTGAATGTTCTTCTTTTGCAGAGGAGAAAAACAAAGAGAAAATCAAAGGAAACGAGAACTCCACTGATACTGTACAGGGTAGGAAAACGAAGGAAGAAGGTTCTCTTCCCCTCTTCACCACGCATGACTATCACTTCTTGCATGGTGCCTTCCTCATACAGCTCCCCTACTCCTGTCCCGCCACCTTCCACCATATTGGGAGAAAACCCCTATTTGGTAGATTGGTCCTTGATACCTTGATATCTGTGGAGCATGAAAAGGCTGATAGGAGGACTACAGCCTGCTTTGAGAGATGCAGATTGCTTTTCATGTGGAGAAACGAGTCCTCATGCCTGATCATTAAAGTTGGTCTCTGAAGAACACGATAGCCATTAGAGACATCAGGAGATGTCACCTCATCCCTCACTATCTATGGAATTTATAGTTTCTTTTAAAAGCCCTCACAGGAAGCAGAGCGAGAAGGGGACAAGAAATTGGTTCCATCTGGCATTCAGCAGTTTGACAGAAACTTCTCTCCACTACCTACTGTTCACTGCCCCAGTCTTTCTGTTGGTCTTTCTGTTTTTCTTGCTTCCCCGCATCTGGAATTAAAAAAATTGTCATCTCCTTACTTCAGCATCCCCCGTCTTCTTGTTGTCTTTGCTTTTCTATGTCCTGTGTCCCCTCTATTTCTCTCTACCCCACCTTAGCATCTGTATCTCCCTCACACTGTTGCTTGCATTGTCTTGGCTTTTCCATGCCCCACTCACCCCTCTGTGTCTTTATACCTCCCTCAACATCTGTGTGTCCCTCACACTGTTGCTTTTGTTGGTTTTTGCTCTCTTCCTCGCCATGTCTCTCACACCCTCCACCTCCCATGTTTCCCTCAGGAGATCCTCTGTCGATACACCACTACTTCCATGGTTACTTGGCTGGCTTCACTGTGCGCCCTGGTAGCTTGGAGAGCCGGGAGGTTATTGAATGCCTGTATGCCTGCCGTGAGGGGCTTGATTACAGTGACTTCGACAGTCTGGGCAAAGGGATGAAGGTATGCCCATCTGCCCAGCTTGCATGGGTCTCCTCCACTCTCCTCCCCAGCCTCGCTTCCCAGGACTTTGCCTGCTCCCTCACCTCAAACAATGACCCACCTTTCTCCTCTGTGTTTCTCTCAGCCTGGGTTCTTGGCATTTGCCAAGAAACCCTGAGTATTTTCTTCTCTTCCACCTGTAGGTTCACGTGAACCCTTCTCAGTCCCTGCTCACCTTGGAGGGTGACGATGTGGAAACCTTCAACCACGCAATCCAGCACGTGGCTTACATGAATTCACTGCGCTTCGCTACCCCTGGAGTCCGGCCGCTCAGACTCACCACTACTGTCAAGTGAGTGGACAAAGCAGCACCTCCGGCTACCTTCAGCGAGATTACCTCTCTTTCACTCCCTTACCTTGCATTCTAATTCTAATTGGTGGTCTCAAAATGGGTAAAAGTCTTCCTGAAAATCAATATTAAAGTATGTGGTATCCAAATGGATACTGTACCACTGGGTCCTGGGGTCTGTGCAAGTAGCAGAATTTCTGCCGTCACTCCTGGTGTTCCGGGCACGTTGGGCTGATTTTAATTTTCGCAGTGGTGTGTGGATGTGATCAAGTCACCTGAAACCCTGTGATGTTATCCCTGCTGCACCTCTCTGTCTTGCACAGCAGGCTATAGGGAAGCTTTAGGAAGACTACCAAAACAAGGATATTCCCTTCACTGGCAGTAATGGGCAAGGAATATTCTTTTAGCGTTGCTGGTGGTAGCTTGAGCCAACTGATGCTTGCTATGTCTCTCCTTCAGATGTTTCAGTGAAGAGTCCTGTGTCTCCATTCCTGATGTGGAAGGTTATGTTGTGGTGCTACAGCCTGATGCCCCCCAGATCCTGTTGAGTGGCAACACCCACTTTGCTCATCCTGTGTCAGACTTGGAGGCTCCTGATGGGGTGCCCCTATTCCCCAACCTCCAGATCACCTGCTCTATTTCTCACCAGGTGGAGGCCAAGAAGGATGAGAATTGGCATGGTACTGGTGAGTGGAGTACGGGGCGAGGGATAAGGGGCAAACTTGAAAGAACTACAAGAGTTGCTGTCCTGCAGAGGAAGTACAGCCCCTCCTTACAACCGAAATAGGAGAGAGTTCACAAATATAGAAGGAAGGCACATTGTCAGTCAATATGTAGGCTAATCGGTTCTTATCCCTTTCTGCTCCTCCCTGTACTTTTTCTATCCACACAGTTCCTTTGCCTTGCTCTCTCCTCATTCTTTCCAGGGCTGCTCATTCCTAATCCCTTTTACGTTTTACCTACATTTCCCTTTATTGAATCCAGAACTGGGTGGATTTCCTGCCCGTTACCCTCTTCACTCCTGCACTTAGTGTACTCCAGCTTCCTTCTCTCCTGCTTTCCTTATTTCTCACCCCTTCCCATCTCTTCCTTCCATCATCCCCAGTCAGTTTCCTCACACACTGTAATATCTTGTCCCTCAATTTCTCTCTGTCATCCTCAGATTGTTTCTCTGCCCCTCTATGCTCTATGTGTCCTTTCACTTCTTTCGTGTCTCTTCTGGTAATGGGATTTTTTTGCTCATAGTTTTCTGTTTAGCAGCTTTGCCTTTTCGTGTGCAATGATGAGTTTCTTGACTTAGAGCAGGCTGGTCTCACCCCTGGTGAAAGCAGGGGTCATTGAATGTGGTTGCCATTTTAAAGAAGGTAAGATCTCAGCTGTGGTAACCGGCAGTCATGAGACAGGGGAAAGCTTTCAAAAGCACTCAGGGTCTGGGAATGTGTGATACAGTTGCTCCTAATTTGCACATTTTCATTGTCAACAGAGTCCTTACAGCCAAGATGTGTTATCATGAACCACGCCGATAATAGTATGTTGTTCCAAAATAAAGTGACTTTATTATGTGCATAAATGTCATTAGAACCAGGCAGACTCTTCCAACAAGTAATTAGACTGACAGTGATTTTATTCAAGGTCGGTGCTAGCCAGTGAAAGAGAAGTCGTTACGTATGATGGGAGCACTTCTAAGTAAGCGGGTATCGCCCTGAGTAACTCCGGCCTTCACTGATGGCTGTTGGGCTTTTTGGCCCCGTCTTCTTTCCGTTTGCATCTCAGTGACAGACACACGAATGTCAGATGAGATTGTGCACAACCTGGATGGCTGCGAGATCTCACTGGTAGGAGATGACTTGGACCCAGAGAGGGAGTACCTGCTCCTGGATGGGGCACTGCTGCAGCAGCGGGGCCTGGAGCTTGTCAACACCTCTGCCTACCTGACCATCACAGGTACGTCCTCTCCTTGGCCACAGCTGTCTTAATTACACCTCTCACTGCCTGTCAGGCAGTGCTGGGAGAAGCACTTGACTGGATGTTAGAAACGTGGTGTTGTACTTTGTGAGGCTCCGATACAACCATTTGTTGACTCCTGGTTTTTGGAAGCGCCAGGCTGTTTCCTTGGCTTCTCCTCCAGCACACAAGTACTAGGGCATGGCGTCTGAGCTCTCACCGAGGCTTGTACCACTCCTCTTGACTTACTCCTTGGGTGTTGGTGCTCTCAGCTGCCAGCAGCATTTTGGGTGACATGACTGTAGGACAGCAGATCCCACAGGCTGTGGACCGGTACAACACTACTGTACTCTCCAGAGCTTACTAAGGTGTTGCTTTTGATCCTTCCTTCCCATCCATTTGTTTTAGCAATGCAGGCAGGGATCTCATCAGGTCCTTTGCAGCCAACTAAAATTAATAAACCCAGATTTGCCTTGGATCCTGCTGAGCCCCAAGTTACTACAGGGTTATGACACCAGATGACTTTGAAGCGTGGAGCTTCCTGACCCCACAGCAATTCTCTCGCTTCAGGTGTGGAGAGCATTGCAGTTTACGAGGAAATACTACGCCAGGTATCATACCACATCAACCACGGCGCTGCTCTTTATGAAAGGAAGTTTCACCTGTCCTGCACTGAGATGAACGGACGCTACTCCAGCAATGAGTTTACTGTTGAGGTACAAGATCAATACATGCTTGTGCACGCATGGAGGGGACGGGGTGGCTGGGAATGACCATGAGGTAGAATGTGCCACGAACACAGGGCTGAGTCTTTCTCACTCTGGTCTTTCTGCAGGTGAACGTCCTCCACAACATGAACCGAGCTGCTCATCCTAACCATATTCTGAGTTCCCAGCAGTTCATGCACCGAGGCCATCATTTACCTCCAGAGCTATCTGGGCACAGTGTGGCAAGCACTCACAACAACCCAAGTATGTGACACCATCTTTTGGGTTTAATCCTTTAGGTCAGGATGATGATTTTTTGATATCCTGGTAGAACCTACAGCAGGGGATTAATTTCAGGCTTCCTATACCCATTTTATCGAGTTCTCATTATACTGTCCTGCCCCTCTCAGCAGTAGCAAATGGACTGCAGTCTGTGTCAAATTGTGGTTTAGAGCTTGGTGCCACAAATTCCTCTTTTGGTGCATTGTTTTCTTGATGTAGAAACAGTCTGAAATCTACACCCGAGATGCTCTAGAAAGAACAACCGTAAGCTGGTACGGTTTCATTTGTGCACCTTGCAAAGGCGCTACGCGGGCTTGGGTAATGTAATTTCAGAAAGAAACTTCAACAGCAAGAGAGTCACAAGAAAATTGAGACTGCTACTGCTCTAAAAAAAACAGTGGCCCTGAGGCACTGTAGGGACAGCCTCTGCATGTTCTGGGAGAGCACCAAAAACCAGCTTTCACCACTCCCTTACCCAGCTCTGCCCAATCACAGCAGAAAAGTTGCCCCTGCTGAATGGAACAGCCCAGCAGCTGAAGGCAGGAACTGCCCACTCTCACTGAGCTCTCACCCAGGCTTGTACCACTCTCACCCAGGGGAGAAGAGTCAGGATGTGTTCCTTCCTAGACCAAAAACCCAAGCTGCGCCTAGGAACCCCAGTTCCTTGCAGGTCAGGGTGGAAATGTGTGTTTCTGTGACAGACTCCAACTATGCCTTCTCATTTTCTTTCTCCAAAGTGGTCCCCAGTGCTGCCACTGTCATCATTGTTGTGTGTGTGGGTTTCCTGGCACTCATGGTGATCCTCGGCATCCTGCGCATCCACTCCCTGCACCGGCGGGGAGTGGGGCAAGAGGTCTCTGGGGCTACTGATGGGGGGCACACAAGCACCGGAGGCAAAGAGAGCGACATGTTCTGGGATGACTCAGCCCTCACCATCATAGTCAACCCCATGGAGGTGAGGAGCAGCCACATTGGCTGGGGCTGGGTGGGCGGTTGGGTTGCCAGATCCTTGCCTTTACCCCATCTCTCACCTCCCCAGTCCTACCAGAGCTGCCAGGAGAGGGCAGCAGAAAGCGGCGAGGGCAGAGCTAGCGAGGGCATGGAGGACGAAGATGACAGCACCGACTCGGAGACACCTGACTCCCTGGACAGCAATGACATAGATGACCGACACATCATCGGCAAAAGCGACGTGTCCCGCCGCTACTAGGAGCTTTAAAACACCAGTCCAATGGATCCCCTCAAAACATGGGGGGAAGGAGGAGCTGTCTTACTTTTAACTTCCTTCTTCCCCCACCGTGTACACATGCGCTCCTCCCTCATCTGTCATTTCTGCCTCCCGTGTTCCTTCATCTTCTGCCATTCTCATTGTGGACATTCCCCACATTGCTGACCCCCCATCTGGCTCTCTAGAAACATGACAGTGGCGCAGTTCAAACCACGATGAGGAAGGAGGGGCTTGGAAGGAGCAGAAATGTGGACGGAGAAGCCAGCCATAGGGCTCAGAGCGGGGTCTCTCACAATCCNGTAAAATTGTCGATACTCCTAAACTAAAGGAATGAAGGTAAGAAAGATGAGGAAACAAACCGGATTTTAAAATAAATGGATTTCAAATAAAACGTTCAGGGCTTCTGCAGTCTCTCACTACGAGCAGGGAAATAAACAGTTGGTGTAGCCTCCAATGTGAAACTGTCCAGAGCAGATATTTGCTGAAATCACTGCCTTCTCTTGGGGAAGGGTTGGCATTCTTTAGTGTATATGTTGGAACAAGAAAAACACGTCACCCCTGACCATACCCCCTGCCTTTTTGAGAGTCAAAATGCCCTTTGTAAACACAATGTAGCCTTCCCCCAGACAGGGGACTAGGAACCCAGAGGCACAGAAGGCATGGCAGCCTGTCACAGGCAAGTGTTAACACCTGCAGCAAACTGAATTCTTAATTACAGAAAAAAAATAAGGCTCTTCCAATGCACTTAGTGTATTGTCCATAGAAACGGGCCAAATCCTCAGCTTCATCCATCTTTTCACCTGATTCACTTTCTTTACCAGCATAAAAGAGCTTTTCTTTCACACCAGGTTTTACAGCTTGTAGCAGTACAGCTCCAGCACTTCTGAGGGAAGGAGGTATCCTCCCCTTTCTGTTGGCAATGGAGGGAATGGAAACACAGCAGATACTGGCAAAGCATGGCTGTGAACCCAATAGCATGTGTTGTTAGGGTAGTGCTTCATAGCAGATCGTGCTTCTTCCCTTGACCCACTTAGTCTTGATTATTCAGACCCTGCAAGACAAAAACTTGCAGCTGCCTGACGCATCTCAGGGCAATGGCTGCAACATGTTAAGGACCCAAAGATTCTGCAAGAGGACATTTGCTGGCAGCCAAGGTTGGGAAATCCTCCTTGGGGTCGGAAGGCAGCACAGTAGGTAAGAGTGGAAGAGCACCTCTGAGGGCATGAAAGGTCTCAGCACAAGATCTCTGCTTGCTGCAGTTCTCTCAGATGTCTCAGCTCTAGCCTACCTTCATGTCCAGCTGTGCCCAAGCACGGTTGTTACTGGGTCCAAAAGAAGTGATCGTGCTGAAGCTAAGATACTCAGGCTCTCCCCTTTGCATCCTCTCCAGTAAGTTCCATGTCCTCGTTTCATGCAGGCAATGTCAAACCAGCGCCCTGACATCTTGCAGCACCAGAATAATTCAAGTCTCCAGAAAGAAGAAAGGCTACATTGTGCACAGTGGAGCCAAAAACTTAGCACAAAATAGTCTTCTGTCCTGAGAACGCTATGCCTGCCCCAGTTCTGATATGTGATGAAAAGCACCACCTCTCCGAGCAACATATAAAGACCCGATCTCGGGACCATGAGGTCTCTCTATTCTCTACAGCAGCCTCAGCCAGGTGCTACAGTGTCCTTACAAGGTGGAAGAGGCCAAATGTACAATGAGTTCGTAGGTAGCCATCATGATAGCTGTGTTTGGGATCTGGCGGATCAAGTGAGCCAGGAGGCCTCGGTATAAAGCCAAGGGCCCCTCTTCGTGGACCACTAGCTGCAGAGTCTGTATAAAAGAACGGTATCGCGACCCTTCTTCTCGCAACCGTGTCCGAATGACCTCTAGGGAGACAAAAAGGGAAGTGATATTAGCAGATTGATCCTACAGGCATGGCATCTCCCACCGAGGAGAACGGACACACTCACCGTGCGGATATGCAATGCACGAAGCGCATGTTTTGGAGACGGCAGCAGCTCCCATTAGTCCAAAGAAATCATGGCTGTTTGGTGAAAGTGTGAGTGGTGGGGAAAGGGAAGTATGGCTGTTTCTCAGCTGCTGTTTCAGTGCTTCATAGATGACAAAGTGTATGATGGTCTCTGACACTCCAGCATAGGAGGCAGTGATCCCACGGTAAAATCCACGAAGGCCTTCAGTGCGGTACACGTGCATGGCACATTGCAGAGCGTTGCTGGCCACCTCTCCCTTCACCCTGTAAAAAGGAGGGAGGGTTAGAATGGCATTCTGCTCCACTGACCTAAAATGCTGCTGTGAACACAACTGCACGACTCTTCTCCAGCAGGCCCTGAAGACCAATATTCTGATGGTGAGTCACAGCTCAGCCCCACGCCCCAAACCAGTCCTGATTTGACACGAGTTGCTCTGTGTCGCTTGCTTGCCTTACCTGGCTTCCAGCTGCATCCTGGTTTTCACTAACCAGATAGGGTTGGTGAGCGTGGAAGAGGCAATGCCTGGAGAACAGAAGAGGAAGACAGCTATGAGCACTAGGATCACGCCAGCAGTTTGTGAAGAGGTGCCTGTCTATCAGTTCTCTCTGAATTCTGCTCGGCAAGCTGCGGGCATTTGCAATTTGAGAATGACCTTGAGCTCCCATGGGAGAAGAGACATTTATGGTAGACTATCTGATTCTTCTCCTCCCTCGTTCGTCTTTGTCTGGTGTAATTAGCTCCTCTGTCTCCAACAGGCCCTGGTGTTACAAAGAGGTGGGAAACAAGGGGCTAAACGTGCAAGAGTGGCAGGTTTAGAGCATTGGGCTACATCAAGAGAAATGATTCTACGAGTGGTCTAAATTACACATTGCTTTCTCCCTTTCACAACTGAATGGAGCTCTTTTCTTGACAGCAGTGGAAGGAGCAAAGACTTGATCTGTAACTTGGAGAGATGAGCCTAAGAAGAATGAAGAATGAGAAAATGCTTTGGTTACCCAAGGAACTCACTGCTCCAGGTGTGGAGGAAGAAAACTTCAGAGCAGAGAGCAGGACTGAAGGAAGCAGCAATGAGAAAGGAACAAACCCCATTTCCACTTACAGACAGAAACACCCCTTGGCTCTGATTTGAGACAAAAGAGGCTCACCTGCACAGGCTGCTGATAGCATGTGTACTTTCTTGGACTCCGGTACGAGGACAGCATTCAGCCGCTCCTTAACACCAGAATAGGCAGCAAAATATATAGCCCTAGTTAGAAGGAAACACAGAAGAGGTCACAGGTTACCTATGAGGAGCAGAGACAGCACTGTTGTGGAGTCTCACTCCAATTTTTATTAGTCCTAGCATGTGTCTGTCTAATGTGACATCAGATACCATTTACACCAGGCCCACAGCAATCATCTTCTCTTACAACTATGAACAGAAGGTCCAGAAAATCTTTGTGTGAAGGGGTCCTGTGGGCACAAGGCCCAGACTGTTTTCAGTATGTGGAGCAATAACCATCACAGAAGTTCTTTAAAAAGTGTACAGCATGAGCTATTCTCAGGGAGCAGTACTCACCGGGAAGGAGCAACCCCAACGAGGTTTGGACCCAAGCCTCGGAACAGGGATCGCACGCCTTCCTTCTCAAGGATGGCCCTACACAAGGAGATAAACAGAGAAATCAGCAGAATAACTAAGATGGGGCTCTCCTGTTCCTCCTCCGTCTTCGTCCTTCAGTATGTGTAGCATCCTCTCCTCAGATCCTGTATTATCCTTTTTCTGCCCTACTCTCATTTTCTCTCCAACCACTTCTCTCTCCTTCAGTCATTTCTTGCTATTCTTGCTGACACCATCACTCTGGGTCTGATCAAACCACTGGCTGAGAAATTTCTCAATCCCAAAAGCTGCCTTGCAGATTCAGAGTTCAAAGCACAGATCAACTTGAGAAGTAGATGTACCTGTGCTCTGATGAAATATCCTACCAACCCTTGTGGGTTCCAGAGCCGCAGCTCAAATGGTACTTCCATCTCCCTCCCTTCTCTCCTCCCGCCCTGGCCTCCACCTGATGGCCAAACCTTCACCTCTCTGGTGTTAACACACACATGTCCTATCCTTCTCACCTCAGCAACTTGAGCACTCCAGGAGATGGTGGAGGAGTGTTCATCAGCCTCACACTCATCCCTGGCAGCTGTATCTCTGAAAGGCACAGAGGCCGCAGCGTCAGCTGAGATGACTGTAGACGTGTCTTCACCACTTCCAGGGGACATGTCAGGATGGCTCCAGCTGTGCCACCACATCTAGGACACAACAGCACAGGTAAGAATAGGTCATTCAGCCCATGTGTAGAAACAGGGCAGTAACTCTGACCCTGCTTGTCTACAACCTCTCCCCTCTAGGAGAGGAGGTTAGGTCTCGCACCCTGCGTCACACATGACCTCCTGCTCTGACATTGATTAACGTAATAACGGCTTAAGCTTGGGACATCTCCTGGCAGCCTCACTCCAAAACCTCACTCAGTATTTGAGACAAACAGTTCCAAGTCCATAGGGACTCAGCAGTCCCTCGGCTAAAAGCTGCTGATCTTTGCATTCAGAATTTCCCAGAGCAAACATTTCTGCTGCCCAACCTCACTGCAATGCTTTCTGCTGAGCTCACCAGGCACCGTGCCCCACACCTCCCCACAGCTGCATTGGCTCAGAGAGGGGCAGCAGCACAAAATTCCACCCCACCCCTCAGCCTGCCTGTGTCTTCAACTCATAACCTGGTTCAGCCTCATGCTGCAAGGCCCTCTAAGCAAGACCTGTATTTTTCTGCCAACAGACAGCCCGACTTGGTTAATGAAAGAGGACCACGACCTCTAGCAGACAGAAGCTATCTTTGGAACTCATGAACCACCACCACTGATAAGTCTAGTCACACCTCCAGAAATGCTGAAAGGACACACATCCTTTTTTTCCCCTCCCTCTCTGCCACCCAGGCACAAGTCAGAACCAGTATGTTTGATTCTCAGCTTCAGACCATGCAGATCCTTTAACTGACAACTCTTCTCTTCTAGAGGATGCCCAGTACCTGAAAGACTGTTTTGAGATGAATTTGCATGGAACAGCCATGCAAGAGGCTTGACAGACAGTTGTTCATATCTGCTACAGGTAAACTTGCTTTGTTTCACAAGAGGTGGAGGGTCAAGAAAAGCTCATTCTGTTCCAAAGAAAGAAAAGGCAACCAAAGAACTAGAAGATAGGAGGGAAGAATCAAGTATATCAACATATGATGGTACAGGGCAGAAAATGGCTAGAGTTCTAAAGAGTTATTTTGAAAAAGTCTGTACAGCTCAGTGCACACATGCATTGCTCTCACAGCCTTTGCTTCCAGGGCTTCATTTCCTCCAGGTTAGGAGAAGAAAAGAAAAAGAAACGAAAAAAAAAAAGAATAAAATAAGAAAAAGAGGTCTGGATGTCTACTGCAATGAAGTCCAAGAGTTGAAGATCTAGCAGCTAGAAGGTTATGAAGCTGATGATGCTAGCCACTGCAACTCCACTGCACTTAGGCTGCTTTGTCACACCCTTTGCAGGTCTATGCGGTGGTGACGTCTCGCAGAGCAGCCAATCAGCAGTAATTTTTCTCAGGAGATACGATGACTTGTGGGTGTCTGGTATTAGGTAGAACGTGACCAAAAAACTTAGCCGGGGCTCAGAAGGCAACGCAAAGCAAAGCAGTAAGTGTCCTGGCTCAGGTTCTGTGGATGAACAAGCCGCTCGAGCACAGACACCGAGACAGCCCATGTGGCGATCCAGGAGCCACAGGAGGCAGAGCCTCCTTTTACAGAAGCCATGTTGATCCCTCCCATATAGAACATATTCGATCAGGGGTCCAACAGTCCTGTTCTTTACCACAGTTTCTACTAATTCGCCTGATACAGGCTCCAGAGTTAACAGGCCTGTTGTTTTCTTGACTAGCAATGTAGTTTCCAGTTCAGGAGAAGACCGATTACAGTGGTGACAGATCAAGATGTCTAACAAGCCCGAACACAGCAATTTCAACATCTTACCTAAAAGCTGAGCAACGGGACAACATTTAGAGAAGCAATTGCTTGGTATCGTAATGACTTTTCTCTCCAACAGTGCATAAGGAAGCACAACTTTATGTAATGTTTTTATAATGCCTCATTTCTTCAGGAAGTCCCTGCCTGAGCACGGTCAGGATATAAATTTGAACCCATGCCTTCAGTATATATACAGTAGTTTCCAGAGTTCAAGTTCCTCAAGCTACTGATACGTATAGATAATAGAGAAGAATTTTTAATAAGAGTTAAAGAAATTATTACTCCTTAGCATAGTGATCATTTAATCAGCAGTAAGAGTCATGATGATACAGCTGCTCACAATGTATGAAAGGCATAAGTCTCAAAAATTCTTCTGTTTCAGGAAAAATGGAAAACTCTTACCACAAGGAGATGAACTTTTTTTCAGTTCAATACTAACAAAGGCAAAATTGAACAACACCTAGTTGTAACAAACATTTTAAAATCAGCAGGCATAAAAACTCCATGGCTATGGATATTAAAAGTAGCTGATTGAGGAGACTTCATACCTACAGATTTAAATGCTTATGAAATGCCAGGTAACTGGGGAAATATACTAGCCTAGAAATGTTCTACCAGGATTAAATAAAAAAAAAAAGAAGGTATGTGTAATAAATTACGCTGCTAAGGTTATCTGGTTATATGACTCAAGATTCATGCCAGAAGAGAATTACGGAATCAGAACGCTATAGACTTAAAAGAGACTTTGTACTAATCAATGTTGGGGGAAGGGGGAACTATATATTTTTTTTATTATTTTTTTTTCCATGGAACTTACCAAACAAAAGCTGGATTCACAAAAGCAACTACAAAGTTGTAACATATTTCAGTTTTGCAAAAAGTGAGCTCGACATCTTACAAAAACACACTTAAAGCCTTGGCACCCTGCCTACAGCACAGATGCTAGATGGATTAAAATTAGAACCCAAAAAATCTCAAAAATAATAAAAAAAATACCATCCCCATTCCTTCACTGCCCTGAAACCAGTTGTCAGTAAAGAATCAAACAGCAGTGGTCCAGAAAGAGTCTAGGAAAATTGCTTCCTGACTAGACCTAAGGATTTTCAGTTTTTCCACCAACAGACAGGAGGTATCGTTTCACTCTTGATAAAATCCATGGGTGACAAAGACTGTCACGGTACTCAGGCAAAGCTGCAACGACTGGTAATAATGAAAAAACACAAAGAACTGAGCAGTCACCAAGGGTCCTTACACTGGGCTTTGGTTTAACAAAACCAAAATCTTGAAGTCTTTACTCTAGAAGTAGAAGGGGGGGGGGGGGCAACTCCTGCAAAATGTGATGAACCTCAGCAGCTTATGACGAGCGCAACACATACTCTCAGAGCAAAGCAATGGCAAAACCAGCTGATTGAATAAGGCGGGTAATTTTACTTTAGAAAACAGTACTTGCCTCTCAATCTTGCTTTCACATTTTAAAAGGAAAATGGGAAATTTTGAAGTTGTAGAAAAAGAGGATTAGTTGAGAGAAATACAAAAAAAGCCATTAAGATTTTTTTCAACAATACAAAAAGGGTATGAGAACATGCACGGAGCTGGCAGTTTACTTTTTATCCCTTTCTTAGGCTAGCCAAAAACTGGAATGGCTTAAAGATGTTCATTTAAGAATAGCAATGCTACGTCAGACAAATCTGCAGTTAAACCAGGTTCCTGCATAGGACGCAGGCAAATAAAGACGACCTATGGAACAGTAGGAGAAATATTCATCTCCAGAACATTCTCCCAGCTTCCTGCTATTTTCAGCTCAGGAAATTCCTCATCCAGAAATGTTGCGTAGTATTTAATAGCTTCAACACATTCTTTTTCATAAATCTTTTAAAAATGCTTTCCAGACACATACAAAGCTTTAATCCTGTAATATCCTGTGGCCAGGAGTCCCACAGTTTAAGTGCACGCTGCTTTAAGAGCTATATTCTTGCATTAGTTTTGGACAAGCCTCTCATAAGTATCACTTGATGGTCCCCAGTTCTCATACTAGAAGATAAAGCAAACAACTGTTCCTTCATCAATGAGATGTTACTGTTTTACCTAATGAAACATCAACTACATACTGCAGCAATAACCCTAACTTCTTATTCATCTCTTGGGTTATTATTAATTGTAATTCAAGGATTATTGTTTAATGAGTGAGGACAGGATGCAGACCGACAAAGTTACCACTAGCGATGCTCCTGTCACCAGCCAAACTCTTAGTTTTTCAGGAACCAAAGAGGAAAATGAGGATGAGAAAAAGCTTAAGGAGAAAGCTAAAAAATAAGAAAAAATATATTGAGAAAGGCTAAGATGCAGTAACTATATAGTTCAAAGGATAAATTAATAGAGAAGAACATATACAAAATAACACTAGGAACAGAGAGGGCAAGCACACATAAGCAAAGATGAATATGGAACAACAACTGCCTCAGTGGCAGAAACCTTGGTATTTACTAACGTATTAAGAGCAATTAAATTATGTGCTCCATTGCACATGCTATACCATAGACCTCACTGTCACACAGACTCCAACAGCTTGGTGGAACATGGAAAGGGAGTTCTGCAGTTACTTTGCAAAGTCTGAAGGACTAAAAGTTTTCTTCTGCTTTAGGCCATCATAAACTTAAAAGCTCATTGTTTTGAAACTTAAATGATAAATGTCCCTTAATAGAAGAAGGGTAAAATGCCACTGCAGAAGGAACTTACTGAAGGGCACACGATGGATTCAGAGGCACTGCTGGGATCCTAACGCTCCTAACAGCTGACTCACCAGGGTCATGCAGGAATCTCAACCAGGCGGTGATTGAGGGCTGGCTGCCCTCCCTAAGACCAGGATGCTCCACCATGTGCCTCACTGAAAGGGCCCGGTGGCGCTTCTCCTTATCCCACTCAGTACCCCGCTTCCCTTGCCCCCACATCCCTGGCAGGTTCGAGGTGGGATGAAACCACAGGTGAAGGCCCCACCAGGACTCACATGGAGGCCTACCCTTCTCCCCGGCCCCGCGGAGCCATACATTCAGCCCGAGTGAGGATCACGGGGCGCCGGCAGCGCTTGGCATGGGACAAGGCAGGGTCTCCCCTTCCCCAGCTGCTGCCGGACCTTCGGCCCCACAGTCCCCGGTGCAAAGCGCGACCGCAAGCCGGACCGCGGGGAGCGGTGGTGCGGGCCGCCGCCCCAGGCCTCGCTCCTCTGAGGCGGGCAGGACGTACCGGGGCAGCGCGGCGGTCAGTGGGAGACCCCGGCCTGGCAGCGGGCGACTGCCCGGAGCTTCCCGCGGAGAGGGCGCCGCGGCCGCGGGGCTCGGGACGACGGCAGGAGGAGGAGGGCCGGCTGCGGGCCCAGCCAGGCTGCGTGTCCCGGTGGGCCCCGTCCACCCCGAGCGGGGCCACTCACCCTCCGGCAAGCAGGTGAAGCAGGGTGCTATGCTCCGGCATGGTCCGATACTCTGCGCCGTTCCTCCGCGCCGCCGCCGCCGCCACCTCGCGGGCCGAGGCCGCTGCTGGGCCCGCCCGCCACCCCGCGCATTGGCTCCCGGTCGGCCGGAGGAGGCGCCTGGACGGCGGCGGGAAGGGCGGGCCCGGGCACCGCAAGGCGGGAGGGGTGTGCCGGGAGGCTGCCTCTCAGGGCTCCCCTGCCCGCGGGGTCCCCGGGCCTGGCGGCCTTCTCAGTGGCACGACGGGGACGGTGCCTCCCCTCATTGCGTTCTTGGTGCTGAACCCAGGCAAAAAAATATGACAAAATAATTTCTTTGAGGTGAGACCTCGGGGAAATGATGGGTCCAAGAGCAGAGGCTGGTCGTTCCTAACACTCATCCTGGCTCAGCAGGCCGCAGGAGCTTTCTCTGAATTTTGGTTTTATATGAAACCAAACAGACCCTCAGAACAAATGAAGTCTATGATTTTGAAGTTTGAAGGATCGCTATGTCAAAGATAGGGAATATTCAGGGCCAAAAGGTCCCCTGTTGCTATTGCAAATGCAAAGTTTCAGACGATGTCAGCATTCACAGGGTATCACCTTCCTTGGAAAACACCAGAATGTATGTGGACATCACACTGTTGCCAAAAGACACAGATCATACCAGTTTGTAGGTCCAGAAGGGCAGCCTGTAGGTCAGATGAAATAAGCTGTACAGATCAACTCTCTACTACGGTGACTTCAGCACTCACAGCACCGAGTGACACAGGACGGAGTGTCCAGTTTGGGTACCACACTGCTACGAAACAGGCAAATGTGGGGGAGTTGAACCCACAGAGGGGAACAACTCACCTGGGTCACCCAAGCAGGAGGACTGAAATATTGCAGAGTGCAGTCCAGACAAGAAGGAATTGAGGGAGACATGGCAACTGGCTTCAAAAGATAGTTCAAAGAGGAAATGAATAATTTCCTTTTACCTGTGGTAGAGAAGAAATGATCTATCAGCCTATCAATACTGCCTGTCACTGCATGCACACTGAGGGAAAGACCAGTAAAAGGATTGGCCTTCTGGTCCATAGAATGGAAAAATCAATCAAAGGTACCACAAAGCTGCAGGTATTTTTTATTTCTTCACTGGTGGCTGGCTGAATACCTTCAATAGCACCAACGACAAGTGGGTAAAACATTGTAGATTTCTAAGCATTTAGGCAAAGTCAATGTTTTCAGACCAGTTAGGTTTGATGAAATTAATCCTGTGGTGTCTGGATAACTGGCTGAAGCAACGTCAGGCCCACTAGCAGTTGTCTTTGAGATCTCTAGAGAATGGAGAGGGTCAGAAGACTGGAAAAGGCCAAATAATATTAGCTATTTACAAAAAACACCAAAGGATCTGAGGAATTACTGGCCAGGAATTACTGAGGAATTTACTGACTCTGTCAATAATACTGGAACAAATAAACATTAAGTAGACAACTCACATTTGCCATTTGCCAAAAAAAGAAGAAATCAAGTCAAGTCAAACTTTCACGTTAGGCTAACAGGCCTTGAGGATAAGGAAGTAACAATAGATGTTATATATTTTGACTTTGGTAAGGACAGTCTTACAAATAAGCTAGGAAACATGGAAACCTGGATCTACTGAAAATGCCTTCAGGGCAGTCTGATGCTGATTAGAAAACTGTACGATTGGTTTTCAGTGGTATATGCTCTCAGTCTGGAGAAAAGTATCAAGAAGGAGTCCTGCAGAGATCTGTTCCCAGTGTGGCATTAATAGTTTCTTCAGTGACTTGTACAGCAGACTAGAAAGAGTGCCTGTTAAATCTGTAGACAACATGAACCTGAGAAAGGTCGTAATGTATTTGGAAGATAAAATTAGTATTCAGTTGATCTTGATCAATGGAAGAAATGGCCTGAAAGAGTAGAACACCATTTAATAAAAACACAGGCAAAGTTCTGTACTTGGAAAGAAATAATGATTTTACTGAGTTAGGATCAGGAATAGCAAGGCAGAGACCTCTGTTTTGTCATGGGTCCCCATCAGGCCCAGGACCTTCAAGAGAGTACTCACAACCATCAAACCCAGGCTGGCTGAAGGATGCAGAGCCTGGAATAGCCTGGAATAGCCTTTTCAGGAACTGTACAATTTGCTTGTCTCACCTCTCCAGGAGTTATTGAGGCCCCCTCATATTTCAATTCTTACTGCCAAAATATTTACACTTCGCCTACAAGGGTCCATTGATTTTGCTCCTTTTCCTGATGACCTTAGACCAGTCTCTTTGCTTTCTACCTGCAAACAGAAATATTTGTGACTTTAGCAGGATACTTGTCCACCAATAGCTATAGCTGTTGTTGTCCTGGATGCTCTGCCACCACTGCCATTTCTGATTCCTTTAGTTGCATCACAGTTTTTCGAAACTGTAAAAGAAAAATGAAGCCATCCATCTTTGCTCTGGGTCTAGGAGCTAGAAAGTCTCGCTCTGCAGGGTCTCTTTCTGTACCTTCAAGTGGAGGAACGCCCAAGCCTTACTCTTAGGCACTAGCAAACTGTGACCGATCCATGGAAGATGCTTTCTGAAGGCCTCTTACAGTTTGCCGTCAGACTGGTGCAAGTGATACTATGACATCTTCAGTAGATCAGATGATTGCTTAATGCTGGAGTGGTGAGCCCTGCTCTGCCAGAGTCTTTGTGAGCCTGAAGGCAGACAAGAGCCAGGGAAAAGGCTGTCTTCCCAGGAGAAGAGAAAGAGGGGAAGAGAAAAGAAGAGAAGATACATTTTTCTTCGGTGTGTCTTGTCCCCGCAGGCAGCAGCGATGCACCTGAGTGCATTCCCTATGGGGCCTGGTTTGCCTTTTTTTTTTTGCTGCTGAGACTGAGGAAGGGAGGCTGTGGGGACATTTTTACAGATGAGTCTTTCAGAGTCCCTACCCTGAGCTGGTAGGACAGGCTGAACTGGCATCATAGGCTGGTGTCACAAGCATATCCCAAGACCCCAATACAAATGTTTATAAACCAGAACCTCTTCATCCTGACTTCTTCTCTGCCCAGTCTCTAATGGCTTTTGGATTTCTGCCCATGCCTTATCTCAGTGCCTGCACTCCCCTTCCGCGTGTCTTTGCGCAGTCTATTGTTTTCCCTAGGAGCAGCACCCTCCATCTTTTCTTCTCGAAAGTAATTCAGGATCCTGCCCAAAAGCCTCTTCCCTCTGTCTCTCTCTTCAAGTGCTCTTGCTAACCCTCGATCACACTGAGGCTAAACAGGATTGGCATTTGGTGACAGGAGGTGAGTCCTTGGCCTTTGCTCTGGAAGGGTTGGGTTAGTGCACTCGCAGTCCTTGGATGACTACAACTTACAGGCAAGTAGGGTGCGGTGTCATAAGGTGGACGTCTGGAAGAGTGGGATGTATTGTGCCAGCGCTACGCAGCGTATGCAGCCTTGGTCTCTGCGTGTAAGAGTGGTTATGTAAATGCCTTTTCGAGTGTCGCCATCTTAATGCAGCTGCCTGCCAGGTGTAGGGCACTTGCACATCAGTGCCTGAATGGATCACAGAATCACAGACCTGTGGGGGTTGGAAGGGACCTCTGGAGATCATCTAGTCCAACCCCCCTGCCAAAGGAGGTCCTCCTAGAGCAGGTTTGCACAGGAACCTGTCCAGGTGGGTTTTGAATGTCTCCAGAGACGTAGACTCCACCACCTCTCTTGGCACTCTGTTCCAGTGCTCTGCCACCCTCAAAGTAAAGCAGTTCCTCCTCGTGTTTAGATGGAACTTCCTATGTTCAATTTTGTGCCCGTTACCGTTCTGGGCAGCCTGTTCCAGTGCTTTGTCACCCTCAAAGAAATTTTTCTTCGTGTTGAGATGGAATTTCCTGTATTCCATCTTGTGCCTGTTGCCCCTTGTCCTGTCACCGGGGTCCACTGAAGAGTCTGGCCCCATCCTCTTTGACACCCACCCTTTGGATATTTATAAGCATTGATGAGATCCCCTCTCAGTCTTCTCCAGGCTAAACAGACCCAGGTCTCTTGGCCTTTCTTCATAGGAGAGGTGCTCCATTCCCTTGATCATCTTTGAGCCATAGCCTCAAGTGTGCTTTCAAAGGGAACCTTCCAGTAATCCCCACTTGCTGGACTTAGGTTTTTACTGCAGAGCAGTCCCGGTGCGCAAACGAGATTCTTTTTAGGGCAAGGCAAAGCCTAGTAGGGGTGCCGTACACAGGAGCACACCTCATGCATTTCAGCCACTAATCGGTGTGCAAGCCCACGGGACCAAGGAAGACATAATCCAAAGTAAAGCTCCCCAAACACAGTTGGTGAGGATGTTGGATTTCCAGCCACAACTGTTACCGCTTTAAAGATTTGCTCCTGTTGAGCCATACTACGTGCTAGCATGGAACTGGCTGTACATGTCATAATGCATTTCAAAGCTGTACAGAGAGCAGTTGAGAAGACTTACTGCCAAAGAACAGTGCCTAAAACAGCACCAGACCTCAGGTTTTGGGATAGATGAACTACAGCTGGGACATCTGGAGAGGACCCTGCAGAGGAGCAAGGAAAGGAAAATATGGGACTTGATTCTGAAAACAATTTGTAGCATCCTAACGTCACAGGAGGCGGTACACATCATGCAACCCCCTCTCTCTGCTTTTCCCGTTCTTTTAGCGGCCATGCGTGAATGAGCTCTGATTTTCCAGGTGGTTTGCTCTTCCTTTGGAATCACACCTGAAAACGGACGAAAACTGTAAAGGACTTGACATTTCTATGGCTTATCCATCACATACTTTCCCAGCTAAATGGAAAGTATATTTAACCTGTTTCTGGGACTCTGGCCCTTTAAGGCGCTCTGGTGCGGCGCTCTCGGGGTGCCTGGCCCTTTAAGGGCTGGCCCCGCCCCCCNGCGAGTGGCGGAGGCTCTTCCTAACCATGGCAGCTGTGCTTGGCCGCTCTGGGAGCTGGCGCCGTGGCGGTGTTGCCTCTGAGCCCGGCCCTCGCTCCCGCCCCTGCGGACTCCGGCCCGGGGTCGGGGCCTCCCTAGCCGGCCTCCCCCCGCGGGCTCCCGGGCCGGCTGGGGAAGGTGGGGCTGGTGGGTGACAGCTGGGTCGGGGCACGGCGCCGGACGCCCCCGGCAGCCGGTGGCTCCGCCTGGCGCTCACCCGCTGTCTGTGCCGCCCCGCGGCCAGGTGCAGGCCCGGTGGGGCTTTGGCGCCGTCCCTCCCTCCCTGCCGGGCGCCATGGCCATGAGGGAGCTGGTGGAACCGGAGTGCGGGGGCTCCAACCCCCTCATGAAGCTGGCCGGCCACTTCACTCAGGACAAAGCCTTGCGGCAGGAGGGACTTCAAGGCCCGCTGGCCTGGCCCCCCGGGGCTCCCGGAGGTGCAGCCGTGAGTGTTGCCAGTCGCTGTGCTGGGGCTGGATGTGGGGCCCGCCCGGGATATGGGTGTGCTGGCTGCAGGGGGAGGACGTAGGGTGATCAGTACGGGGGGTGTGGGTGCGGGGTTGCTTTTATTTCTGGGGGAAGAGAGGCCACGGGGTCACCCAGTTTGTCCTGTGGGGTGGTGGTGTGATTGCCTGTTTGTAGAGGCTGCAGGTGTGGGCCCTCGGAGGATGTTGGTGGCCGTGGTGAGCTGTATGTCTTGCTGTCACAGGCCCCAATGCAGAAGTGGTGGTGGTGGGGGCGTTGGACAGCATTGCTTAAGGTATTCCTGCTCCCTTAGCTTCCACATAAGTAGGTAGCTAATGCAAGAAAATGCTGACAGCCTAAGCTTGAGGCAGATGTGAACTAATCGGGTCATGGGGTGTGTGTGGAGAGGGGTATGGGGTCAAAGCTGTTGGGCTAATTGGGATAATACCTATTCCCTGTAGGTATCCAAACCACTGGGAGTAGCCACTGAAGATGAGGTAAGAACACATTGATGTATCTCCTTACGGCTTTGCTGTTTTTCCTTTTACCTAATCTTAATCAGGTAAGCCTATTAATAATGAGCTTCTGACAAGTGCATTTCTTTCTGTTATGCTCCGTGGCTCTACCTGTTCATCTTCTATGCTATGTTTGTAATCCATCTCTGTCCTTGGCAGCTGGTTGGAGAGTTCCTGCAAGAGCAGAATGCTCCTTTACTGTCACGAGCACCCCAGACCTTTAAGATGGATGACTTATTGGCTGAGATGCAGGAGATTGAACAGTCAAGCTTCCGACAGGCCCCTCAGCGAGGTGAGGGGAGCTAGAGTAGGCAGAGAGCTGGAAAAGATTTTGTTTTTCCGGTTAAGCTTCAAGCATGGTGGCTCCCATTTATTCAGCACTTGTGAGGTGGTTCCTGGAGTATTGTTTCCGGATTTGGACATACTGGTACACTGACATACCAGAACAAGTCCAGTGGAGATCAATAAGGTGTTCAGGGAGTGGAATACATGGTGTAAGAGGAAAGGATGAGGGAACTGGGTTTGTTCAGCCTGGGGAAGAGGAGCCTAAGGGGCAGGGTGGGTGAAGTGTCTAGGTTTTGGTCTTCAGCAGCCATAGCCAGGATCTTCACAGTGATACACAACAAAAGGACAAGGGGCAATAGACACAACTTGCAGAAAGGGGAGCTGACTGGATGTAAGGAGACACTCCTTCCCATGGAGGGCAGTTAGTAGTGGAACAGGTACCTAGGGAGGCTGGGTAAGCCTTGGACAGGTTCAGAACTTACCTGAAGAATGCTCAGAGCATTCAATCTCTAGCTTTAGTGTTAACCTGCTGTAAGAACACAGCAACCTCCAGAGATTCCTTCCAAGTAGAATCTTTCTGTGATTTTATTCTAACAAAGAGAAAGGGAAAGATTAGAGATGATTAGCTCTCATCAGGAGTGCTTAAATGATACCTTTGAGTCCTCCAATCCTCGCTTCTGTTTTTGTTTTGTTTTTTACTACTTGTAGCTCCAGGTGTGGCAGCCCTGGCACTGTCTGAAAACTGGACCCAGGAATTCTTGGCTGCAGCAGATAGCACTGGTGATGCCTCTTCGGATTACAATGAGGCTGACTGGTCACAGGAATTCATTGCTGAAGTAACAGGTGAAGGGTCCTTATTGGAATTATTGTCAAGATGTTGCCCAGTCACATGCCTGTGGAGATCTACTGAATGTGAAATTGGAGTAATGCTTTGCACCCAGCTGGCAGTGTTTACAGTAGCAGCTTTAACTGGGGGTGGGTGAAGAAGGGCAGAGAAACTGCTTTAGCCAAATTGTTCACAATGTGATATAGAAGCTTTTATTCAGGTGTAAGGTTATTTAGTTTAGGTTACTTGGAGAACTCAGGAGAAACAGGCTCTTCAAACTGCTTTTACAGAAATTATAACTCAACTGATGCAAATTCTGGAGATGATCTGGTACTGCTTCTTGCTTATGTATTCTTTAATTCCCTCTCTTAAGGCTAAATTTGCTTTTGGTACAAAGGCAAGTATTGTTTAATGCTTTGGCCGAATATTTTTTTTTGTCAGTTTCATGGAGATAGAGGGATGTTGCACCTTGGAAATGTGCAAAGTGAATATTTCTGTCCCATAGGTTAAGCTTTCCATTTTCAAGAAAGCCAGCAGTTTATCTGAAAAGCCATCCTGTGTTGTGTGTAGAGCTGGGACTGGAATAGGGTCCTGTTACCATCCATGACCTAATGTGAAAATTTGAGTAATACTTAAATAGATGCTGTTCTCTTCTCCAGGAGTGGCTGCTATATAGAGACCTGTCAAGTCCCGTTCTTGGACCTTCAGTCTTTATTCTTCTGGAAATATAAATCAACATTTACAAAGGTCTTTGAGAAAGTTCTGATGAAAACCTAGTGCCTTGCAGGCTGTGCTTTTGCTGAGTTGTAATGCATTGCTAATTTTCTTGACCTACATAGTATCCCTTGTGGAGGACATGGATAACCTGTGAAATGAAAGTAGAAAATCATAAGGTATTGGCACCAGAGTGGCATCTGTATTAATACACAGTCTGAGCCTAAGATTTTTAGATCAGAATAAAGAAAGTTAGAAGAAACAAATGTACACAATCTTTCTTTGAAGAGGTCTTCTTTGTATGTTAGCATGTAAAATGGAGAGAGAAAAATCTGAAGTCAATTTGAGTGATGGTCTGCCTATCTTACTCTTCCCCCCCATTTTTCCTGCTGTCCTACGCAGATCCACTCTCTGTGTCCCCTGCCAAGTGGGCAGAAGAATACCTAGAGCAGTCAGAGGAGAAACTGTGGCTTGGGGAATCAGAAGACCAGTCTTTGGCGGATAAATGGTGAGTCTGTCTTCTCAAGACTAGTTCCTGCTGTTAGGTATTTGGGTGGGTGAAGTTTGGATATAGGTGATAGACGTCTACTATGGCCTGAATGCTATTGAGCCATTTAATCTAGATTGATGTTCTCACACCTTTGATTTCAGAGAAAGGAGGAAACAAGGCTTGGAGGCTGAATTTTTAAAGAAATCCTAGCTTTTCTAGTTCCAGGAAAATACTATGATCATGATGAAGGCTAGCTTAATCTCATGCCTAATGCAGTGCTCTTTAAAGTGGTTTCAGGAGTGAGTTCAGGAACTCATAATGAAGCAGAACATTTTTTTTTTCCACAACGGGTGCTTTTTTTCAATTTGAAGATCTCAAGTACTAGACTTTGCTAGTAATAAACTTTTATCTTTTTATTTTCCCTGAATAAAATCAGCCTTTCCTCTGCATATTTCTAGATTCAGCCTTCCAGACATTATTTTCATGTGTTTTTCTGTGGTAGATTAAAGAATGCTCTACTACTACGCATCTTGTCTGTATAGGTACCCGGTGACTACAGTCAAGTTTTTCAATTAAAGAGGCAAAACACACACAAGAAATTCGGGCATCTTAGATCTTCCCTAAAAGAGATTTTTGCATATTTGGATTTTTCTTCCTCCTGGCTCCTCTTGCCTTTTCTAAAACCTTTTTGCAAATATGGACATTCATGAGTTATTGCCACCAGTTCGAAAGACGTCGCCAAGACGGAATGTAGTGGTGACACCTGGAACTGGTTCTATCCTGCTGTAAGGCAGACAATATACTGAGCTGTGTGCTTGCTATGAGCCCTCAGTCCTCTGGGGAGCTGATGCTTTTCCAAGATGCTGCTCGTCATCCATGAGCATGACCTACTTTCTTTCTTCCTAGATGCATGACCTTGTTTTTGGTAGTGGTAAAACCTGCGATGCCTGATAGCTTGTGAGATTGCCAAGGAATTCAGACTTTTCTGCAGAATTGTAATACTGTAATTGTTTAATTCTGCTACTGTTTGTGTCAGTCCCTTGCGCAGTTAACCTAGTAGTAATTTTGAATTTTCACAGATGGATGAAGGTACTGAACCACTTAAGAGAACCTCAGAGTCTTTGAGAAGGGGTTGTATTGTGTTGACTCTTGTTAGTGTGAGAGTTCACTGTTGCCTGGTATCAGACTGTCTCGTTCCCTTTTACTGCCTCTGAACCACAGGTATGAGGAATATCAACCTGAGGATGATCTTAAGAAAACTGTTAGTGATTTCCTCTCTAAAGTGGATGATCCAAAACTCAAGAATTCTGAGGTAAGAAATTCCCTGATTGGGGCTGACTGATATCTAGTGTTAATACGGGATGTGGGGAACTGAGATGGGGAAAGATGGTAAAGGAATAAAGCCTCCTGCTGCCCCGTGTATCCATTTCTTCCCCAATTCCTGGAAGTTGAACCCTACAATCCACTCCAGATATTATCCATCTCTGCCACATGACTGGTGAAGTCCTGTCCCCCCCTCACCTTTTTGGGCCTTCTGTGCTCACTTTGCAGAGAGAAACCCTCTTAGTGCAGGAGGGGGGCATGGGCAGAGGGCTTGTTGGCAAAGTGTCTGCCCAGCTCCACCCTTGTCTCATTTCTCTGCCACAGTTCCTAAAGTTTGTCCGCCAGATCGGAGATGGGAGGGTATCGATCGAAGCTAATCAGGTGACCCACAGAGACCAAGATCAGGCAGAGCAATGGGCAGCTGAGTTTATACAGCAGCAGGTAGGAGCCCCAGCCCTGTGTTCTCTGAAGGAGGAAAGCTGTTTGCCACAGTGCACGGTCTGGGAGCGAGGGAGAATGGCAAGTCCAACTCTCAGCAATGCTCTACTGGTGACTAGGCCGGGGGAGGTGAGGGGAGGGGCTGTTGGGCTCGTCTTTAGCAGCGTCTAGCCAGAAGCCGGGAAAGTATTTGGGCAGTGTGAGTTTTCTCATCTCCAGTAGCAACTTGGGAGGAAAGGGTTACCCAAATGAACTCTTTTCCAATTTACAGGACATCAGTTCTTGCTGATGGGGAGGGGAGGGCTCACCACAGACCCTCCTGCTGTTTTGAGATGCGCCCTGAGGTTGCCAAATTCTAAAAAGAAAGGTGTGTTTCTGTTTCCAAACTCGCAGGGGGCTTCCGATGCCTGGGTGGATCAATTTGCGCGATCTGGAAACATGTCAACTCTTGATACGGAATTTGAGCAGGCAAAGACTGCTGTGGAGGTAAAGCTGACGGAGGAGGAGGGCTGGGGTACCAGCTGAGAGCCAATGGTAGGATCACCTCTCTCCTTTGCATGCTGTGAGGAAGGCTAGAAACATTTAAGAGGGTGTATGTAAAGCTCAGTTTATGGTTAAGGTACTCTAGTCACATTCTCTTCTCCCTTCAGTCAGATGTGGACTTCTGGGACAAACTCCAGGCAGAATGGGAGGAGATGGCCAAGAGAGATGCAGAGGCTCACCCTTGGCTGTCTGATTATGAAGACCTCAGCTCCTCATCATATGACAAGGTAACAGAGACCAGGATCTCTCAGCCCTAGCACTGTGATGGACTGCCTTGAGGAGACTGTCTGCCTTGCAGATGAGCTCCACAGATCCAGAATGTTGCTAAGATTCCTTCTCGCATTTGTCATTTGCTGTCACTTGCACCCTTATCCCAGATCAGCTAGCAGTTAAACAAATAGTTTTTCAGTTGTGCATGTTGGCAAATGCTGTCTAGCTCTTTCCCAACACCAAATACCAGTTAATGCTGGAATTCCTTGCGATGAACGCAAGTGTTGTCACCCCCAAGCTGCTGGGACTCACACCAGATGTTCAGTGTCTGCTGTAACTTATTCCAGGTCTGGTTTGGGGAAAAATTTTCCGCACAGAGCGAGCGTTGTTCTCTGATCTGCTACAAACTGGCAGAGAGGACCAGGGGCTGTCTGGTCTGCAGTTTGAGTGTTTCTGATACAGCAAGACCAGACTATCCTATACTGCACAGAGTGCTTTTTCTCCCTAACCCCGTCTCCTAGCATTATCCTCTGTCTGCCTTCCTGGCCAGGGTTACCAGTTTGAGGAAGATAATCCCATGAGAGATCACCCGGATGCGTTTGAAGAGGGGCGGAAGCGCTTGGAGGAAGGTGACCTCCCCAACGCTGTCTTGCTCTTTGAGGCTGCGGTGCAGCAGAGGCCAGATCATATGGAGGTGAGTGAGAGCAGAGGTAACGGGCTTTGGCCAGGTGTCCCGCTACGTGGATCCTTCCCTAGCGAGGTGTCAGTGTGCATGTAGAAAACTCGCTTTGGTGTTAGGAGCTGTGCAGGCTGTATTAATACATTTTATTTTTTCTGTGGCTCTGGGTTTGTAGCTGATGTATGTGAATCCCAGGAGGGCTGTGGGCAAGGAGGCTTATGACTGAGGTCAGTTACAAAACCCGCAAGGCCTCTGACCCAGAGCTGTGTAAAATCTTTGGAGCACCTGAGACTGCATGGGGCTAAGACAAAGGAGTTCTGATCTCTTAAGTTGCTTCTGTGGAAGCTTTTAATGGTATTGCAAGTTTGGAGATGCTTGTGGCAGATACCTGCTTTCAATATCTGTATCAAAGGCTAATTCTGAGCAGCTCATTAGACTAGGGCTCATGGTTAGGTCTTCCATCTAGATACCTGGAGAAGATGTAACCCAGATGGGTTGAGAGGGATGGCTTGGCTGTCTTCACAGTCTTCACTTAAAGCCATAGGCCAGAGAATGATTTTTATACTGAAGACAAGTTTCCAGCTCCTAATTCATTGAATACTTATGTTCATAAACCACTTCAGCTCCTGCAGGATGGATTGAGGAGTGGAATAGTCTATGCACCTTCCTCCAGAGGTAGAGGATGTAGATATTCTCAGGAGGAAGAATGCAAATACACCCATGTTGTCTGGTTCTGGAGTGCCTGCCTCAAGGATCCAAAGATGGTGCATTCTCAGTGATTCAAGCCCTGCTAATTGGAAATACCTTATCTGCTAATCCTGAGGCTTAGATGGCAGTGACCTCTTGGAACAAAAGTTCTTGGTTTCTGGGAATACAAACATCTAACTTTGTAGGATACTGGGAGTAGATGAAAAGTAAGCAGAGGTTTTGGAGATCTACTTTAGCTTTAAACTGATCAAAAGGTGTTGCTAATACTCCTTTAGAATTGGCACTCTCTTCTCACAGGCAGTGTGGACTGCAGGCTGAGCTTAATGGAGAGGTAGTTGAAACCTTAGGGGAAGAAATCTTGGGCTAGTTCTGGTGATTGGAAATGTTCTGAATTCTTCTACTGTGACTCTGCAGAAAGTACAGGAGAAATCAAGATTTCACAAATGGTACAGCGATAAATAGATATGAACAGTTGCTCTGGAGGAAATGCCATGGTTGCTTTGGTCCAAGTCACGACTTTACCTGGAGTCTTAGCTCTTCTGCCTGCAGAACACTATGCAGTTACCACTGGTCAGCTCTTCTTGAGTTGCAGGTAGTTTGATGGTGAAGCATTAGAGATTTGAGACAGTAGGTTGCCTCTTGTCTTGTGGTGGCTTGTGCAGTGTGTTCTGGTTCTTTGCTAATGAAACAATTTCCTTCCTTCAGACAGTGGGTACTGTATTTTGTGACTTACATTCAAAAAGGGGGGACTTCCTGCTGACAGTCCTGCCAACTTTCTAGCCTATTTTTGAGCAAGGGGTGTGGTTATCAACATAAGGTGAAACAGGTACTTTGGATTTAGTACCTTAATTGAGTATCTTCTATGTGAGCAGCCTGGGGGTGGAAGTGGTTTTCACATACAGGTGTCACAAAGACTGAAGATTCAGTAAAATAACAGTTCTTCTACTTTCAGGTCTGACAGCTCCCCGAAATTATCACGTGCTAGGGGACCACTAGCACAAGTATATACATCTGCCTACATTGGGGGTCTCCTCATTATTAGCACTGCTGCTATGCCATTTTGTTCTTAGGAAATAAAAGATCTGCTTTTCCCTCCTTCCTCTGCAGTTTGACCACAGTTAGGAGTTAAAAGTGGAGGTTCTGTCACTTAAAAGTGTAAAACTGCCACTGGTTGCTTTATGGTAGATCTCCAGGTAAACATTCACTTCTTCTCACTTTAACAACGTCAGTTTTATTGGTCTTGAGGAACTATGTGCCATCAAATCTATGTCTTTTATCTGTGGCTAATGTATATACTTGCGTATATTTGGTCTCACTCTAAAATGTGTGGGATAATACGGGGGATTTGATCTCTGTGTCTGTAGTTTATTGGCTTATCTTTTTCTTTGGGTGTGAAGAAGTCTGAGTTTGTGCATCTTTATCTTCTCCAGGCCTGGCAATATCTGGGAACCACCCAAGCAGAGAATGAACAGGAGCTTTTGGCCATCAGTGCCCTCAGACAGTGAGTGTTGCAGAAGAGCTGCTGAGCGTGCCTCCTTGTCTAGTGCGTAGTTGTCACAAGGACCATAAGGGTAGCATGGTGTGCTCTGTCTTGACTGCGTTACCTCCTGTATCCAGGTGTCTCCCAGGGTGGTTTAGCGCTGCGTTCACTTTCCTTTCTTTGACCTGCAGGTGCTTGGAACTGCAGCCCGGGAACCTCACGGCGCTTATGGCTTTAGCGGTCAGCTTCACCAATGAGTCCTTGCAGAAGCAGGCCTGCGAGACTTTGCGGGACTGGCTACGCCATAAACCAGACTACGCTCACCTGCTGGAGAAGGAACCGGAGGAAGGTGTCTCAGGGACAAACCTGGGGCCTTCCAAGCGTGTCCTAGGTTCCCTGCTGTCTGAGTGAGTCAGGATTACAAATTTCAGCCTCCAGCCGAAAGGCTTCTTGGGGGCGGATTGAGACTAGTCCAGGCAGGAGCAGAGGGAGCAGCGCCAGGACAGCTGTCTCCGCAATACACCAATATCCTTGTTCTGTGCTTTTCCAGCTCGCTGTTCATGGAGGTGAAGGAGCTGTTTTTAGCAGCTGTGCGCAGCAACCCTTCGACTGTGGATCCTGATGTTCAGTGTGGCCTGGGTGTCCTTTTCAACCTTAGTGGCGAGTACGAGAAGGCTGTGGATTGCTTCAGTGCTGCACTCAGTGTGCGCCCCAACGTAAGAAAGGGCAGACTGTAGATGCTGGAGGGTTTGGGAGGGAGGTGCTGTCTGTATGAGAGGTTCATTTTTGGAGTGGAGGAATAAGACAGGAACGGGGGGAAGGGAGGGTTGTCCTGGGGCTTAAAAAGATCCAGTCTATCTCAGCCCTTTCTCTTTGCCCTTTCCTCCAGGACCATCTCCTGTGGAACAAGCTTGGTGCTACCCTGGCCAACGGGAATCGGAGTGAGGAAGCTGTGGCCGCGTATCGTCGGGCACTGGAGCTCCAGCCAGGATACATCCGCTCTCGCTACAACTTGGGCATCAGTTGCATCAACTTAGGTGCCCACCGGTGAGCATTGGGTGGGCAGATCTGCAGTGACCCATGAGGGTTTGTGGAAGAGAGACTGCAATAGGTTACTAGGGCAATCTCATGCTGCCTGCAGCCTTCTTGGCGTAGGAGAGTAGAGTGAGTGTGAGGACTCTGCCCTGAGAACAGGTACCGTTGGAGTAGGCGCCCTCTGGACTTCCTGTTAAGAGGGAAATGGGGGATCTCTGGTTGTGGAGCAGGGCAGGATCTGATGAAGAGGAGGAAACTGTTTTGGGTGGGGAAGTCATTCAGATTCAAATGGGGGATGGATTATGAGATTTGCCACCTTCTCCAGTAAGCATGTGTATGTTCTCCTGTTGACAGTGAGGCTGTGGAGCACTTCTTAGAGGCTTTGCACATGCAGCAGAAGAGCCGAGGTCCACGGGGGCAGCAAGGCGCTATGTCTGACAACATCTGGAGCACCCTCCGCATGGCCCTCTCTATGCTGGGGCAGAGTGACCTGTATGGGGCAGCTGATGTCCGTGATCTCCCCACGCTGCTTCAGGCATTTGGCCTCCAGCAGTGACTCTGGGATGGGCTCCCCTGTGAGTGCAGGGTTGGCCCAGCCCAGCAGTGACCTTCCTTAGAGAGCAAACGTTGACTAGGCTTTCACGCGTATCTTTGCTCTGGTAGGGCAGATCGTCGGCAACTGTTTTTTTTTTTTTCGAGGACCTCCCACTGAAGTGTGCAACTCCCCTGCTTGTCTGGTGCGGCCTGAGCATCTCTGAGCGGTTCATCACCTCCCTGACCGACTGACACGCTGCTGGGTCGGGCAGGTGGTCAGAGTGGGGGAGGTGGCAACCTCCAGCCCTCTTGCCGGGCTGCGTTTGCGGGAATGCCCGGCTCGGCTTGTGAGACCTTACCGTAGCTATTCCGCAGGGACTAAGCGCTGTGTCTCGAGCGCAAGTTTGCTTTGGTGGGGTGGGATTGCCGTTCGCGGAGAGGGTGACAAATGGAGCATGCTTCCCCCATGTATGTGCTTGCATGTGTGTATGTGTGGGTTGCTAGGGAAAACTGGGGGCAGCAGTCCCCTTTTCTGGGTGTTCGTGGCCCAGCCAGATGCTAGTTCCTCAGTGTTTCTTCATGAAGCTTTTAAGAGCAGAGTATTGTACTTAATGCTAGGGACACGGGTGGAGGCCCTTAGCCTCTCAGGGTAAGAGGAGATCCCAGAGTTCAAACTTTTGAGGGAACGTGATGGGAATAAAGGTCTAAACTACAACCTCCCCTCCCAGAATCTGGTGGGGAAAGGGTCAAGTCTTAATTTTCACTTGATCATTTGTCATTGTTTTCCTTTGTGCAGAAGTTCCCCATCTTGTGTGTAACTGAATCTTGTTAATTATAAATATCTGTATATGATTCTATTGGGGAAAATGTTTTTTAATTGTAAAGTATTTTGTATAATAAAGGAGGGAGAATTAAAATTGCCAAAATAACGTCTTTGTGCCTCTGTTGGAGCTGCATGCAGTGGGTAGTATAAATCTCTGGGGATAAAAGCTCACTGGTTTTCAAAAGATAGATCAGTGTCTGTCTCAGTTTCTGTCTCCCCTTTTGCCCCAGGTTTGGTTTTATGGATAGCTCAAACGCAAATGAAGCTTAAAGGACATAATTTTGCCATAGCCTCAGGCTTCGGTTCTGTGAGCCAGCAGAAGAGCTTCCTCGTGCCAAAAGCTCTCTTTTTCTTTATTGTATTTTTCTTTTTTTTTTTTTGCCTTGCTTAGGGTTGGAGGGGGGGGGGGTCAGTGAAGTGTATTTTTTCATTTTCTTGCCATCTGCAGTGAGGGAAGCTGTGTTACCTCGTACCACCTCTTTGCAGAACCTGACTGCTGCAGTAAATCAAGGCTGGGGGGGCGTAGGTAGGGAGCACTTGCCCTTCTACCGGGGAACCTGGTGTGAGGGTGCGATGCCCCCGTGTTCCCCTTTAAGACCCTTAGTGTGGTTCTTTTCCCCCCAACCTGGGCCATGTAATAATACAAAAGACCAGAATGTTATGTGAGCCCATTAATACCTGGGATGCATGGTGGTCCCTGGTAGTGAGTGAAGGGTGACGGACCAGAGGGTTATGGCAACCCCTTATTATGGCAACCCCCTCACTCCTATTGCTTGGAAACAATTAGGTAATTGATCACTCCTGACAATGAATGCACTGTGGCTCGAAGAGGGGGTTGCTATCAGAACCTCAAGATCCAGCAAGTTTTAGGCCTGTGCGACTGGGTGAGAAGTGCCAGGATATCCCATTGGCTGAACTGGACTGAAATGGGAAAGTACCTGATGAAAAGTCAATTATCTCGGACCCTTTATATAGTGATTTGAAGGAGATCCTTTGAGCTCTTCTGGATCGCAGCAGGCTGTGGCCACAATCTCCCCTGAACTGGGACACCTTGAGGATTTAAAAGGCCAGGGTGAGTCAGCCCTCTTGAGTCTCAGTTACCGTCTGCTGATGTGTTGTATCCACTCCAAACTCGAGAAAAGTGAAATCTTAACTGTAGAATAAGCCTTTCTTTCATCCATGTCGCTCTAATATATACATTAGCTCTGAGGAGTGTGAATGTTTTTACACTTTTACCCGATCCAAATACTTCCTGCCCATTTCTCTGTGTGTGTGCGCGTAAGGAGTCAAAAGGGGCACTTTTTGGCTCGTTGGTCCCACTGAGAAGGGACCTTTGGCCTTAGCAGTTAAAGACTCATGTGTGTATGTTTGTGCTCATATGCATGCGTGCCTTAATTTGGGATACCTAAGTAGTAAGTTAGTGTGAATCTTGTAATATTTTGAATCTGTAATTAAGCCACTGGTCAATTACTTTTGTTAAATCGCCTTGTAAATCCGTAAATCAGTTAATGACTCTGTGCTGCTCCAATTCAACCTCCTGATCTGCCTCAAATCATTAATAAATTTTGAATTGGTGCTAAATCGTAACCATGTCAAATATTCCCATCTGCAACAAATTGACATGGTCAGCAGGATGACAAGCAAAATCATCGACTACTAAACAAAGACATGGTATGCAAACAAACCCCACCTTTCCAGAAGACTGGGCTTGTTAATAATTGGCATAACTGGGAAGAGGTAGAGAGACAGTTAACTAGAAGCTGTGTGTCGGGAAAGAGTAAAACTCAAAACACAGAACTGTTATCAATTAAAATAGAACAACTGCAAAACCAACGTATCTCATCTAAACAAAGAAAAAAGTCGGTGAACACATGGAACTGATGCTAATGCAATCTCCAAATCCTTCCAACATAGTTCAAATTAAACAATTAGGGTCTCCCGAAGACTGGGATGGTACTATCTAGGGTGCTTCAAACTGTCTGCCTGAGCATTCCCAGTTCCCTGTCAGACTAATTATTGGAACAGAAGAAACTGTAGGACCTTGGGGTGCTAAAGGAAAAAAAAAAACCAAAACCTACTAAACCAACTCTGTTTGATTCAATTCAGGTACCCAATTTAGAAGATCACTACAACCCTAACCCTAGAGAAACTGGATACTATGGAGAGTGTCTGTAACCAGGACAGATGATGGAATCTTGCTGGAGCCAGCCAATGGCTACTGAGGCCCTGGTGTCTTTTTAAATGCCGGCCCTGATCCCCCCAAAGGACTCCCACTCACTAAGCAGCAGAGTAGCGTGTTGGGCTGGTGGCACTGAGGTCTCGGAAAGGGGAGAACTCCTATTAGTACTTACCAGATCTACAGGTGAGTTCTCTGTAGCCTGTATTCAAGCCATGCATCAGCACAACTCCACTGATGCTCCTATCTCAGCACCCACAACTCCTACTATGCTTAAACCATTAATAAAAAGGAGCCCCTGCCACTCAAACCTTTCTCGGTTGCAAAAAGAGGTGAAATCCATAGGAACTTAATGAATTAATAAATTTAATGCAGGTCACTAAAGAAGATGAGGGCAAAGAGGATGAAGAGGAAGATGAGAGTCAGGTCGCAGGAAAGTCCCCACCTGGGTAATGGAAATGCATGAAACAGCGAATCGTATGTGAGAAATGGGATGAAATTCCCAGTGAAACAGAAAATACAGGTTGCATTGCTAGGCAAATTCAGCAATCGCATCAAAACAGTTTTCAAGAACCAAAATCCTCTGACCAGCAACTAAAGGGCCAGGAGTGGAGAAAAGAGTTATGGAAATATTTGTAATAATGTAATATTTGTAATGTAGTAGTAAATGAGTAATGAGTTATTACATTGGCACTAGGAGTTCCTGGAGCCGTGATTCAGAGACAGCCTACTGGTGTCACTCTTGGTCTAATTCAGGCATTCCAGAAACGTGACCATCCAAGCACTCCAACTCCTCCATTGCTGGCCCCTGGGGGACAAAATAACCCTTTCTCCCCTCATAGCAATCGATTACAAAGCACAAAATCAAAAAACTAATAGTGCCCGGATGGCGACTGGGCCTGCCTGTCCGGCAAGTAGAAGCTTAGCAATGGCTAAGTGAGAACAGCCATTCCGTTTTAATTCCAGCTGGTCCTCAAAGACAATTAACAAAATTTTTAATTGGTACTGGAGCACTAATTTCCATTGTTACACAATAGGATGCTGACAAGGTGGGCTTACGACCTGGACGGCAAAAGGTTAAAATTACTGGGATTATGGGAGCTCGTGCTGTGTGCCAAACCACGAAAGCTAATTTATGGCTCCCTGGCAAAAAGCTTGTGATGTTTATTCACTTTGCACTTAAAGATCACTATGAAAATATCCAAGGTTTTGAGGCTTTGAATGGCCAGACTTGGCGTCTGCCAGACGGTGGTTTATGGTCTTTTGGTTTGAATGCCAATCCTAACCCTAATAAGAATCAACAAACTCCCAGAGTACGTGTATTCCGTGTAGCCCCGGTGCTTCCCAAATCAAAGATCACTAATGTCCCGAAGCTTCTGCTTGCGGCACGGACTGGAATTTCAGAGGTGACTGCAGATTTAGGAAAAACAACAAATTATTTTCAAGGGTTGCTCCCCACATACTTAGTCGGTTTGACCAGTCTGTAAACTGGAAGGGAACTGATGTTTAAGGATTGATTATCAGAGCTTAAATGCCAACAAAACCCCATTGACAGCTGTGGTCCCCAATATCGCAAGTCTAACAGCTGCTTCGCAAGCCATCTCATGTCCTTTGATGGCAAGTCTAGATGTGGAGGATACATTTTTCATGGTTTTCTTACAGGAGGAGGACGAAGAAAAAGATGCTTTTATGTGGGAAGGTACCCAATATACCTTAACAGACTCCTACAGGGGTATAAAAATTCACTCACAATTGCTCATGTTGCACTTGTTGAACTTTTTCAGACTATTCCACTCCCCGAAGGAGTCAAACTATGTCAATATATATATATAATATTCTAATCAGAGGAACCTGCCCTAAAAAGGTGATGGAAGTGGCAGCAACGGTTTGGCAAACATTGCATGCAGCAAACATTGAAATTCCACTGGAAAAATGTCAGGGACCAAGCAGAGAGGTGAAATTTCTGGGCACTTGGTGGGTTATTGGAAGTGCAGCGATTCCAATGGACGCTCTGGATAAAACTGAACAATCACAGATGCTCCAGCCTAGGAAAGAATTACAACAGCTGATGGGTGCTTTAGCATACTGGAGGAAATACTTACCTGGATTCTCCATCATTGCCCACCCACTGTATTCACTTCTGTGAAAAGGAAAACCATGGAAATGGGACTCAGAACATGAAGAGACAGTCAAAACCCTAATGCAAGAATTAAAACCGTATCAAATCTCCAGGACCTGCCCATCCTCGTGATCCTATTACAGCAGAATAGGATTTTGCGGAACACGGTACTTACTGTAATCTATTTCAAACTGGGTCTGCTGGACTAAAAAGACCTATGCTGTTTAGCTTGGCTGCTGTTAAAGAGACGGAACAGAGATGTTCTGAGCGGGAAAGAGGTCTTTTGTCCTTGTTCCGTGCAGTTAAACAAGTTGAGAAAAATACGCCGAGAGCAAGCTGTTCAAATTGGAGGTCCATTTAATTTATTAGGCGTAATCCGAAAAGGGACTCCTTCCCCCGGAAGGGATTGCACAAAACTCCACTGTCAGGAAACGGTACGCCTGCCGAGCGGGAGTAGCAGCTGAAATGCAGTCGACTGAAGGACGCACAGAAGTTTATAAAATTACAAATGCCTTTTAACACTGGCCCGTTAGCACCGCAACAACCATTTAAACCTCCGCCAATCCTAAAGGCGCCCACCCTCACTGAAGATAAATCAACTGAGGTCTTCTGTTTTACCGATGTCTAAGCAAAGGGAGTGAACGGTAAACGGCAATATAAAGCTGTCCCATTGGAAACCAAAACTGGCAAACCAGTTATCAAAGAGGGGGAGGGCAGTTCCCAAGTAGGAGAATTAAGACCTGTTGTTTTAGCAGCACAAAATGAAGCAAAAATCATATATGTGGACTCCTATGCTGTCTGGGCAGGTGCCACACAGTGGCTTTGTCAACAAGAAACCTTAAATTGGGAAATAAATAGATCCCCAATTTGGAGAACAGAAGACTGACTATTGCTATTAGCCACAGCCAGGAAAACACCATTCAAAATACGATGAGTGAAAGCTTATGCCAATGACAATAAGCCAGCTACAAACTGGAACCAAAATGTAGAAGAATTGGGAAAAAAATAGGAAAACAGAAGTTGAGAATTCTTTAAACCCCACATGGTAACAATTGGGAGAGTGGTGGTTACATCAAAAATTAGGCCACACAGGTCGAGAAGCACTTTCTTTTTCAGCTCAAAGCCAAGGTTGGCCCCTTAGTAGAAAAACATATGATATCAGCCTTACTGAATGTCCCTAGTGTAAATTAAAATTGCAAACAGACCACCCTGCTAGAGCACCACCTTTACATATTAGCAAAGGAAAAACCTTGTGGTCTACTTGACGAATTGATTACATTGGTCTTTTAAAACCCTCTGCTGGCTATAAATATATCGTAACAGGTGTAGAAATAATCCCTGGGCTCCTTGCAGCGGCCAAATGCTGAAAGGCTAATGTACCAAATGCCATCTGAGGCCTCTCTTCGTGGTTCTTGATGCTACCAGTCCCAGACTCCATACGGAATGTTAATGGCTCACGTTTTACTAACAAAGAAGTATAAGAATGAGCAAAATGATAAATGGGTATTTCACACACCTTATTATCCACAGTCTAATGGCTGACCGAGCCAATGGACTATGGAAAAAAAAATCTTAAACCACATGAAAGGCAATGGGACAACCATCCCTAAAATTTTACTACTACTAAATCATCAGTATGGTCCCTATGGAAGTCAAATCACACAAGCCTTTCTAACATCTCCTCTGAAAAAAATCCCCAACCCTAAACAACAGGGCATAGCTGGTCTTCAGTAAAACCAGGACAGCCTGTGATGGTAAAAAGACCATCTGTGGGAATGATACCAGTAACTCTAATTAAACCACAAGGATTTCCAGCATGGGATGCTATTGACCGTTCTGGAGTCGAGTGTGAAATCAGTACCAGATGGATTTACCTGCATCATAAGAGGATGGGGGGTTGCACCACCACACCTTTTGCTTCATACATCAATCTCACAGGCTTTTTTTTCTCCCCCTGCTGTAAGAATCAGAAGAGGAAAGTGTGTGCAGAGAATAGTTCTTGCTGTATGTCTTCTGAGCTCTAGCATTCCCATTGTCTCCCATCAAGCCCTGTGGCACTGAGACCTACACACACTGTTCTGAAATTGCCACCACATGCGTGAAACAATTTGTTGCTTGTCTTGTGTAAAAGGAACGGAAACACTGCTTCTGCATCCTGCTCTCACACACTGCTCCTAGTCAGAGATGTGCCTTTTGGTTTTTACCTTCTCAGTACTTATGTCAGATTTTTCTCTGCTCAGCAAAAGAAAATATTAGTGCCTATGCTGTTCCTCACTTGCTGTCCAGGTGTTCTCCCTTCTCCAATTCTCTGCTGTCCTTCTCACCCCCAATTTCCTTTGCCTCTTTGCTGCAGCACATACCTCTCTGTTCACACTCCCATTATCATGGCTTGGCTTTCCCTTTTTCTCATCCTCAAGTGCCATTAATATGTCTCCTCTGCTTGGCTTCCTAGTTGTTTCAATTTTCCTTGCCATTTGGCCTAATCTCCTGACTTTGTGCTTGATGTCCTTCCCTACCACATATCCCCTCCTGTCCCCGCAGCTAGAGTGGGCTGTCACAATTTGTTCTCTTTCCCTCTAAGTCATTCTCACTTTCTTCCCACCCTCCCACCTTAAATCTTTTCAGAGCATCTGTGTTACCTTTGCTGAGGCCAGACTTTCACATACATGCTACTCTCTCTTTAGTCTCCCAGGGGTGAGTGAAGATTGAGCTGCCTTCAACCAGACCATATCCAACCTTCTCCTGTTAAGAGCTGTCTTTGGAAACGGAGTGATGATGCAGGGAACAGCAGCTGGCTGATCCTATCTGCATTCTGCTTCCAGTTCTCACCTTTTGCCTGCCCACTGCAACCCTATCTCTGAACCAGGCTTGCACTGGGGCTCTATAAAATGTCTTATCCCAGTTTGCCTTTCCAGCCACATCCACATCTTCTGTTGCTGAGCCCTGTTGTCCCGCAGGGGTGGGTAGCAGAGAGGTAAGGCAGTGAGGCATGTTTGGAGGTCCTTACTCCAACTCCCTGCTCACAACAAGCCTGACGTGATGGCCTTATATATGATCATGCCCTGCAACTTTGGTATTTTTTGCACTTTCCCCAGCGTACAGAACAGTGGCAGGGCCTATCACCACTAAAAGCATGTGAGAGATCCCAGCAGGGCCTTCTTTGTTCTTTATCAAATGCATGGGCACCACAGGACACGACCTAGATCTTTCAAAGTGCATGTGGTCAAAGGGGATGGTTGAGTGCATGTTCTTCCACCCATTGTTCTTGCTATATTTCTGCTGTGTTTCTTCCTGCGGTGTTTGATTTATCTGCTACTTAAAGCCTCAAGAAGTATTAGAATCTCTTCTTTCTTTGTGTTTGCCTTACTCAACACCTAGCCGGGAGGTACCAGGAAATGAAAATTTGTGCTTTGAGAACCTTATACCTCTAGCCATGGTGCCTTTCATTAGCTTCCATACTTGTCAAGAAGATGGATGTGCTGCCATTAGATACTGTGCTTTACCACTGCAATTTCCTCATCTTGAGCTGCTGAGAGCCATTTTGATCCTGGGTTTTCTTGAATTACAACCCCCTGATCTCTTGTTTTGGGTTTCAGGTTCCTACCTCTTTTGCCTGCGTCTGCTGAAGTCTTTCCAGTCTGGAATGGCTCAGACCAATCCACCTCTAGAGGAATGTTCTTGGGGTAGTGACTTGAAGTTGGTGCTCATGAAAAGAGCATAAGTGCAAGCGTGTAGTGAGTACTCTCATAAAGGAGTCTGCTACTTTAAAGACTGCCCAACCTAGGAGTTACATCAGTATGTTTGTTTAATAGCCTTTAGTGAATTTATTCTCTGCCTGCGTCTTGTTGATTTTTAAACCAGGTGGTGCTTTTGGTGTCTACAAGGTCTCATAGATGTGCAGAAGAAATGTGTTTAGATATACAAAGTATTTTCTGTTGTTTTAAGCCTGCTACCTCTTCCTATGTGGTCTCCTACTTCTGGTACTGTAAGACATAGAAAATAATAGGGTCCTAGTACTGCCCTGGTCTCCCCAGGAGGAGCCCTTTCCCTACCTCTGTACCCACACTTCTGTGTCTTTGTCTGTTCTACTTTCACTGTAGTAATGCTATAGCCAGTATTTCCTTCATGCTCTAGCCTGCCTTGAGACCCTGACCACAAACACCATGCCTCTTTCCTCTCCTCTGAGTCAGTTCCCTGATGCTCAGAAATCTTTTGGCAAGGTTGTCTACTACTGAGGAAGGACTGAAAGCTGCTGCAGCAACTATCCCACCTCCAGCAGCAAAGCAGCAGCAGAGGCAGGCCAGCAAGACCGACTTTGTCAGGGCAGACTGTGGCAGCTTCTCCATGTGGTAGTCCTTTCTTCATAGAATCATAGAATGGTTTGGGTTGGAAGGGACCCTAAAGATCATCAAGTTCCAACCCCCCCTGCCATGGGCAGGGACATCTCCCACCAGACCAGGTTGCTTAAAGCCCCATCCAACCTGGCCTTGAACACTTTTAGGGATGAGGCATCCACATCTTCTCTGGGCAACCTGTTCCAGTGTCTCACCACCCTCATAGTGAAGAATTTTTACCTAAGCTAATCTAAATCTACCCTCTTTCAGTTTGAAGCCATTACCCCATATCCTTTCACTACAGGCCTTCTTCACATAGGCATGTGTTTCCTTGCTCCCTCAAAAGATAAGAAGAGAAACCTTTCACCCATCACCATTATGCTTAGTATAGCAAAGTATTGTCTGGCATTTTCTGATGCTTTTGGATGCCCAATTTGAGATATGCGAAACCTTAAAACTCAGTAGCTGTCCATGACTTTAGAAAGAGTTGCAGGTACAGCGACCCCCTGAAAACCTGATGGGTAATTTTTCCCCAACTTTTTCAGTTTCTCTGTTGCATTTCTTAAGCAGAAGTGACACCTAGTGTCAGTCGAGGGCAGGCCAGTCTCTGACACGTTCTTGCTTGGGCCAGGCCACTTAAAGGCTTAGGAGCACAACCTGCTAATGAAACAGGAACAAAACGCTGGATACATTTTCTGAATGTGCAGCTTTCATGAGCTGGAGAGGCTTTCCCAGCCAAACGTGGTGCTGTGAAGCTAAGAACTTTTGATGGTCCATGACGCTTTCTTTGTATTTTGCTCTGGTACTAAGCATCTAATGAGTCTGGGCCTTTGTGTTTGCAGAGTCCATTTTAGCAACCATGCCATGGAAACCCATTTGCACATTTATTGAACACGGGGACAGAAAGCAACCCAGCTGTTTCTGACATTTTGAACTACAGCAATTATTCACAGACAGTCTGTTGCCTTGCTCTGAGAAGGGGAGATTTTGGGAAGGAAACAATAGAAAAATTCTTCCTTTTCCTTTCTGGCTTGTGTGTCTTGTCAAGTGGGACTTACAAGGATTTTGTCTGTCTGTATTTGATGTGCCTGCCTTTCCAGCACAGCGTTTGTGGAGCTCACTCCTGGTGCTGTGGGTGGATATGCAGCATTCATCAAGTAGGGTGCAATCATTCCCCTTTTAGTCTTGGCAGAAAAAGTAGGTGTTGTTCAGTCCACTTTACTGAGCCCTGGAACTTGGGAGTGTGCAGCAACACAGTGGCCAACAAGAAGAGAAAAGAAAAAAAAAAAGG
>VXBJ01000663.1:160181-189342 GCA_013400055.1 Nycticryphes semicollaris
ACATGTATTTTTGTGCCAGCTGAGTTCTGTGATCTAACACACCATGTGCTGAACCCAGCACCAGTGAAAGAGATGCAGCAGGACGATTTGGCTGGAGCCAGTGTACATGCTGCCTGTTTTGGCAGGGGTGAACTCTCTCCCTTCCCAGCTCCTCATCTTCTACAGTAACATCCTCCATGACAGAGCAGGGGTCCCTGAAGCATCCTACAGTGGTGCATGTCATAACAGTGCTCTTGAAAGAAACACTGCAGGTCAAATATTGGCCCTTGAGGTCATTATGTTTAACAGCAGCCTAGAGCAGCATCTGCTTGGTATCTGTAAGCACAACTACATATTTTCTGTGTAGTTCTGGTGTAGAAAAAACTGGCTCATATCCTCTGTCTCTTTGGTTCCTCTCAGAAGATTGCACATAATGACCTGCCAGTCTGCCCATATCCAAAGTACATTTGAGATCTATCATGACTGAGCTTGTGGGAATTTGATTTGTTCACTCCATAAACCGCTAAATCTTCTCTGAGTCCTCGTTGCCAGCTCTGTCACATCCAGTGGTGAGGGAGGGAACATCCTCCTCTGAGGGTGGCTCATCACCCGGAGAGCCTGGGTAATTTCCAGCCCTGGAGATGTCAGGATTCACCTGGGGAAGGCACTGAGCAGCCCCAGGCAGGTTTAGATTCAGCCCAGCTATGAGGAGGGGTGGCTGGATTCAAGACCCTCAGAGGTCCCTTCCCACCTCTGTCTTTCTGTGAAGTTAACGAGTTGCTCATGTGTTTTCACTAGCAGTGCAGCTTAGACATTTTTTTAACACGGTTGTTATAATTCATCAGACTGTTGCTTGATTTCAAAATTCAGAGATGGCTAAGGCAAAGTAAGCCCTTAAAGTAAGTCTCTTCTGTTTACTGCTATGGATATTTGCAGGGTCTGGATTGCTCTTGAACAAACAAAGATCTTATTGTTTCCTCTCACTGTGGTACGGCTTGCCAGCACACTAGCTAATTAACGTGCCTGAAAATATATTGCAGGGTAAACCTGCAACATGAAAATAAGTAAAAATATTGCTACTGCAGCTCTGCTGGAGCATCCTTGCCCTGCTTTACCAGCTCTGCATCCCTGTGTCTGCTCAAATGGCTACATCAATGAGAAGGGAGAAAGTAAAATTAAAAAACATAAAAAGCTACTTAAATGCCACCTCTGTCACATAGAAACCTTTGTGTATTACAGAATCACAGAATCACACAGAATCATCATGGTTGGAAAGGACCTCTGAGATCATAGAATCCAACAAAAAACCCCTACAATCTTGGCCACTGGGGCGTGCTCTGAAGTGCCACATCTCCACATTTCTTAAATACCTCCAGGGATGGTGACTCCACCTCCCTGGGCAGGCTGTTCCAGTGCCTGACCATTCTTTCAGTAAAGTAATTCTTCTTAATATCTAATCTAAATCTCTCCTGCTGCAACTTCAGACCATTTCCTCTGGTCCTGTCATTATTCACTTGGGAGAAGAGGCCAACACCCACTTCTCTACAACTTTCTTTCAGGTAGTTGTAGAGGGCAATGAGGTCTCCCCTCAGCCCCCTCTTCTCCAAACATTTCCAGTTGCCTCAGCCTCTCCTCATATGACATATTCTCTACCCCCCTCACCAGCTTGGTAGCTCTCCTCTGGACACAGTCTAGCACTTCAATGTCCTTCTTGTAGTGAGGGGCTCAGAACTGAACACAGTACTCGAGGTGAGGCCTCAACAGTGCGGAGTACAGAGGCACCATCACTTCCCTACTCCTGCTGGCCACACTATTCCTGATACAGGCCAGGATGATGTTGGCCTTCTTGGCTGCCTGGGCACGCTGCTGGCTCATGTTAAGCTGGCTGACCACCAGCATCCCTAGGTCCTTTTCCACTGGGCAGCTTTCCGGCCACTCTTCCCCAAGCCTATAGTGCTGCATGGGATTATTGTGACCAAAATACAGGACCAGCAATTGGCCTTTTTGAATCTCATACAATTGGCTTTGGCCTCACGATCCAACCTGTCCAGGTCCCTCTGGACAGCCTTCATTCCCTCAAAGCAGATAACACTCCCACCTGGTTTGGTGTCATCTGCAGACTTACTGAGACTGCACTCAATCCCCTCATCCAGATCATCGATAAAGATATTAAACAAGACTGGCCCTAAAATTGAGCCTTGAGGGGCACCACTGGTGACCAGCTGCCAACAAGATTTCACCCCATTAATCACAACTTTCTGGGCACAGCCATCCAGCCAGTTTTTTACCCAGTGAAGAATACAGTGAGAAATGTATTTTTTTCATTTTTTGCTTTCCTGGTAAATGTGGTTCACAGGAAAGCAAAAAAATTCTACAGCCCACGAGCCACAAAATTCTTTGTTGTGTTTTTATTACTGTGATTCAGACAGTTTATGGAGGATAAAGACAAACAAGAATCAAAGCTCTATGATTTATTGAGACACTTGCTCTACAATGGACTTTTGAACCAGGGCCATGAGGTTACTGGGTATGGAAAGATCAAAACCAAAATAAAATAGTCAGGAATTTTTGACCCCTGAGGGTAAAACTAGCCACTTCCCAGTTATGTAGTATAGGGAGTTACACAAGACTTCTGTGCAAGCTACAAGGGTGGGCAAACAGCAGCACCGGACTGGTGGAAGTGCCATCAGCTCACACCATCCAAGGTGCTGACATTAAGGTGAGATGTGCACGTTTTACAGGAAAGCTTTCAATGGCTTCTTGGGCAGCTACTGTGAAATGTAGTTTAAGTATCGGGGTGAGAGCTGCCGTGTGCATGTGAGGATCTGAGGTCTGTACTTGCAGAAGCTTCACACATCTTGCAGGTGATGAGAAGACAGCTGCAGGGGAAACATACCTTTTCAAAGGAAGAATGGAGAGAGCCATTACTACAAAATTCCAAGGGGTGAAAGTGAAAATATTTTACAAATTGATCTAGAGTGTAGGATCTTGTATTGTGTCAGCAAAAATAAGTGGTTTATTATTATTATTACTTTTTTGTACGGACAGAAAGTCATTATACAAGTGCTCAATGAATGATAAGTTAAAGTTTGGGTAGCCACAGCCTCCACAAATTCAATTACTACTGTGAAAAAATGCTTAAATGTTTTTAATCACACAGTAAGGGTTTTTTTTTAAGTGAAATTGAAATTAGATTTTTTTTTAATGTTGATTATGTCACCCAGGCCTTGCAATTTTAGTCTGACTTTCAATCTTACTCGGGCTGAGCTCATCTGCTCCCATCACATCCCAAAATCAACTAGAGTAACTGCTTTTTTCCCTAAGATGTATTTGCTCCAACATATAAAACTTTGTTTTGATGACTGCTACGTGATTTAGAAAGGGAGCTGTTATCTCAATTGGCCACTCATTTCTGTTCCTGCAGCTGTTACAAACAAATGCTGTTGTTCTTTGTCTGTTTCCAGACAACTTTGTGTAGAATTAGATATGAGTGTTTGTAACAGTGCTACAAAAAGACATTTACAACCCGAGACTTTGTCTGACTCAAAGAGCTGCTGCTTTGAACTGGATTGCTTCTCAGCCTATGTCAAGAATAGGAATATCTTGATCTCAGTATAATTTGATATAAAAAACCAAATAAGGTATTGCAGTGAGTCTAAAAGTTCAGTTCTGGCCTTAACAGGATAGATTTTTTCCTATTTACAATACAAAATGGACTTTAATTTATAAATTAATTGAATGTCTTATTACTACTTTACTTATAGTATTATATGGATCATGAAATCTAGTCCAAACAACAAACACCGATTTCTAAAGTAGTTCTCAAATCCAGTGTAAATTATCAAATGAAAGATTTATCACTGGTTATGTATTTTATTTCACTATTATTTAGGCTATGCCAATAAGTTGTTAAACTAAACACTCAGGTGTCTCTTGCACATATACATAAACCAACATACCCAACTAAATAAAACTGGATGGGTTTGGTGCATATATCTCATTTTATTTTTTTCTGCCAAGTGCAAATTTCCCTCATTATATTCCAGCTGCTGCTGTATTTATCCTCTGCTAAAAATGTTTTACTTTTCCTTTTTTCCTTCCTCCTCTTCCCCCCTCCAACATTTTGTGTCTGATGTAAAAAGGCTTCTTACAAGCATTGCTTATTTTCTGTTTTCTGCAGGCTGTCATCCAGCTCCTACAGCAAGATATCCAAACTGCGGAAGTCCTACTCAGATGGGAAAAATCATAATTTATGACATGCCAGCTTCTAGGGTTACTGCAAAGAATTCAACAGGGATGTTGCCAATCTAAAAAATGTAGATTGGAATGATTGTGTCTCCTCAGTGAAAGTAATTGGCCAGCCTCGGGTGCCCTATGAGCACATCAACTATGCAGGCCAGTTACTGGTATTTGAGGAGGGAGAACATAGCTTTGTTGGTAAAGAGATGAATGATAAGATCTCTTCTCTGCAGTTAATGACTGGAGATCTGCACAATCCCCAGATCACTCTCTGTGAACATGCCCAGTTACCAAGGGAAGAGCAGAGTGATAAGAGAACCAACCAACCTGGCTTGGCGACACGACAATGGTATCATATCTTCTCACCAAGTCCAGAAAGGTGTCTGGCTGCTGTGTGAACACAGTGATGGGAGTGGTATTTGTTACATTGCCTGGGAACATGAACACCTTCCAAATGACAAGGCGATCGATTGAAATGACGAGGTTTCATTTCTGCGTCCCCTTCTCCCCGGCAGGAGCTGTGGCTGCTAGGCTGCAAACCCCACAGAGCTGAGGGAAGATGCAGCCCCGGTAAGTGATTTGAAACCTAGATCTCTCTCAGTACAATCTGTGCTTGTATTGCTTTTCTCCCCTATCAAACAAACACTGAATGGGAGAGCTCTCTTTCATGCTACACTGCAGATCTGTATTTCCCCATCCTGCCTTGTGCTGTTCTCCCTTCCCATAATCCCCACAGAAGCAAGAATGATCGCATTTGGTCAAATGAAAGAGACTCAAAGATAAGAGGCGTGCCAGGGGTGTGTGACCTATTGTGCCTGCAGCTGGCATCCTGATATCCTGGACTATGTAATGTAAAAGCATTGCATGTTGCTTCTGCTGCTAGATGCATAAACAAAATGTGAGTATATAACCAGGATCACTTACTTTGTAATTTCTTTTGCAATGCTCTTGCTTTACTATGGCCTCTGCCTTTTTTTTTTTTGTATTGCATTTTGTGTTGTTGCCATTAAAGGAGATCTTGAAAGCAACAATGGGTCTATTTTGTGTATTGTTTGTAGTTTAATGTAGATAAATATTGCCCATTCATGAAGTATGCAGGGAACGGTTCACACAGTCATGTGTAAACATTTCTCATAGATCTTCCCTGAAAGGTTTTATCTCCTTCTGTTCTCACTTGTCAGTAATACTGGCTTCAGGCTTGACTCAACTAGACATAAAATCTTGGTGAGCATGTCAAGCAGTGTTGTGAACCTGGCCAAGCTCTCAGCTGGAGACTTTACTTAATTATCACAAAATTAATTGTATCTCAAGGCATTGATTATACTAACGATATAGTCTTCCACTGCCCTAAATTATATAATCAATCAGAAAATTTTGATAAATTTGAATCGATTGATTGGTTGATCAGAACAGGAAAACCTGTTTTTTGTAAACCTTTGTTATCCTGATATGTGATGAGGTATCATTTTGAAATCGCAGTGTTTCAATCAGAATGGAAAATACCCTTCTTCTAAAGTTACCCCCATTGTAATTCTACATTGTAATGGCATTTTACTGTTGTAGCAGTCTCAAGAGTCACCCCATGGTATGTCCTACCACAGGCCAGATGTAAATGCTAGCTCAGGGCCCTCCAACACACCAAGCAATGCCAGGGTTTATCACTGCTACAAGCATGCAAGGAATCCCAGGAGCTTCTCTTTGTCCTTTACCAAACCATGAGTATCACACGCCACGAACTAGGTCTCTCATAGCGTAAAGAGGCAAATGGAGGATGAAGATGCAAGAAGCGTCAAGGTACAGGAGAAGGGTGATGCTGAAGCATCTGTAATTCAGTGGTTTGCAAGGCCCAGAGCAGCCTGGAGAATCATGGTTCAGGATCATGACTCTATGTGTTTACTCTTTACCTCCAAAGCAGTGCATTGAAAGCTACATAAGAGAGTCAACTTCCAAATAATTTTATTTGGAATATGAACTTTTCAAGGCCTTCTTACAGATATGATATCACCAGCTATTTCAAGAACTGTTTTGGTATGTACAGATTTACCTGGAGAGCAGAGCATTGCCACTCTGTTATCCCTGCCTAATGGCAGCTGCACTCTCTGAGCCATGTGTTCTGGTTTTGGCTGGGATAGAATTAACTTTCTCACTAGGGGCTAGTATAGCGCTATGCTTTGAATTTAGGATGGGAATAGCGCTGATAACACATTACTGCTTTAGGTTATTGCTAAGCAGTCAAGGACTTTTCTTCTTCTCACACTGCCCCTTCAGCAAGGGCTGGGAATGCACAAAAAGTTGGGACAGCTGATCCTAACTCATCAAAGGAATATTCCATACCACGTGATGTAATGCTCAGGATATAAAGCTGAAAGATGAAGGAAGGGGGAGACATTTGGAATTACAGTGTTTGTGTTCCCAAGTAACCATTATGTGTGATGGAGCCCTGCTTTCCTGGAGATGGCTGAACACCTGCCTGCCAAAGGGAAGCGGTGAAAGAATTCCTTGTTTTGCTTTGCTTGCGTGCATGGTATTTGATTTACCTCTTAAACTGTCTTTGCCTCAACTCACCAGTTTTCTCCATTTTAGTCTTCTGATTCTCTCTCCCATCCCAACCAGGGGCAATGACATTACTTAGGCACTGGTAATAGGAGAGGGGTTATTTTTGATGTCTCTATCTTGCCTAAGAAATACATGCAATGATATTTCCTTTTTGAAAATGCAAGCATATAGAGCAGCATGTCTGCTCACAGAAATGCCCATGATCTGCAAGATGGACTCACAGCCTTGTAACCATCAAGAGCACCATCTTTCAGGAAGTATGAGTGACAGGAATACACTGGAAATTTACTGTTGCCTGGAGATAAGTAATGAACGTTGAAGTATCAGGTTGGAACAGGATGATTGTTAAAATTCCCTTCCAGCCCAAACCATTCTGTGATTCAATGATTCTAGGATGTGTAAGTTTAATGATACAGTCAACTGTGACCTGGTTTCAGGTGAAGTTAGTTTCGTGTTACTCTTTCCGTATCTATGGTAGTCCCATTGCAACAAGCTAGTAATACACTTAGAAATTCTGTATATCAACATAAATAGTCTATAAACGGACAGGTATCAGCAAAATGTGCATTTCATTTTTATGCTACCTGTGGGTGACTGAGGAGGAAATCTACCTTATACTAAGGTGTAGTAGGGCTGCATAGACCCAAGTATTTCTATAGTAAAGCTTTAGCACTGTTACAGCTAAAGCTGATGGCTAATGGTTGTGGTATTAAAAGACACGAGAATAATGCTATTATAGCTGCTTATTAGGCATAGCATGGGCAGTACCTGTATGGAGTGAAGCACAGTGGGAAAAAACACAAGTAGGGAAAGAATTGAAGATTATGGAATGGTTTCATATGTACGACAGAAATAAATGAAGATACGAGAACACCCTTGTTGATGTCATTTCCAGGTTTCTGGCACTCTAGCATGACATTTTTTGTGATGTAACACGTTCAGGTGTAACACATAAGCATTCAGTTAATCTTTTGGCTTTTAATGGGAGTAGAGGTTGCTCTTAAATTCGTGGTTTCAGCTTATCTCTCCTTCCTTTAAGTAGAAGATATAAATGGCCAAATTAGTTCCTTGCTATTCACCTGGCAAAACCCAGTTGAAGGGATATATTTTTCTTGAGAGATATCAGAAATAGGCTATATTTAACTTCAGAAAGGTTCAATTTAATTGCAAAAGATTCTATACCTGCTCTCACTTGCTGTGTTTAAGCAAGTATTGAAAATATTTAGTGAGGGAGGGTGGGGTAGAGGGAGGGAGACAGAGATTTCTGTCACATGCATTTATTCTGCATAATTCCTTATTGTGTTTATACCTACTGGATAAAACCAGGAGGCAGTCACATATATTCCAATAAATAAATAAAAAAAAAAGGCTGCATATACCTGTTTGATTGGCTTGTTATGCATAGCTTCAGCTGTCTCCTATAATCTATAGTAGGTCTTTTACATCTTTTGTTTTCTTCCCATGCCACTTGTAAATGTAACCCTTCTGCCAAGACCACCAAAGTCCAGGTAAGATTTTGAAGAGGTTACTATGAGCACAAGACCTTACCTGAAAACTTGGGTAAAGTCAACAAAGCTTTCTGGTAGTCAAGTGGATCGTTTCTTCTGCTTGCGGGCATGAAACATGTGGCTTAGTGAACAATAAAAGAGAAGTCCAGAACAGTAGATAAAAAAAGTAACATGCAATAATTAATTCCCAAATATGACTCTCTTACTGTCTCTCACCCTGAAGAGGCAGCTGCTTGGCCAATTGGTTGCCCTTCTTCTCTTGCAGTAACCCTTCATGCAGCTGATGACTGATCTGTTTGTGGCTGCAATGCCCACCAACACATTGTGGCCACTTTTGCAACACTTCCCGTTACCTCAGTCCTTTCCAGGAAACATTTTCACAGTTTCACAGTAACAAACCTTTCTCTTCAACACTGCTTTATCCCCTCCTAGCTTTATAACCAGCACTTGTACAATCTCTCTATTCTCTAGCTTTTGGAAAACTCTTACCCAATTCTTTTTCATTTCAGTCTCAAGTACTAACTTTTGTAAATCAGTGCTGGGGACTGACTATCTGGGGAGCAGCTCTGCTGAAAAAGACCTGATGTCCTTTGTAGACAGCAAGCTGAACATGAACCAAGTGTCTCGCCTGGGAGCCAAGGCAGCCGATAGCATTCTGGGCTGTGTTAACAGGAGCCTATCCAGTAGACTGAGAGAAATTACTCTCCCCCTCTACTCAGTGTTTCTTAGACAGCATCTAGAACACTGCATCCAGTTTTCAGTCACCTGGTACAAAAAGATGTCGATAAACTAGGGGGAGTTCAATAGAGTGCTCCAGAGAAGGTCAGGGCACCACAGGACTTGCCTTGTGAGGAGAAGCTGGGGAAATGGGCTTGTTCAGCTTGAAGAAAACGATTTAGTGGGACCTAATAGCGGCGAGTCATGCTCAGCGCAATAATATTGTTGCTTATGAGTTGTGTGAAATTAAATTACTTAATTTCAAAACAAAGTGTATAAAGCATCATTTACAATATTTGGTAGTTGCTGTAAATTGTCTGCAAAGATATTTGTTTTCCCATGCTTCTACTTTAAAAACTTGATTTCTAATCTGTTTTTACACCATATTAATAGGTATCTGTTTACATGTTTTTTCTTGGTTTTACATGGTGACCTTCCTTTCTGTTTTCAAGACAACGATACTGGTGCTTTTTATTATCTTCTACAGTGGTACCTCCTACATCTATTGCTATACATATAGATATATATGATTACATATGCCAATATAGAATTTTATTTATGCACATGCTATTTTCATTTTACTCTAGAAATAGCTCACCTCAAAAGAAAGAGCTTTTAAGAAAAACAATCTGCAGCTAGTGCAAGGTTTAAATGTTATTCAACACTGAAAGTTACTCATGTCATGAATTTGCACAGTCCCTTTTGTATGCTAGCCAAATCATACACAACACACTTTTCATCACTTGCTGAAATTAATACATTTTATTTTTGACAGAAAATCCCTCTCACTTGGGAAACCCCCAGGGACAGGTCCGGGCAAGTCAGGAGGGGCTATGTGGCCAGGAGGATGGTTCTTCTCCTCTTGCACGGCTGCCTGTATTTTCTCCTGGTGGTACCTGGGACTTCTGTCTGGATTTTGTGGCTACATAGAACTGCTTTACCCTGCCTTGCCTGGAGCCCTTGGGAAACTTACTGAGCTCAAGCCTGGAAAGCGGAGGGAGCTCAGCAGGGTCTAAATCAGGGCGGGGAGAAGAGTCCTTCAGGGTTGCCTGACCTCTGCTGCCATCCTCTGGGGAGACACAGAATGGAGCTGTAGAGTTTTGGGGGAAGTCAGTGCTAGCAACAAAACTTGGCTTTCATTTGGGCGAGGCGGGGAGAGGAGGAGAACTTTGCTATGATGGTCCTGGATGGAAAGCGGTCGGCAATGAAACTTGGACCAGTGTGGTGGCCTGAGGAACTGGTTGCCACCGTGTGCAACAGCCTTGTGCCTTTGACCCTGGAGCCAGCAGCCTGACAACAGCAAGAAGATAATAGAGAAAGACTTAATACAAGGAACTCCTTTTTACTGCTTTCTCATAGTGCTTGTTGGAGAAGTTAAAATGTAAACCAAACATTTCAGGAATACCTTTATTTTCATAGTTAATGCAATTAATCCTTAATTGGACTATTAATTGCAGACTACAGTGGCCAATACCAGATGATTGTGGTGACTATATAACTGCTGAATATCTGCTTCCTAAAAAAATAAATAATGTCACTTAGAGCCTCTATGATTTTGTTTTTTTCACTGTGCTCCTGGACAGACAAAAAAAGAATGGGGAGGAAAGGGGATGATTGGCTCTTTATCAGTATTTTTACTTTATCCATCCTTGCAGTGTTTGAAGAAAGCTTTGCTATACTTGCCCAGAATTTCTGCAGAACTCTCTATTGTACCATCATGTCAAGCAAAGATGACTTAGCCTGACTTTCAATATACCGTTGGATAAAGTTATCACCTAATGGTGAATGAATACAACAGGAATAAAAAGGATTAGTGATGGAAACAGCTCCCAGTCAACAGCAGCAGCTGGAAAGAGAAGCACATTAAGATAACCCTCTGCATGAGAAGCTGGAGCTGTAAGCACAGCTAACAAGCTGTTTGTAATTTATCAGTTGTTCATGGATTTCCATGTCATCAAATCAGTGGAGAATTATTTAGAATCCTGCCTCAGGTGGGACTATATACCATACCAAATCAGATCACTGAAAATACTGATGGATGAAGAAGCCCACTAGCAGGTCCCTGGTCCACTGCTGCACAGACTCCCAGTGAAATAGTTTTTCTTAATGTCACAGAATCACAGAATCATCATGATTGGAAAGGACCTCTGAGACCATTGAGTCCAACCAGCCACACACAAAAACCCACTACAGTCTTGGCCACTGGAGCATGCCCTGAAGTGCCACATCTCCACATTTCTTAAATACCTCCAGGGATGGTGACTCCACCACCTTCCTGGGCAGGCTGTTCCAGTGCCTGACCATTCTTTCAGTAAAGTAATTCTTCTTAATATCTAATCTGAACCTCTCCTGCTGCAACTTCAGACCATTTCCTCTGGCCCTGTCACTATTCCCTTGGGAGAAGAAGCCAACGCCCACTTCTTTACAACCTCCTTTCAGGTAGTTGTAGAGGGCAATGAGGTCTCCCCTCAGCTACCTCTTCTCCAAACTAAACATGCCCGCTCCAAACTTTCCAAATCACAGTGTGTGGCAGGGCAATTATTATTATTATTATTAGTGGATGAAGACTTGTGCAAACACCAGAAGGGTGTGATTGTTGAGTGACACGTACTGAGATTATAGTTAGGGCAGTCAGTGGAAGAGCATGTGTAAACCCTAATTTTGCATGAGGGTTTTCTACACCACAGCACTGCATTATTTTAGCTAAGGATTTCCTTACGTTACTAAAAGCTAGGTAGATGTAGCTCTTTCCCCCTAGGAGAGGTACAGAGTATGATAAGAAGAGTGTAGCAAAAATATCTCCCTCAGCAACTCAGGGAGATAAGACACCTTCCCTGTGTGAGGTACAACTACCGCTAAGCAGGGCTCGAGGGAGCTTTTTTTCACATTCTTAACTGATGTAACTCTGCCCCAGAAACAAGGGGATGAGCTCAAGAAAGCCAACGCACAGCTGAAGCTGGATTTGGAAAGAATAATAAGGGCTTTGGCAAGTACATTGGCCAAAAAAGGAAGATTAAAGAAAATATACACCCCCTCACCCCCAATAAATAAGACAGGAGACAACTGATGTGGAGGCGGCTGAAATACTCAACAATTTTTTGACTTAGTGCTCTCTTCTGACATCTCTCAAGCCCTTGAATCTCAAGGCAGGGACCGGAGGAATGAAGTCCCTCCCGTCATAAGAGAAAATGAGGGTAAAGACACAGCGGTGGTCACAGTTACTTCTTCCCAGATTGCAGGCTCCTCCGTCAGTAGCATGTAGCCCAGAGACATGCACATCTATGTCCACAGAAAGGACACTGACATGGTCAACTGCACAGGCTGCCACAGACAAGGTGCTGCTTTCAACAACACCCACATATAACACTACTAGGAATCATATAAAACAAGTCTCAACAGCCAAGTCCTCCATCTAAATGCAATGCCAATTCCAACACTGCAAAGTTGTGACATCAAGAACATCCTACATGTTACCTAAAATATGTGGTGGTGAAGTTAGTTATCAGTTCTGTTGTTGTCATTCTCTTTATGTTTTATTGGAGAGAAAACCCTTGTGCTTACAGTTTTAAGTAACTGGACTGAGGTGAATCTCAAAAAATTTCAGCCTAACAGAGGAAGTTGTTTCTGGGTAGAGATGTGAATGCCTGCTTCATGCTGCCGACACATCAAACCTCACAGACTCAACTGACTACAGGGGAACACTTCTACTTGTGGCTTATTAGCCAAATGTTCAGACTTTGGGCTTTTGTCTCCATTGTAGTGGCAAAAAGAGGTTGCTCTATTTATCTGCCTGGATGTCAGCACATATTCTGACTATTCACCTTCCTCTGCAACAGAGTTTTCAAAATTCACATTTTTACCTGGGTTTTCTCCTTTATAGAAATGTCCCACGAAATAAATAGCAGTGCTCAGGCTTGGTCTGCTCTCAATTTTACCACTCTTGTTTTGACTAGGACCTGATATTAGACACTTACAAATCTCTATTACCAGTGACTTCACTGTTTGTTTTCCAGGTGGCCTTCTGTCCTTTTTACTTTCCATGGCATGCATAGATAATTGACCAGCAAAGAGCCATAATTTGCATCTTGTATTCTACCCACTATAGAGAATTTCCATTGTTCCACAGTCCTCAACGTCTGACACAAAATAGGTAGCGTTAAGAGTAATATGAACACTGGGCGCAAGCTAGAACCCAGGAAGTTCCATGCAAATATAAGGAAAAACTTTTCACTGAGGGTGCCAGAGCACTGGAAGAGGCTGCCCAAGGAGGTTGTAGAATCCCCTTCTCTGGAGAACTTCAAGACCCGCCTGGATGCAGACCTGAGTAATGTGCTCTAGGCAATCCTGCTTTAGCAGGGTGGGTTGAACTAGATGATCTCTAGAGGTTCCTTCCAACTCTGACAATTCTGTCAAATGAAAAATTTGTAGGAAGGCTGTTCATCAGGAAAGCAATGATGCTTCTGGAAATAGTCACTGAACTTCCAAAATCACACAGGGAAAGTAATGGTTTGAGAAAGTATGGATATTATTGCTCCATCCTGGGTACAACTTAAAGTCTTGGTTTGGAGCATCATGGAAAAACAAATGTGTTTAACTGTTAGATACAATTTTATGCATTACATAATTCCAATGAATTCTGTCTTCTGATTTTAGTGTCCAGCAGAAGTGTTGAGAGCCACATGTCAAGACTCCTATCTCTGGCACCTAACTTATGTGACATTAGTCATATTGTAAATTTCAGACAGCAAAAGGCTGCTCTATCCATCAAAGCCCAGAATCAATAAAGTCGGATTTAAATAACATGCAAACTTTACACAGTTCCATCTCTGATATTTCCAGCTGGTGTTTAAATGATTTCTGTAATTTCATATCCTTCAAAGCCAGGGGTGCCCATCCTCATCATAACTAAGGTTGCATTCAAGTGTGTGAGGCTGGTGAGTATGGCTATATCTGTTAGAGTGTAAATTAGGATCACCTTTTCCACTTGACTACTCACCTCTTGAGACTATAAGAGCTGTTGTAAGATGATCTTCATTTGTCCAGATCTTCAGCAGAGAGAGAACAGTTTCCATTAATGCATTTTTGATAACAGAAAAAAAAATATACTCCCAACTTTCCTTTCATTTATCTCATTAATAAACTTTCATACCTACAGCCCCTTTGAACTGCCTGCTCTGTTATTCTGAAGACCTATCCACTGCAAACTGAAAGTAGTGAGAGACATAATGCTCATGGACATCTGTGTTAGGATTATTTTACTGCATCTCACCCTTTATTCCGCAGTGGCGCTGCACTGCTTGGCTTTGTATTGAGGGTAGTTTGCCGAATTCTCACTCAGGTGGTTTAGTTTGGCTCTTACACTACGTGAGTGTAGAAAGAGGTTGTGAACACAAGAAACAGAATAATAGAAGTAGATAATAAGGAGATCATTGTGTGATACAACAAGTAGAAACAATGCTAAACAATGCTGAAGTTAAGAGCTGGATGGCTTTTCAACTGAGCATCTGCTCCTTTGGTACCCAGTCTAACAAGCAGCTATACGTTTGGTGGTTTCTCAAGCAGGTTCTGTCCACCATTACTGACAGGTTGCTCTTTTTCTTTCACCTTCTCCACCTCATTTGGAGACAACCTCAAGAGTTCAGTGCTAGCATGGATTCTGCAGCCCACCTGCTTTCTCTGTCCACATATATATTGACTGCCTACCACAGTTCCTCTGTCTAGAAAAGCTCCATTTCAGCTAGAATTTGTTCACTCAGTCTGGGATGCTGCTTGTCAGAATTTACTTTCTGCAATAAGCTTCTCTGGAAAAACGCATTAGTCTTATACTTAACTTGCCTTGCTACCCTGAAAATGAGTCTTGGTTTCCTAAGTGACGTAGGTGCAAAACATTAGCCTAGGTGGCTGAACATGAGATGGAAAGAGGAGGAAATGAGGGGTAGCCTAGGTACATTGGGGATAGAGTGTGCGCAACATCAGCTTGGGATACTGTCTCCTGTGGAAAACTTCTTGAGCTTTTCTGCCATCCCTCCCAGGAGCTGCAGTTGCATCGGATCAAATTAAGCAAAAACAAATGATGTCCCCAGGTGGAGTGTCTCAGCCACTGCCACCCTAAGGAAGAGCTCAGGTGGGACAATGCCTCATTTACCATCGCAGAGGGAACAAAAAGGGACAACAAATACACGATTTTCAGATGTCAACACCAGTGATTCTCAGTTCTCAGCAAGGGCCCAGGTTGCAGTGAGCACAGTCCCAAGAGGGGCTGAGCACTGCTGAGCTCCTTCAAGGTCTATGAGAGATGCAGCTACTCCGTTCCTTTCCAGAGGAGCCCTTCTGGCTGCAAGTTATAAACTGGCAGTTAAAAACCAAACTTTTAATTAGATCCACAGAGACATCCACAAAGTTGTCCAAATGAATCTGAAACTACCTTCCAATAACATTAAGAGTTGCAGTTCCCAGATATCTCCTGTGGTCAGCATTTTGAACAACTGGGACAGGCTTCCAGAATAGAGAGGAAGGGAATAACAGCCCTCAATTAACATTGCCAGGTGTCATGTATGTACTTTTTCACATGACTGGGGTGGACTTTCTCACTTTTTGGTTTCACAGTGTCCAGGTCCACCTTCCTCTTCCCCGTTCCAATATATCTAAGGTCCTTATTATTCCATTGACATTTTTTAACTCCTGTGTGCCTTTAGTTACTGATATGTGACTGTGTTGTGCTTCTTTCGCTTTACAGCAATATTAGGCCATGTCATTGTGTGTCATCGAGTCCTACCATCTTAGGTTCATGGGATTATTTTGTTGAGTACTTGACTGATGTAGATGAGGTGGAGTGGTCACAATGTGACACCTAATGTGACCGGCTATCACATGGCGAGATGAAGAGGTGAAAAGGGTAGCTAACAGGAACTTCAAATTTTTTAGAATTAATGAAAGGTGATGCCCCTAAGGGCTGTGGACATTTATACTGATTACTTTATGGAAACAGTCAGATGCCCAGGAAAGCTGAAATCCCAGAAGAATCACGAAGCAAGTTTTCAAGCAGATGAGAAAACAGACCTGTCTTCAGGATGTCAGCATTCCTTACTGCCTTCATTATCTTTCTTGTCTTATGTACAGGAGTTCAAGTTAATATTTTCCAGGACCTCTAGTTTAATTTTCAGTTTCGATGTCTTTTTCATTTTCACTTTCTGTTTCCAACTTAAATATTTTCATCCTCTACTTCATGAGTTCCCTTTTAAGATTTGTCCTTTCTCTAGTTCTAATCAAGTTTTCTTTCAGTAACTTCCTATCTTTCCAACTAGGAAAAGTTTGCATGTTTATGGTGGTATTAACCGACACATGCAACTATTTTCTTAGCAGAGAAGCAAGACAATGCCTTTGGCTGGGCTAGAGTATGAGTAAGTACAATTGAGGTGAAAGAAACGCCCTACCTTTAACAAACCATGAGGAGAAGTCAGCTGCCAGGCTGCCTACCCTTGTTTTTTTAACAAAACTGTGTTTGGGTTGGTTTACAGTTCAGCATCTTTCCCAGAATGAGTTCCCAGCCAGTGTTTATCAATCCAAACAACAAAAACTCAATGAGAGCAGGGTTATACTTTTTCTCACCAAAGCAAATTGATGCCTGTCATCCTGCTGTTACTACATTGGCCAGTTTCAGTTCCCAGTTCCCAGAAAGCTCTCAACATTACACAAATAAGGAAATACTGCTTCTCCTAAAAGCTATGCACGATTGTGTCAGTGTCTTGCCTTTGTGGGAGCAGCATTTCTTGACTCCTATTGACTACAGAATCCAGTATGTGTTAAAAAGCCTCTTTCAAGATGCTGCAGTTTCCAGACCCTGGCCCAGAGACATGCTGATCATAATCAGCCTTACCAGAGTCACAAATGTGCTTTTTCAAATTGAACATTTTTTTTCATATTGCCACTGTCATATTTTCATTAGAGTGAATCTTATATTTCGTTACTCACCAAAACCAATTCAAGCAATCTGCCTTAAAACTGCAGCGTTTTCTCTAATTTCTCTAATCAGATGAGTCACTATAATGCTTCTGAATAACAAAGTACCTTCTGCTTGCAAACATTCCCGCAGAAGCACATTAGTGAAGCTGCTAAAGCCAAAACCATTGCTTTCTACAACAGTATGATACCCCTAGAGGATCAATATCGGCGTGCTTTTGCATGCAAAGAAGATCTGCAATCTTTCTTATCCTCTTTATTTTCATTTACCACTGGCTAGTTACTTCATGTTGCTCAAACATTGCTTTTGCCTGCTGAAAAGTTTTGCATCTCTTCTTCACATCAGGGCTGCAGGGCTGTCTGGGCTGAGAGGGCCTTTTCCTCAGCTGTCACTGGGACCAGCCGTCCCTCTCCTCCAGGCTTCCTGGTGCATGTCTCAGCCATTTCCATTTTTTGCCCAGATTGCTCCAGATTAAGCTGCAATTCCCAGTAATGCTTCCCAGGCAACTTCATTGTTTGTCTCTCCCTCTTTGGAGCAGGCTGGCAGCTCATGGGTGTGGGTAGGCAAGCCCAGCACTGGTCCTTTTTCTAAAGGCTGAGAGTAACATCCTCTGAAGTATGTTGCAATCGCTGATAGAAACTGATATGGTGTGATTCATTAACTGTAGCTGGATTCCAAGAAACTCTTTATACAAATGTGGGCTAAGGCAGGCCAGTCCCAAAGCTTTGCAGGCGTGTACCGAAAAAAAATAATCACACGGAGGGAGTGTGGGGGAGGAAAGCAGGGCTGAACTCTGCAGCAAGGAGGAAGGCACCTCTCTCTAACATGCTGCAAACTCAAGACAGGCAAACACTGATGCTAATGTGCAGCTTTTATTAATCTATTACAAGTTTGGCTGCAAGCTGATGCAATGAAAATGCTGGAAACCTGAAAGCTGTGGGCTAGGGAAGGAAGTATGGAGTCACTTTGACATGCATGTTCTCATCCTCTCCTCCTTGTTGTTTGTCTTGTTGCTGTGTGTTCTGGCACGGGGCTGCATACCTCACTCCGGGTAACACTCCCCACTTTGGTGAGCCATCTTTTGGAGGTAATGCGTAGGCGTGTGTTGAAACGTTGTGGGGAGGTGTAACTTGCATGTTAATAAATGACAGATTATCTACACACAAACTGAAACAATGATTGGCTTTACTTATTTCAGTGTAAGGATGGGCACTATGGTAAAAAAAAAAAAAAACCAAAAAAAAAAAACCCAAAACAAAATTAGTGCATCTTACTGCTGACTGTGTGGTATTGGTTACTGGGTACGTGCTAACTCACCTAGGTTCACCTCCAGCCCAGCAACAGCAAAGGGCCATCTTCAGTTGAGAAAGTTGGAACAGACGTGTCAAAATAGTTCCATGTAATTATTTTTTTGCATTGTTACCGAGGTAGCAAATTTTATCCTTTGGTTTGGGTTAGAGAAGAAAATAAATATAAATTAAATGAAAAAACGGCACCTAAACCCTTTAATTTTATTTTAAACACAAAGAAAAACTACACATGATTTTATCAGTTGGTGTTCTGAAATTCTCACACAATTTGCTAGAGGGAGCAATCTTACTCTGCAAAGCATTTGTCTAGAATAGATGAATGCACTGTAAAGATTTACTTGCCCTTATAATCTGTCCAATTTGCTAGGTGGAATTATAAAATCATTCCTTGATTTTGCTACTGCTACAGCTGCAGAGACAACATGCCAAGGGGAGAGGCTTCAGGGTTGTTGTTTTATTCATTGTTATACAACAGTACTGAGAAATTCCAGCCAGGTTCAGAATTCATTCTTGTAAACGCTTTAAGGACATTCTGTGCCCTGAATTGTTTGCAACATCTTAAACAAAAAAAAAATGTGTAGGGAAAAAAGTTCAAAGAAAAAAAAATTTTTAGAAGTTGAAAGTTCAGGAAGTTAATTGAGAGAGTAAAGAGGACAGACTCTACTGTAATAACTTTAATTCAAAAAAGTTACATTACAGGTTGAAAACAGAGTAAAAACACTTAAAAGACAATTTTTGCTATTTAAGTTCTGCCTAATTTCAAAATTGTGACACTACAGAATGCCAGTTAATGGCCTTGGAGGAGACAAAACTCCACAAGTTTTTCAGTTTGTGACAGTGAAGCTCCTCATATACACACAATTCTGCTCCTGGCCATACTGTATATCTGACCAAGGCTGAACGGAATCACAGACTCAAAGAAAGATTTAGATTGGAGGGGACCTACAGAGGTCTCTAGTCCAACACCCTGCTCCCAGCACAGCTATCTCCAGAGCTAGATCAGGATGCTTGTGGCCTTGTCCAGGCAACATGTGAGTATCTCCACGGAAGAAGACTTCCCAGACTCTCAGGACACCTGTTCCAGTGTTGAAACACCCTGTGAGAAGATGTCGTTATTTCTTTATGGCCAATCAGAATTTTCTTTGATGCATGACCATGCCATATAGATGAAATACTATAGAAGAATATTTTGCAAGGTAGACTTTTTGAGAAAAATCCTAAACTACCGTATTTACGTGTTCCTGTCAGGCTGGTTTAATGAAAAGTAGTTCAACTGTAGCAGTCAAAAATCTTGACTTTGCCTCTCTTTTCTACCTACAGATCTCTTTAATGATTTCAGTGTAGGTGGCCAGGAATTAATGTAACAATGGTAATTAAACAAAAATTGGGCCCAAATAATCTCACTCCCATCCACTGCTGAACAGTGATTTCACCTGAGTCTGTAAGAAATAATGGATTATCTGAACTGGTGAAAACTCCACACACAGTCCTACAGATGGGTTTAAATTTTTATATCTATTTTGCTTTGCCTTTAAGTGTGAATTTGGTTTAAACTTAGTTAAAGACTCACAGATTTATTTTTATTTAAGAAGAGCAGCAATGCATTCTGTTAATTAAATCGTTGCCATTTTGGATACAAACCAGCCCAATGAATGATCAGCTCCTTTCAATTGCTTCAGTGAAAGGAGCAAGATCCCTCTACGAGGGTGTTACAACTGCCTTTCTCTGAAGGTGCAATTACGTTCTGTTTCTTGATTTAGAGAAAAACTGCAAACCCCCTTTTCATGGGAGGAATGGAACTGCCTGTCATTCATGCAGGGAGGGCAGAGGCAGCGTGGAAGAGGAAAGACCTCTGTGTCATATTATATATAAGGGACTGGGTCTTGGAGAAAAGAGGAGAGAGGAGAAGAGAAGAGAAAAGAGAAGAGAAGAGAAGAGAAGAGAAGAGAAGAGAAGAGAAGAGAAGAGAAGAGAAGAGAAGAGAAGAGAAGAGAAGAGAAGAGAAGAGAGAAGAGAGAAGAGAAGAGAAGAGAAGAAAAGAAAAGAGAAGAGAAGAGAAGAGAAGAGAAGAGAAGAGAAGAGAAGAGAAGAGAAGATTATGAAATACTGAAAGAAAGCACCCGCTCTAGGGACACTCAGAGCCAGAGGGACCCCAGACTGGGCAAGAAACAGAATCGCAGCCCAGACTGAACTACACACATTATCCAGAGCAAGAAGTCTCTATTTCCTTATCTTCTAACCCAGAAGATAGTATGTTGTCACTGAAGTGATCAGCTCCAAACGAAAGGAAGGGAAACCCTTGTTTCTTCCCCACTCTTTAGGTTTGTTGTGCTTAGTAGAATCCTCCGAAAGTCTCAGTACTTGGAGTAAAGGGACCCCCAGTGGGTCCCCAGTGACTGAGTCCACAGTCTTGAGATCATGTATCAACCCATTACTCCTTTTATCTGTGAAGACCTACTACTTGCATACAGTGTCAAGAAAGCTTTATAGACAGACTGCTTAGAATAGCTGTTGGGGAGGTAGTGCAGCAGTAAAAAGTGGACATAGGAGTTAGCCTTGGCTTTATAACCACTGGGAAGTGTGTCTAGCAGTAGTCTTTGTTGAGTCACCTGCTTTTCCAGGATCGCTGTTCCATCTGCACTCTCCGAAGAGCTCCTCTTGGTCTTCATTGACTGTCCAATTTTTTGTTTTGGAGCTTATGGTATAGTTTCTTCCTAACTCGGTCATTTTGCTGACTTATGCTCTGAAACACAGATTTAATTCCTAGTTTTGCACCTGAGCTAATACAACTGTGAATGTTTTCATTATTCACCTGAGTCCGCAGATGTTTTGAATCCTGGTGAGATACTGGATTACAAAGAAAACTTGGGGCAGCAAGTTCCAGCAACTGAAGTGGCAAAAATACAGGCAAAGGCAAGTAGGCTTGTCAGATTCACCTCCTCAACTTCATTGATTTCTGTTTTGTTTCTGGAGCTTTTTTAAGATGTTCAGGAAATCCCTGTCTCCACTAATAATTTTTTTCATCAACTTTCATTCCTTCTATTTGCTCTTGATGGCATTTGAATATTTAATGCAACTTTCCAGTTTTTTTCATACTTAAATATTGCTTGGTTTTTGATGTGAGCAGAAGTCTGTAAGGAATCTGCTTTTATTCCTAGTCTACAGTAAGGTGTAGAAAGAGTTGGAATTATTCCTCATACTAAATATTGCATGACATGATGAGCACATGAACAAAGAGCACTGTTCACTTACAACCAGTATATATAAATTATTATGATATGGCTCTTGAAAGATCTAAAGATCTTTTCTAGATCTTCACAACTTAAACAGCTTTGCTTTACCCCACATTCCTAGGAACTTGCCATTCTTCCTGTGAAAAATGCAATACCATTCTCTCTCAGTCCAAGATATTAGCTTTGTATTTTTTTCTAAAAATTGTTATACAGAGTATGCTGCCGTGAACATCTTTGGTTTTGAGTTTGGAAGTTGTTTACTTTAACTCTGATGCCATAATGCTGAACCAGGCATAAACGTCAGCAGCCAAAATGTCAGCGCCAATTTTGGAATCCTTATGTCTAATCACTGACCCCTTCCATTTGAAATCCTATTTTCATATGAACTTTGAGGCAGATCCATTGTAGGGAAGGGAGAAGCAAGTCAGCAAACACCACAAATTCACATTTATTGGAGTCAGACTGTAGAGCAGACACTTCAGCTTACTGTCTGGTTGTCTCTGTACATCTCTGGCACATGTGTAGAGAACAGAAATATTGGTGTGAAGGAGCAGTACCAGAATGTCTGAAAGACCTAGGTGTTGATGGGCATCAAGACTCCAACACACCCATCTGCAGCTTCTTAGGATGCGCAGATCAGGAGGGAGAGTCCAGTGATGACTCCCAAAAGCAGAACAGGACAGACAGACTAACCAGTGTCAAATCCTAAAGGTTACCTCATGCATTTTCAAAACCTGTACATGGTCACCAACCTAAGAACAACTCAGAAGAAGTGATGAAGACCCAACAGCTGACACTCCTTGTCATCAATATCACAGCAAAGAATCCTAGGCAGATCATTTGGGCACAAGAACCTCGGTGGCTGTGAGAATACGGATCTGAGAGTGTGTTGCATGTGACTGAGTGAAAACAGTTTTGTTTTTAAACAAAATCACATTCCTCCCCGCAGAATGAGCTTTACTACACTGATTCTACAGTACTGCAAGATTATTTTCTATATGGAATTTATTGCCAGGCATCAGGTCAAATTCAACTGTCTCCCTTCTGTTTCTCTCCCCGTAGATGCCATGTGAAGGCTGCATGGAGAGGGACAATAAGAGCACTGATCCAACCATGGAGTTCCTCCTGCTCGGCTTCTCCGAGCTGCTCTGTCTTCGGGTCCTCCTCTTCCTTATCTTTCTCATTGTCCATTTGGTCACATTGGCAGGGAATGTGATGATCTTCATGGCAGTGGTTATGGAGCCTTCTCGTCCTCCCATGCTCTTCTTCCTCTGTCAGCTCTCTGTCATTGAGCTCTGCTATACCTTAGTCATTGTCCCTAAGGCACTCCTTAGCCTGATAGTGGTGGACGGCAGCACCATTTCTTTCATAGGCTGCGCTGCACAGATGCACCTTTTTGTGGCCCTTGGTGGGGCTGAATGCTTCCTCTTGGTGGCCATGTCCTATGACCGTTACGTTGCCATCTGTCAGCCCCTTCACTACGTAGCTGTGATGAGCGAAGGGCTCTGCCTCAGGCTGGCTGTGGCATGCTGTCTGGGCGGCTTTGCTGTTGCCCTGGGGTTGACAGTGGCTGTTTTCCGCCTACCTTTCTGTCAGTCGCATCGTATCAACCACTTCTTCTGCGATGTCCCTGCTGTGCTACAACTGGCTTGTACACAGAGTTACACCCCTGAGCTGCCCTTGCTGGCTGCCTGTGTGCTCCTGCTGCTGCTCCCCTTCCTCCTGATCCTGACCTCCTATGCTTGCATTGCTGCTGCTTTGTTACACGTCACCTCCTCCGTGGGAAGGGGCAAGGCCTTTTCCACCTGCATTTCACACTTGGCCATCACCTTGCTACATTATGGATGTGCCACCTTCATATACATTCGTCCTAAGTCCAGTTACTCGCCGACTCGGGACAAGATGGTGTCTCTGGTCTACACCAACATTACTCCACTACTGTATCCCCTCATCTATAGCCTGAGGAACAAGGAAATCAGAGGGGTCCTCAGGAAAATGTTGAGGAGGAAGAAAATAGCTCAGCTGAACTGGGATACTATCAGGGCTGTGATGTGTGTGTGTGGTAAATTTTATTAGAACAAATGTATGTTTGTCGGAAAACAACCCCATAGCCATGGACCCCTATGGACTAGCTTGTCCATAGATTTTACTACAGCAAATATTCAGCAGAATTCAACATGCATCAATACATTTATGATAAAAAGGCATCTTTGCTAAAAAAACCAAAACAAACAACCGAAAAAACCCCACCAACCTAAAAAAAATTCTCTAACACTTTTCCTAAAGGGAAATGGTTTAATGACTTGTGAGGAAGAAGAGCTTTGATCAATTTGTGGTCTCACTCATGTGATCACATACATACTCATTCTTACATTCATGGTATATGAACACAATCAGAAGATCAACACCAAATTATTTAAAGCTGCTGTATTGGTTTCATTATTTTTCTATAAAGGTGATAGAAACTGGAAACTGGGGAGTCAATAAAAAAAAATTAGACTGGTAAGTTTATCAGCACAAAAAAAAAATCCAAAGAGGGTCATTGGAAGTTTAGAAGAAGAAAGCCTATGCCTAGAAAGAAATGGAAATTAAGCTGTGGTCTTCTCCAAGTTTAGTAGAAGGCTGTGTGCCAGCATCCTATCACAAGTGGAAAGATTATTAGTGTAAACTCTATTGCTTTGAATTATTGTAGATAATGAAAATGCAAGTGCCATCAATTTGACAAGAGTATGACTTTTCTATGCCTGTTTTGCAAGAAGCAATCTTTCCTTTTACAGGGAGATACTTTAGGCTTGGATTGTTCCTATGGCAACATAAAGGCTAAGATACTGGTCTTATCCTGTGACTTTTATTAGGAAAGACTGTATCATATAAATAAGGATGACTGAGGAGTGTTAAGATCTAAAAAAAAAACAATCTAAAAGATTAAAAATCCCACTGCTGCAGTTGTTTCTACAGCAAGCCGAGTGAGAGCTACAGCACAGGCTGGACTGCAGCAGATATAAGAGTCTGAAAAGTGCAAAGCAGTGTTATTTTGTGTGTTTCCTACATGTAGGTGGAACAGGATGATTCAGACAAATTAGGGAAAATCAGTTTTGGACAGGAACAAGGTGGGGGTGAGGGGAACGAACTTCATTATTTTATTTAATACTTCACTCCCCCATGGCTCTTTTAAGCCCCAAACAGACTCTGTGATTCAGAACCCACCTCTTACATATCAAATTGTTGAGGAAAAATTAAAAGGCTTGCTTCTGTTTCTCTGCCTGATCCAAAGGAAATTCAACACTCCAGATGCCCTCAGCTCTCTCCCTTGGCAGACTGAGAGAGCAGAATGATATTTGCTTTCTCTGGGATACACACACTAAAAATCATGGTAAGTGGACTTGATTAATGTAAAAAAATGGCACTGTAACCAAGGAATTTAACTTGGAGCCATCTGACAAAAGACAAATGTAGAATTTAAAACTCACATTAAAAGCTGTCTTCAAGTTGACAGTATAGCCAGGCTGAAACATTAACACAGAATATTTGCTCTCATGTCAATGAATACCTAATTATTGCTGTAGAGCAAAGGTTTAGCTGCATTATTTAAAATGATCAAAGCTGTAGTGAACATTTTAATCACCTGTCAGGTCTTCAAAAAATGAGCAGGGAAAGGTCTCAATAAAAGCACATTACTTACTAATAGAGAAGTACTTTAGACGTACTTTTAAAGAATTACTTTGAATCAAATAATATTAAAGGATATGAAGACAGTAAATAATTGTAAGGAGCATAGGACCAAACTGAAGCATCAATTCCAAATCCTGTCAAGTCAAATCAAGCTTTGAAGTTAATCCTGCTGTAAACAGTGGGCTGGACTAGAGACCTCCAGAGGTCCTTTCTGAGATTCTACACCAGAGATTTCTAGAAGATATTGATACGCTCAAAACCCTGGCAGTAAAACTAAGGGACGGAAAGACACTGAGGTTTATGTACTGATCAAAATCTACTAATTGGTAGAGGCTCTTGTGTTTCTGGCAGTTAAGGGCACAGGGTAGCAGAGATATAACTATCATCTGCTGTTAGGTGTGAGAAGACAGCAAGGCTGTGTCCTGAATTACAGATATTTCTCATGAACAACTGCTGATTGAGAGTGCATTTCAGCAGATTTATCCTCCCTGCAAGGATATGGATGATGCCTTTGGGAAGGGATGACGTGGCTGAAACAGCAGCCAGGCCAGACTCCCAGCTCTTTAGTTCTCAGGTACATGTGGGAAGCACAATAAGCAGTAGAGGCTTTCTGTGAAGACAACTGTCTCCACTCAATGTCCCTGCAGCTGAATAAAGTGAGGAGATATTCCAGTGCTACCCCTCATGCTGTCCCCATAGGTATTCCTACACCTATTCACGGCACACTCTGCCCGCCTCCTGTGCTTGGCTGTGTTGAGTGCAGGGGCTGTATAGATCTGTAGAGAAGACTCAGGGGTAAGAGTGGCAAGAGGGAAGCTGTGATATAAAAGTGGCAATAATACATATGACATGTCAGAACTCTTAAAAATATTACCTTTCAATTGCCAGGACCTGCCTGATGTTCTTTTCCACCCACCCCCACCCTCCTTTACAAGTGGCTGTTTCAGTCCTGTTGACCCTGTATGTTGAGAGCTGGAGACCACCCAAGTGAAGTAAGACAGAAACATCCTCAGGCAGGGCATGAGCACAGAAAAAATGCGAAAATTTCTAAGTCCTTTTCAGAACTTCACAGGAAACAGCCAGATCCAGCCAGGCAGTGCAGAGATAGACAACTGTGTCAATCAAAGATGGATAGGGCAAAGATATTTCCATGGGAATCATAACTGTCTGGATTGAGTAGGGTCTCAAGACCCTCCCAGTGTATAAGTAATGCTGGGGACCTGCATTCCACCACAGATGGTCCTGTCCTTTCTTGGAAAGAGAATGCGTACATCCAAAAATTTGCAGAGGGCTGAGGTCTGGCAAACCCAGGTGTCACAGGTTGCAATGAAACCAGATAAGACTTCTCTAAGAATACCTTCATGTTTTGCACAGCCATAAGAACAGAGTATTCATCCTTGCAGTTAATTTTGTAAAGGCTGCCCTGAGCAAGGCGCTGGGTGAGAACACAGATCTCATCAGTGGTTGAGTGCCAGAGCTGAACCTGTAAGGCCTGTAAGATCTCATCAGTGTGGTCCATGGGCTCAAAAATGAAGAGGGTTTGGAGGATAATGGCAGAGACGCTGAGCAATATTCAGGGTACTCAAGGTGCAGTACACATCACTCAAAGAGGAACCTTCACTCAGGGAGGTAGTTCAAAGTGGTATCTCAAGTGCCACTTTTTTTTGTTGTTTTTGTTCTAAGTACCTCTAATACCAATGATACTGGTAGGGTACCAGTGAAATCTCCTTTTTAGTATAGAGAAACCAATGAAAGCTCCCTTTTTATGCACACTGCCAGTTTTGCTAGCAATCCAGGGAAGACATTTCCTAAAAATTGTTCCTATAAATAATCAATATCCTAAAAGAATTAAATGAATTTACATTAAAAACACTTCCTTCCTTTTCTAGGAGTCTAAATGCAAAAGGTTTACCAAGGGGATGAGTTTCTCTTATGGATTAGGGAAGTTAAAATTCTGCCAGAAGTCCGATTTTAAGAACATGAAGAATTTTCAATGTATTCAACTCCCTTTGGCAGAGGCATGGTATCACAGCTTATGTGGAAAGTAAGTCCACTGGCATCCCTCCTTTTGCATTCTTTCAAAGCTTAGAAAACGTGCTGATAATCCTATATTTACCCAAACAGCTTCTTTGTCCTTTGATCTGAAGGGGAAACAAAGCATCAAGGTGAAATTAATACAGCTATTTACAACAATGGAGTTGTAGCCAGTAAAAATGAATGTAGGAATAGGATTAAAGCTAGAAAGCAGACTTTAGTATCATGAGGGTGAAAAATTTCCAAAGGTGGTGATTTGCTTTATTGAGAAAAAGCCCCCTTTTCACATGTTTCTTATTCAACACACCAAGGACAATGGCTGTATTGACTTTACTATGGTAAAAACTAGAATGCTATAGGAGTTTCTCTCTAAGATATTTATAGATAGAAGATTTACAGAAGAAGGGAGGTAAATCCTTCCTGAGGTTGAATGAAATTACTTTCCCAGCATATAAAATCTGAAAGGATCCTATATGATATAAAAAAACCCCAAAGTCCACACCCCCATAAACAGGTGAATGGGGAACAAATATGCTTAAATATTCTGCCTTCCCCCACCTGAATCAAAAAATTCTAGAATCTAATAGCTTTTCATTTTCTATCTGGGTGGTTGTTCAGGCAAAAAGTCCCCTTTACAGGACTGCCCCAGGAAGCAACCAGGAACGTAGGGCAAGAAATCATCAGGAGACCAAAGTGGAGTTGAGGAATGAGGTGAAGCTCTATGCCAGCTGGTTGGTTTCAGAGTCAGTTTCACTTCACCCTGCCATCATCTCCACATCAAAAAGCTGACTGAAGGTACTATTAATAGTCCCAGCACTGTATCCCTAACCTAAAGGTCTTGGCTCTAAAGATCCTGCTGTGCTCAGTTATCTTCTAGACAAGTCCAGGAAAAAGTGAGAATGGGAAAGTTAATACCCACCCACTGTGTACTCTTGGCTTTATCTGCCTAAGTGCAAAGATATGAGGCAGTCTGGCTTTGCAAATTGGTATGTAAAGATATAAGACTGTCTGGTTCTACAAATTGGTATGTAAAGCTGAGGGAAGACCAGATGGCTCAGCAGCGTATGGCCTCTAGCCTAGTCACTGCTGAAAACCAGGTCACCTAAAATCTGTGTCGCATTTTATTGTGCTTTTGGTGTACATTTGTTCTCAGCGCTTGTTTTGATTTAATTAAGAGTTTGAGTTTCACAAGTAAAGGTGGAAGCTGCACTGGGAATAAAGTTGACAGTGAGCTGGGAAGATGGTACCAGGATCAATGTCCTCCTTCCACCTGCAAGGCAGCAAGGAGGTGTCTGTTTCAAGTATCTTCTCTTGGTATCAACATTGAAACTACTCATGATGAGCGTGAACACAGCAACCATTTCATTTCTGCACAGGACAGCAACACTGCAACACCAAGATTAAGCTACAACAGCAAGAAATAAGGGTGCTAGATGGTGGAAGCAACTCTAATTTGTCAAGAAGAGGACCATAAATATAACTGCAGATTTGAAAAACACATAGAAGCCTTAAAATTGCTATTAAAAACCTGGAAGTTAAAAGATTAACTCACTATCACTGTAGAAAAACAAAATTAAAAATTACACTATCAAAGTGACTAGTGATATGGCTGCTAACTGCACATTATTAATGTTAAAGATTTCTTTCAATGTTAGTGAGGCATTTTCACACTTACGCATGATTAATCCAAGAGTGGGAAACAACAACTGAAAAAATAGGAACAAATTACAGAGAGGTATGTACTTGTCATGCAGGGACTACCATTGCTATATTTTGAGCTGTGATTCAATTGCTAAAAATATAATAATGCTATTTTTCTACAACTTAATTGAAGAAGTCCTGAGCATCTCTCCTAGAAATCAAATTTCTCTGGGTCAAATTTTATGTTTGTCATACACATGCTGTTGTGTTAGTAATGCTTAAGAAGAAATTGAATTGTGCCTTTTTTTGCCC
>VXBJ01000664.1:0-15099 GCA_013400055.1 Nycticryphes semicollaris
TCTGGAGGTGACTCCATTCAGGCGTGAGGGAAAGGTAGCCCTTCAATGAAGCTCCGGAACATTTGCAGTACATGGATGACATCATCGTACAGGACGAGAGAGCAGAAAAATTTTTGAGAAAGGGAAGAAAATAATGCCAATCCTTCTGAAAGCTGGTTTTGCCATAAAACAAAGTAAGGTCAAGGGACCTGCCAGAAGGCAAGGATTTCAGCATGTCACCAGAAGAGGAGGGAAGAGGAGGTGACACATGAGTAAGAAGCCCCACTGCATAATAAAGCACCAGAAAAAAAAGATGAAATACACCAAAATGCCCTGTTCAATGATGGGTCCTGTCAGACTGTGGGAAAACATTGAAGGTGGAAGGCTGCTGTGTGGAGTCCTACACGACATGTTGGAGGAGCCACTGAAGGACAAGGTGAATCAAGCCAGTTTGCAGAGGTGAAAGCCATCCAGCTGGCCTTCGACATTGCCGAGTGACTGTCATGTCCAGTACTTTCTCTCTACATGGATTCATGGATGGTGGCAAATGCCCTGTGGGGGTGGTTGCAGCAGTGGAAGCAGAGCAAATGGCAGCACAGAGGCAAAGAGCAGCAAGATATTGTGGCCAGATTGAGAATCTGGTTGTGAAAGTAGGTTGTCACGTAGATGCCCAAAGGTCAGGCCACTGAGTAACATCAGAACAACCAGCAGGTGGGTTGGGCGATTGAAGTGGCTCAGGTGGATCTGGACTGGCATCCTAAGGGTGAATTTTTCATTTTTCAGTGGGCTCTTGACACCTCAGGCTATCAAGGAAGGGATGCAACATAGAGATGGGCTTGTGACCAAGGGGTGGACTTGACCATGGACACTATTTCACAGGATATTAATGAATCTAAAATGTGTGCTGTAATCAAAAAAGCCAAGTGAATAAAGCCTCTCTGTTGTGGAGGACGATGGCTGAAATATCTGTCTGGGGAGGCCTGGATGACTGACTACATCACACTCCCAACAAACCCACCAAGGAAGTGCCAGGCAGTCACAATTTTGGAAGCAACTACACAATGGCGACGCAGAGAGAAGTGAGTTGGAAAACTGGACTCATTTCTGAAACTCTCTCATAGACATGTGAGCCAGCCTGGACTGCATGAGGTGCGTTTATCACATCCCCCATCATGCACCAGTCTCTGGGAAGATCAAAAGAAACAATGGACTCCTAAAGACTACCCTTAGAGCAATGGGCGGTCGGAGATTCAAATATTGGGATATGCATTTAGCAAAGGCCACCTGGCTAGTCAACACCAGGGAATCTGCAGAATGAGTTGTCCCTTCTCTATCAACATTTCTCTGGACCACAGAAGGGGATATCAGTCCCTGTGGTGCACAAGGAGAACAGTTGGGGAAAAGAGTCTGGGTTAGTCCTGCTGTGGGCAAATGCAAACCCATCCATGAGATTGCTGTTGCTCAAGGACCTGGGTGCACTCGGTGGGTGACACAAGGGGATGGGAAGTCAAATCCCCCTCAAGGGGATGTGATTTTGGGTGAGAACAGCCAATTAATTAGACTGTACGATGTTAATTGGTAAAGTACCACCATATGTCATCATTATTGCATTTGCTATATGCCATTTCTGTGGAATTGCTGTGAGAATTGCCAAAACAAGTGAGGAATGAAGTCTGATGTAACCAAGCCAAGTGCAGTGTGATGGATCCAGAGACTGGTGTCCAGCAACTTTCTCCAGATGGACACCTTCAGCCCCCAGAGCATGGGAATGGACCATGTCAGATACACCAGCTGCGAGCTGCAGGTGCAGCACAGCACAACTGAAGACCACATTCCACCTCTCCTGCCCTGGAAGACTGTTCTGACAGATGGAGCCCAAAGTCATGGATTAAATGATCTCAACTGACATTACAGAGGGAGGGATTAAGGGAATGATATCTTTGTGTGTGTGTGTGTATATATATATATATATATATATATATATTATAATCAGGATTGTTTATCATAGACAGGAAAAGTGTTGGTGATTTATTGAAAGCTGTAAGACCTGAGCATGATGTAGATGGTAGTCTTCTTCCTCATATCTGCTCAGTTTTGGATTTAGGATGAGAATAAAGCTGAAAGCATATTGTTTTTGTTAAATACTATTGGTACTAGTAAGTGAAGAACATTCTTCAGCTTCCGTAGAAGCTGAGAGGGAGCACAGAAAGAACAATCTGGCCACAGGAATATTCCAAACTATAGACTTCTTGCTGAGTATATAAATGGGGGATGCCCAGGAGAAAGTCATCTGCTTCAAGGGAGACTTCATGGGTGGTCTCAGAGCTGGTAGAGTTTCTCATAACAGTGGAAAACAACTTGAGAAAGGAATAATGCCACAACATGCATCTGGGGAGGTACAGACTGAACATGAAGAGAAAGAAATTTCACTCCAGGGGCAGTGCTGTGGTGCAGCACATCACCCAGAAGAAGTCTGGATCAACCCAAGGCTTTGTTTTCTGAGGAAGGGCCAGGGAGAGTCAGAAGCATTAGCAAAGGAAGGTGGCGGCAAGGTGGGGCAGCTGGGTGGATGAGTGCAGCCTGCAGGGAAAGAGGCAGAGCTGAGGCCACACAGTAGGACAGCCCATGTTGGAGAAGAGAGAGGGATGTGGCAAAGGTGGAAGCCCGCTCACAGAGACAACCTCTTCATGGCTTTGGCTATGGCTCTTGTCTCTGCCGCTGATGACTATGAAGAGACAACTGATCCTTCCAGCATTGGGACCTCACTGCCTCCTTGTCCACACTCAGGAGCGTGGGAGGTCTCAGACCATAGCCCTGCCCTTGGCATTGCACATGTCCACATCACACAGTGCCAGGAAGAGCCCCAGGGAATAAGTGAGGGACAGGATCCCCCTCCCCAGGGGCTGGGGGTCAGCCTTAGCCCTTTGGCTGATGGGATGAGGGCCTGGCTGAAGAGGTTTCTTCAATTTCCTCTTCGCGTGGATGTTCATGGGCTGAGCATCAAACCCACCAGAGGGGTCATTACAATGCCTTGGACTGGTCCTCTGCTGCTGAGCTGTCCTGGGCTCCTGGAATGGAGGGAGCTCCTGGCACGGGGCAGCAGCCCAGGAGCAGCTCCTCTGCAAAGTGTAGCAGGGCTACGGGTACTTGCAGGGTATCTCAACAAGAGGAACATGGCAGAGACAGAGCTCGAAGGTGGTCTGGACTGGGAGGATGATGGAGAGCTCACTGGAGGAGAACTCTTTCAGCCCTTGAGAGGGTAAGTCTCTGGGTGCAGGGGTAGTTCCTGGAGGTATCTGCTAAAGCCGGCCCACCCACAGCCCAGCTTTATGGAATCTGTAAGAGGCGTAGTGTCTTGTTAGGTCATGTCTGCTGGGACATGAGCTGACTCTCTTGTTAGAACCTCCCACCCTGGGAACCTCGGACTGTCTGTTTTGCCTGTCCTGCTGGCCTTGCGAGCTGCCCATGGAATCACAGAATCATAGAGTCATAGAATGGTCCAGGGCAGAAGGGACCTCTAGGGTCATCTAGTCCAACCTTCCTGCAGTCAGCAGGGACACCCCCAACTAGACCAAGGGACCCAGGGCCTTGTCAAGCCTCACCTGGAATATCTCCAGGGAAGGGGCCTCAACCACTTCCCTGGGCAACCTGTTCCAGTGTTCAACCATTCTCAGAATAAAGAACCTATTCCTAATATCCAACCTAAATCTGCTCTTCTCCAGCTTGAAGCCATTGCATCTCATCCTGTCACTGCAGGCCTTTGTAAACAGACCCTCCCCAGCCTTCCTGTAGCCCCCTTCAGGTACTGGAAGGCTGCTCTTAGCCCAGGATGTGATTGGCCTTCTGCTCATGTCCAGCTTCTCATCCATCAGCACCCCCAAATCTCTTTCCTCAAGGGCTGCTTTCTAATACCTCATCCCTTAGTCTGTATGGAAAGTGAGGATTGTTCTAACCCAGGAGCAGAACCCTGCACTTGCTCTTGTTGAACCTCATGAGGTTCACCTGGGCCCACCTCTCCAGTCTGTTCACCTCCCTCTGGATGACATCCCGTCCCTCTGGTGTATTTACAACACCACACAGCTTGGTGTCATTTGCAAACTTGATGATGGTGGACTTAGTCCCTCTGTTTATATGTCGAAGGGCACAGCTCTCCTGTAGGATGGGTGAGGCGGGGCTGACCTTTTCCTTGGCATCGACAGTCTCCTCTCAGAGCCCTTTGCTTCTCTTTGGGAGGGGTTGTGTCCTGCTCACTCCATCTCAGCTCCAGCTCTGGGGTGGCACAGAGAAGAGTTCACAAATCTGCCCTTTCAAACCTGCTCCCCTTCTCCCAGATGAGTTTACTTTGGGGTTTTTTAATGAGCCATTTGTGTGTGAAGTCATCTTCAAGGCAGCACAAGCAAAAGCACAGGGCAGATGGGAAAAAGACTGATGGTCACTGCAGCTCTCTGTGGCTCTGCTCTGAGCCACAGAGAGCTGAGCCCTTTGCCTTTAACCATCTCAAGGCTCTTCACATTTTCAGAGACAAAAATGAGGATTTCTACCCCTCAAAAGAACACTCACCAGATGTAATTGTGGGAAATATAAAACACAGGCAAAATATATTTAAAACATGCTCATGCTCCTCTCTGCGGCCTACTCTCTGATGAGTCCTGAGTAGAGATATTGAAATTTCCCATCAAGGGTGCATTCCATCCAACATGCCTTGTGAACGTGGCAGCTGTCACAAAGCAGCTCCCATGGACCCACTGGAGCAGAGCAAATNTCTGTGGCTCTGCTCTGAGCCACAGAGAGCTGAGCCCTTTGCCTTTAACCATCTCAAGGCTCTTCACATTTTCAGAGACAAAAATGAGGATTTCTACCCCTCAAAAGAACACTCACCAGATGTAATTGTGGGAAATATAAAACACAGGCAAAATATATTTAAAACATGCTCATGCTCCTCTCTGCGGCCTACTCTCTGATGAGTCCTGAGTAGAGATATTGAAATTTCCCATCAAGGGTGCATTCCATCCAACATGCCTTGTGAACGTGGCAGCTGTCACAAAGCAGCTCCCATGGACCCACTGGAGCAGAGCAAATCTGACTCCTTAGCAGCACATGGGCTGGGGTCCTGCTCTTCACGCTCAGCGAGCAAAAACCAGAGAGAGGAAATGCGTTTCAACTGGGGGCAATTTCTATGAAATAGAGTGGCTTAATTTACCGGAGTCTGTCTAAACTTCATCATGTCCTCGTTTTCCTAGTTTAAATAAATTCATTAGGGAATCAAGCTGAAAAAAATTTGTCTCATCTCCCATCTCTTCACGTCTCAGGAGCTGGAGGAGCAGCCCCATCATGCAGGAGGAGTTCAGGAAGCCAGTGCCCACCTGCCCCATGGAGGATCATCCCCGGGGGCTCTTGGGGCTGTCCTGCCTGCTTTGCTGGGCACTTGGTCTCTGCCACCTGCGATTCGGGCTGCTGCTTCCCCACAGCCCTGGCCAAAGACAGCAGCAGGACATGATCTTTCCAGTGTGGGTCTCTCCTCACAGCCACACTGTCCTGCTGTGCCTTTGCCTTTCTGTTACCCCAAAGGTCTTGTGTAACTTGTGACAGTCCTGGTGTCTCTGCAGGGGCATCTGTGTGGCTGTGGGCAGGAGCAGGCCATGTGAACCCTTGTGTCAGAGCTGGCCTCTGCTGTCACTAAAGAGGCTGCTCAAGGCAGGACCACGGGCTGGATGTCTCTTTCAAAGCTGGTGCCAGGAACACACCCAAGGAACTGATTCTTTACAAGGATTTTTGCTCTTCTGGTGTGCTTTACAGATTCAGGGGGGAAAAACTCAGAGTCCCAGTTTAGGGACCAAGTGCTTAATGAGGAACATCCCTTCTTGGCACATATCCACTCACACAACAACTGGTCTTTGACATGTCTGTCTGGTGCTGCCCCACCTGCTGGCACCTCCTGGACCCGAGACAGGGGCTCCTGCAGTTTCACCAACCTCCAGCCCCAGGGCTGTTGGTGGGGCTGAGACCCCTCTCTGTTTCCCAGGAACTGCTGCTCCCATTCAGAGGGGCTGTGGCTGTGGGGTGAGCACCCAGAACTCTGCAGCACCCTGCGGTGGGCACTGCCATGGGGCCAGCCCAGAATGCTGGGTTGGGGTGAGAGCAGGGGATTTGGGGATGGCCAGTGAGGGGCTGGGCTTGGAAGTACCCGGGAGAGCACTCTGAGGACATGCTCTAGTGGGTGTGTGGTGCAGAGCCTGAACTTGTGGAAGGCAGCCGAGACATCCGGGTGCAGGAGAGCAGGGGCTTTTCTGTGGCCTTGGTGGCATGGGTGGACTGGGGAGGGCATTTGTCATCCCCAGCCTCTTCCATGGGCTGCTCCCAGGCAGGGCTGCCTGTGACCTTCTGCGTGGGGCACAGCTGGGGCTGGGCAGGGTCCAGGACTAGGGAAAGCTGAAAGAACAGGAGGGCTGGCAGGGACAGAGCCCAAAGGGCTGGCAGGGTGCTGTGCCAAGGGGATATCTCCCCAGCTATGAGCACTCCCGTCCCATGCCATTTCAGCACGGTGAGGCCATTGGACCATGTGTGGGGCAGCAAGGCTGATGGGGCCCTGAGTGTGAATCCTTCTGTGTTCTCTGTGACCAGCTGAAACAAGTCAGGAGAACATCTCCTCCACTCTGCTGACCATGAGGTGAACCTGGGAGGCCCTCCTTCAGACAGCTCAGCATCACCCCTGAAGCTCATTGCATCCAGCGTTAACCACCTCTAAGGCCATGCTCTGGGCTCTGGACCTCTGACCTGTAGCATTGGGTGTAAGGGAAGTTAAATGCCACCTGTCACGGTTTCAGCCAAAATTACCAAAACCAGATTGATAGATGGCCTTTCCTCCCCCCAAAAAGAAGGAGGAGGAAGAGGGCAAGGAGATTTACAAGTTTATAATTAACTAAACTATTTTAATGAAGTATTCAAACTAAAATTCAGCAAAACAAAAGGAAGAAAATAAGGCAATAGAGACAATATATACAAAACTGTATCAAACTCCCAGGATGACTATCACGGTGCCAGCAGGCATCAGGAAAAGTCCCAGATTGGACTCGGTGATCGACAGGAGCTGGATTCCAGCTCTGGAGTCAGGAATGCTCAGATTTGGATCAGAGGCAGATGAACAGACAGGGTCTTCCTTAGATGCCGGCCATCAAGGAAAGAGATTTGACCCTTTGATCCCTCAGCTTTTATACCGAGCATGATGGGGGGAAAGGGGGAAATGGAATACCCCAGGGTGGTCAGTTTTGGGTAACCTCTCCTGTCTGCTCCTCCCTACAGGTGTGACCCCCTCTATGCTTTTCCACTTCCCACCCTCAAAGGGGGCAACTAAGGAAATTACTTGCCTTTGGTTGTTCTAGCAATAAGTATAAGCCAGGGCCTCTCTGCACCATCCCTTGGTGTGATCAGGCCTTATCACTGTGCGAGTGAACAGTTTTCTGAACAATCTGCTGTTAATTTCAGAGTTCAGTTAGAAGAGGCCACACTAAAAAAGTAAAATTGTAAAACAGAGAATTGGTTCTGTTTTACCTCAAACCAGGACACCACCCTGACTATGAAATGCATTCTTGATGTTCATGGACAGCAAGGAGTTTCTCTTTCTGGTGCATTCCCATGGACTCTTTCCAAGAAATTTGTCTCCCGTTCCTGCAGATCAGCACGGTTTGGGTGTCTGTCTGATGTTGCTCTGACAGAGAATTTTGACCCATCTCTGGTGTGCTTCCTCCAGGAACCTCCTCAGTCCCCCCATATCAGGCTCTTAGCTCCCTCCTGGGCTCTGCTTTCCAAGTGAACCCCCTTCCAGATTCAAACTATGGATTGGAGGCTGTACATTTCTACACATACTATGAAATCCTTTGCAGCATGCCAGGGAAATCCTCTGGGCTGGTAATAATACATCTCAAGCTCTTTCTGAGAGGCCGGGTGCTGAGCTGCCAAAGCAAAATGCAGATGATCCCTGTGGTGCCTTCAGGTCATAGACCTCCAAGGAGCCCTCCTCTCTCCAGGCCCCTCAGCTGGGGACAACTGCTTTCTCTCCATTGACTAGAAAGGGATGTTGGGAGGCTTTGATTCAACATGGACATCGACGCTGAGGTGTCTCATGTTGAGGTAGGCCACTGGGCTACCGTTCTTCACTGAAAATGCAGTCACTCTGCATTTACCTTGGAGGGAATGAAGGGGAGTGTGCAGAGATGACCTTCAGACCCTTTAAGCAGACACTGATACAGGGATGTTCCACTCTGAGGGCAGGTTTGTCCATCCAGGAACAGGCTGTTTCTCTGCAGGTGTTTGTTCTCTGAAGCTGGTGCCCTGCTTACCAGTACCCGGTGAGAGAGCTCAGCACCTCAGGAGGAGACTCACTCTGTGCACAAGATGAGGCAGGAACATGCCTGGTCAGGGAGGATCTTAAGGGCTCGGGGGGCTCTGCAAGACACACAGATAGCTTTTTATTTTTTTCTTTAGACATCAAAATAATAGAAAAGTTTAAAAAATAACAATTAAAAAAAAAGGAAAAAAAGAATAAATTCAGAAATATTTAAAACAAAGTAGATGTTTTAATACACTTTTAATCTCGTGAACTTTAACCGTGTGTTCTATTACTCCTGGTTTGACTTTGTTTTGCTTTGATATACCAGTCTTGGACAGTTGGCATGACTATTTTTTTGATACTCTCTTGCAGTGGGGAATGATCTTCAGAACCCGTGTCCTGGTTTAAGGTAAAGCAGAGCCAATTTTCTGTTTCAGTAGTTTCATTTTTCAGTTAAGCCTCTTCTCACTAGAACTGCCCTTTCTGAAATTCACATCATGATTCTCTGCCAAGGTTGGCTACTGGCAGGTATGGTCTGATGTTTCTGGGTGATGCCAAGGAATGGTGTGCAGAGAGGCCCTGGCTCATACTAATTGCTGTAACAACCAAGGTCAAATCCCTTGGTTTGCTGCCCCATTGGAGGGTCAGAATCATAGAATCATAGAATCATAGAATGATCCAGGCTGGAAGGGACCTCCAAGGGTCAGCTAGTCCAAAGTCCCCACAGTCAGCAGGGACACTCCCAACTAGATGAGGTTGCTCAGGCTGTCATCCCTTATCTACTGACATAGTCACACTATCGTAGAAGGCCACTAGGTTAGGCAGGACCTGCCCCTAGTAAAGCCATGCTGGCTATCCTGAATCATCTCCCTGTCCTCCATGTGCCCAAGCATGGCATCTACAAGGATCTCTTCCATGATCTTCCCAGGCACGGAAGTGAGGCTGAAAGGTTGGTAGTTTCCAGGGGCCTCCTTTCTACCCTTTCTAAAAATGGGTGTGGTATTTCCTCTCTTCCAGTCCACAGGCAGTTCCTTCAGGAATCTGGGATGTATTTCATCAGGTCCCATGTTCCTCAGTTGGTCACGTACCTTGTCTTCACTTACAGTGGGAGGCACTTTGTCGCTTTGGTCCCCAACTTGTGGGCCATCAACACGAGAGCTAGGAGGAAAGGGGTTGCCGGTGAAGGCTGAGGCAAAAAAGTTGTTGAGAACTTCCGCCTTCTCCTCATCCATTGATACAAGTTCCCCACTGTTGCTCCTCGGGGTGGGGTGTGTGTGTACATTTTCTCTAACCTTCCTTTTCTGGTTAATGTACCTGTAGAAACCTTTCTTGTTTTTCTTTACATCCCTTGCCAAGTTCAGTTCTAGCTGTGCCTTGGCCTTCCTGACCTCATCCCTACACAGCCGAGCAATGTCTCTATACTCTTCCCAGGATGCCTGTCCCTCCTTCCCTTTCCTGTGTAGCCTCATCTTGTCCTTTAATTTGACCATCAGCTGACGGCTCAACCATGGTGGTCTGTTGTCCTCCTTGCCCAATGCCCTACATGTGGGGACTGAGATCTTTTGTGCTCTATGGAGAGCATCCGTAAAGATCTGGCAGCGTTGTTCTGCTCCCTTGTCCCTGAGGGCCGTTTCCCACAGGGTCCTCTTTACCAACTCCTTAAAGAGCTGGATGTTTGCTTTCTTAAAATATAGAGTCCTAACTGTGCTTCTCGTGGGTTTTAATCTCTTTAGGTCATTGAACTGGACTAGGGCATGATCACTGCAGCCTACTGGAGACCCCAAGACAACAGAGGGCATGAGAATTATATAAAAGAGAGAGGCTTGAGCTCAATAAACATCTTTCCTCTGATTCATATTGAATCGTGTGGAGTCCTGTTTCTCTCCTCGGGTGACCTCATTGATGTTTATAAATATGTAAAGGGTGATTGTCAGGAGGATGGAGCTAGGCTCTTCTCAGTGATGGCCAATGATAGGACAAGGGGCAATGGGTGCAAGCTGGAACACTGGACAGGCTGCCCAGAGAAGTGGTGGAGTCTCCTTCTCTGGAGAAATTCAAAACTCGCCTGGATGCCTTCCAGTGTGACCTGATCTAGGTGTTCTTGCTCTGGCAGGGGAATTGGACTAGATGATCTTTCAATGTCCCTTCCAATCCCTTATATCCTGTGATTCTGTGAAAACCCAGTAGCTCCCAGGACTGTACTGGGGCTTGGTCTGTGCCTGTTGAGCCACTGTTCAGTAGAAGCAGAAAAGCATATTTGAGAGAGGGACCCAAGCCACCTCTGAGGATGCCAGAATTGTGACATGGACGTAACATTTGAGGACACCATGGCTGGGATGGGAACTCAAACATCTAGGACACCAGGGATTGTATAAGGATGCAAACTTACATGGACTAGAATTATAACCTCAGTAGTAAAAAGAAACACTGGACAGAGAGGTGGACAGGTCCCTATCATCGATTAGTAGAAGAGGAGAGAAGAAGAAAGGTCTAATCAGGAATTTGGTCCTTTTGCATGGAGACAGAAGGAAGAAGTGAGAAAAATCACCCAAGAAGCCAAAACTAGGGAGAGCTTTGAAGTACAGAGGGGCTTGAGATCAAGGGGTGGACCTGACCACTGAAGCCATCTTCTCACAAAAGTGAAAGATGCATCGTAATCCAGTGTTCCAGTAAATCCATAATCCAGTAAAGCCTCTCTGGTACGAAGGATGTTGGCTGTGATATCAATATGGAGAGGCCTCATGGATCATGTCACACTGCCATGAATGTTCCAAGGCAAGTGCCATATGCCTTGCGGTGGGGGAAGTCAGGACGGATGATTGGAAACGTGCCCTGGGACCCATCCTGGGCCTTGAAAAGTGAGCTCTGTGGCATCCCAGAAAATAAAGAATGAGACATCAGGAGTCATTGCTGAAACAACCTCTTAACCACCTGTGCCAGGGAACACACATTGAATGGGTGTGCGACATCCCCCATCACGCCTTGGGAAACACTGGCCATGAGAATGGACTGTTGAGGACTATACTGAGAGCAATGGCTTTTGGGAACCACCAGTGGTGGGATACAAATTTAGCGGAAGCCACATGCCCAGTTAATACCAGAGGACTGGCTGACTGGCGTGGCCCTGCCCCAACAAAACCCCTGTATGTTGTAGAAGGAGAAAAGGTCCCCGTAGTGCGTGTAGGGAACTGGTTGGGGGAGACACCATGGGTTGTTCCTCCCTCGGGAAATGACATACCTGTTTGTGGAACTGCTTTTGCTCAAGAACCTGGATACATTAGGTGGATGATGGAGAAATCTGATGTGCACCTCCAGAAAATTTAACCTTGGGGGGAAAAAAAACCCACCACAATGAACCTTGCAAAAGTTGAGCAAGGGAGTGATGACCCCACCTGAGCTAGTTTTCGTGTTCAGTAACTTCAGGCAACAAGTTTCTCTTGTACTGAGTAACCACCATAAGAAATGGAACCCAAGTGAGGGACAACATGAACACAGTGGGCACTTTATGGACAATTTTATGGATGTTTGCCAGGGGTGGCCCATAGATAAGGGAGTGACCGCTGTATATAAATCACAGGGTGGGAACGGGTTAGTGGTAAATGAGGATAGAGTGGGACCTGAATGTTACATAAATGGTATGGATAAGGGGTGAAGATTGGACTGGATCTGGCTGGGATGGAGTTAATTTTCTTCATGGAAGCTCCTGTGGTGCTGTGTTTTGGATTTGTGACCAAACCAATGCTGAGAACACACTAACATTCCAGCTATTGCTGAACAGGATTTGCACAGCATCAAGGTGCCTCTGTTCTGACTGTGCCCATGCAGTCAATGGGCTGGAGGAGTGAGGGTGCGAGAGAGGGAATACAACCAAGCCAATGATCCGAACTGGCCAAAGAGATATTCCAGGCCGTAGGACATCATGCTCAGCAGTAAAAGAGGGAGAAGAAGTGGGTTAGGGATGTTGTTGCTCAGGAGTTGGCTGGGCAATGATCTACCTATGGGAGGTGGTGAGTGACTGCCTTTGCGTCATTTCTTTTTTTGTTTTGTTTTTCTTCTATCTGTCTTTTTTTACTTCTCCTTCCATTATAAAGATTGGGTTTTTTTTCCATCTTAATTCCCAAGTTTGCTTGCTTTTCCTCTTCCTCTGTCCCACTGAGGCTGGGGCTGGGTGGGGGGAGTCTACTGGAGAGATTGGGAGGGACTCTTGATCATGGAGTGGGAGCCATAGGACAAGGAGGAGTAGTTTTAAACTGAAAGAGGGGAGATTTAGATTAGATACTAGGAAGAAATTATTTTCTGTGAGGGTGGTGAGACACTGGAACGGGTTGCCCACAGAAGCTGTGGTTGCACCATACCTGGAGGTATTCAAGGGAGTTGTGAACTCAATGATCAGTAAGGTCCCTTCCAACCTAAACTGTTCTATGGTTTTGTCCTGTTGAGAGACTTTCTTGGAAGAATCCCACGTGTTCCGTCCCTGCAGAGAAGACAGAAACAGAGAGCTGTTTAAAGGTCATGGCTTTCCTCTTCAAGCTCCAGAATGGTCCACCTCAACACAGTGGAAGTCACATAAAGGCGGCAGGAGGCTTGCAGGGAAAGATAGCTTTGATGCTGAGTAAACCTGGACCTGCTGTATTCAGACTACAGGTCCTGACCTCCAGCCTCAGGTAAGGGAGAACATCTCCCTCATATATTGTTTAGGGCTGCCCTGGGAACGGTCTGATCTGTGCAATGTCAGGCATCAGGGACAGTAGGACACCCTGTGGTGGAGACGGTAAAGGACTCTGGCAAGACTAAAAGCCCTCAACAGAGCTGAGGTCTTTTCACCTTGCCTATGACTATTACCTCAACTACCAAGGCCTACCAGGAGACTCATTAACCTTGCAGCACCAGCACTTCATTTCTTCCTCACCCCAGCCAGGAGCAATCCAGAAGCACAGTACCTTGGCACTGCACCAGACATTGCACATCCCCACATTGTGCTGAGTAATATGAGATGGACAAGATTTCCCTTCCAGGAGTTGGAGGTCAGACCTTGATCTTTTGGCTTGATAGAACATACCAAATTTGACTCAGCATCAGAACGACCTTTAGCTTGCCTTTGCCTTTCTCATCACTGCCTGGAGGTTTCTGCTCGAACCAGGAGCCACGGAATCTTTGTCAGTGTAACCATTTAATGCTCCAAGAAATTTGGACCTCTCCTTGAGAAGTTTCCTTCACTTCCTCTTGGTGTCTTGAGTTTCACAGAGTCGACATGAGAACCACCAGGGGTCTCATTAAAGCGCTTCTGTGTTGTTCTCTGCTGCTGAGCTGGGCCGGTCTCCTGGGACAGAGGGAGCTCATGGCCATGGGACATCCCTGCAGAGAGACAGCTCTGCCCAAAGAGCAGCTCCTCTGCCAAGTGCAGCAGGGCTGAGGGCACTGGCCGCAAACAGGGAGAGGAAACTTGTGAGGCCAGGAGAGCTTAAAAGCATTGAAAAATGGGAGAAAGCTGAGAGCTCACTGGGGGAGAAACCTTCACAGTCTTTGACAGGGTAAATACCTGGCTGCTGGGCATTCACTCTGTAACTGCTGGAGGGATCCAGAATCTGGCACAACCCACCGCCAACGGGACCTGTAATTACAAATCTCACAGTTTCTCTAGCGTAGAGGAGAAGGAGAACTTGTGGAGCTGGGCTTCGCTGTTGCAGAAGCAGAGGGACAGGGCATCGCAAGTCTCTCTGGTGCAGTAGAATGCAGAGAAGCTTCCTGGAGCAGTCTCCTATAGCTGGCACAGCCCACCTCTGTTGTGATCTGTCAAGAAGGCTCTCAGTGTTGCGGAACATATACTCAGGAGCGGGGAATTCCCACCACATCATGAAAGGGCCAGGATGTGTTGGTTGCCTTCTCCCGGGGATTGCTTCAGGGCTGGGAAGGTGAGTGTGCCGGCAGAGGTGGCCAGGGCTGTCCATTAAAGCAAGGTCCCTGTGTCACAGGGAACAGTTTGTCGGGGCAGGGACTCTGCCACCTGCCAGAGCCAGCTCTCAGGCTGCCTGGAGAGCCCCCCATGGCAGCGCGGGGAGAAGCTGTGGAGGGAAGGACATGTATGGACATGGACAGGGTCCCCCTGAAGTTGAGATGATGCTGCCTGTAGACACCAAGGGGAAAGGAGATGAGTAGAGTGCGGTTGGAGATGGTTGACTGTGGGAAGGTGCTGCGAGCTCCTTCTCCTGTGGGAGAAACCTTCACAGCCCCGGACATGGTAAGTCTCTGGGTGCAGAGCAATGCAGCAGAGCACCCTTGAAGTTTCTCCTCAGAGTGTTCAACTTGTGGGATCTCTCTCCAGTGCAGAGGAGGAGGGTGTGCTCCAGAGCAGAGCTTCCCTCCTACGCTGTCAGCAGGACAGAACAAGATGGTTGCCTTCTCTTGGTGGTGCTGGGGGGTGTGATGCCAGTTATGGATGGCGTGGTGGTATGAAGCCAGGTGTGCAGTCAGGGGTTCCCAGGGTTATCCTTCAGGGCAGGTCCCATTCACCCTTCACAGGGAGTGTGTGTTGGAGTAGGGACTTTCATTGCCTCCTCCCAATTGGAAAGAAAAATTTCTGTTTCCTAACCCTCAGCCAGCACCNCTGAAGGGCAGAGCTGAGCACACAGCGCACCCATGTGTGGATGGGGACTGGGAGCAGTGGCAGGGAGGAGATGTGGGAACAAAGCAAGGGTCCCCAGCAGGGACAGCCCCAGGCAGCAGAGACATGGCCAGAGAGTGAGAGGAAGCTACAACCAAAAATGTCATGGCAGCAGGCATTCAGGAAGCTCCTT
>VXBJ01000667.1:0-52659 GCA_013400055.1 Nycticryphes semicollaris
TTCTGTGATTCTGTGATTGCTGACTCATGTTCACCTTCTCATGCACCAAGACCCCCAAGTCCCTCTCCTCAGGGCTGCTCTCAAGCTATTCTCCATTCCAGCCTCCCTGCCATGGGCACAGACACCTCCCACTAGAGCAGGTTGCTCAAAGCCCTATCCATCCCAGCTTTGAACTCCTCCAGGGATGGGGCAGTCACAGCTTCTCTGGGCAGTGTCTCACCATACTCACAGGAAAGAATTTCTTCCTAATATCTGATCTAAATCTCACTTCTTTCAATTTCTCACATTATCCCCTAATCACCCACTCCTGCCTGTCTCCTCTCCAGAGAAACCTTTGCTCTGAGTCCATAAGGCTGTCCCTGTGCTCGCTGATGTATCTCCATGGCCATGGGTCATGAAGCATGCAACTGAAACCAAACAGAGTGGGATGTGGCTGGGAGCAACTCTCAAGATTGCAGAAGTGACAGTAATCAAGATGTTAAGTGACAACTGCCTGACTCTGAATTTCAGCAGCTCATGTGCAGGGGGTCAGCATGGGTGGAAGTAGCTGCTTGGCAGAGAGCAGTGGGCTGCCACTCATGGCTACCTCGGGGAGCCAGGGCTGGAGGAGCTTCCAGCAGGTGAAAGGAAAAGGATGGGTGGACAGAAAGTGCTCCTCTCTCAGGTGCTTGCTCTGGTGACGCTCAGGTTAATGAGCTGGCTGGACAGCCAGGAACCAAGGAGCAGCAGATTTAAAGAACCCAAGCAGGTGAATGCAGAGGAACTGTCATTAACATCAGCTAAAGAGCTGGTAAAATATGAGCTGCAGACAAATGAGAAAGAAAAAACAAACAAACAAAAAAAAAAAGACCTTAACCCCATGTCTCACATGCCACATGCTAAGGAATATATGCCATCTAGTTTTCAGGAATATAAGCATCATCTCAGCTTTGCATTAAGCTGTGGAAACTTTTCCGCAGACTGAGGATGCAATTGCAAGTACATCTTTGCAGTGTGAAAAAGGAAATCCATGTTTTGCAGGAAAAAAAGCAGAATCTTGGTATCCTTCTCCCACTTACCACACTTCTGTGGTGGTGGCATAACCCAGAGACGGGCTGACCCAAAAGGATGTGGAAATGTGGTCAGAAGATTGGGTTTTGTTTGAAGCCAGCCTGGAGCATGTTGTGGTGCTTTGTGTCCTCCAGGAATAGCTGCAGTACTGATGGCTTTTACAGTAACATCTACAACTCCTTATTTGAGGGTTTAGTTATGGGCTACAGACAACTGTGATGCTCTGGCTCCAGAACCAAGAGAAGTAGATCTTTGAATTTCTTCAGATTAATTTAAAGGTTTATCACATTTACAATTATTTTTACTTTCCAAGTTTAAATAAAAAAATAAAATCAAGATTTTTGGCATTATGAGCTGCACCATGATGCTGACCACCTTCGTAAGTTCTTTTAGCTCAGGTGATTTTCCAAGGATTCAATCTGGTTTATTTCTCTTAGTATTTGAAGAGGCAGTTGGCTTTTAATTGTGTCTTTGAAACCTTTGCATTGATCAATTGATTGATTTGGGTAAATCTTTCAGCAAACTGGGTGCCCTAATTGATGTTCACCTTGCTGGGGTGCTAAGCGTGCCTTGGAGGAGACAAGTCCCTGACCTCCCAAAGCCCATTTGAAACAGCTCAGCCCACTGGGGCTTATGAACTGCACAAAACTGTTGGCGTTTCATTGAAGGGATCACACAAAAGGGTGGTGAGTTCGACGGGCCACAGCAAATGATGAAAAACAAACATCGACCATCTCTAAGAAATGAGCTCATGAAAGAAGGAGAAGAAACACAGAATTTGTCCTCCAAGAGCTGACATCACAGAGATCTAGTTCACTTCAGAACGTGATGCAAAGTGACATTGCAGATATTTAGATGCTTTCAGGAAGTGATAGGCTTCCCAGCTCATTTAACCACCCAGCTTCATGTCCTTAGAAGCATCAGAAAAACTGCTCTGATAGGGCTACAGATTGGAATTTTTGTGTTGTGGGCTGGTTTTCATAAATGTAGCTGTGACCACAGAGAGTTTAACAGATTAATTTGTGAGGGGAACCAGTGAGATGGTAGAGCAGGAGAGAGGTAGCTGAGGGAGCTGCAGATGCTATGATACTGACGGCAGTCTTACCTTGACATTGTATTTGGGGTACCTTGCCAGTCCAACAGGCTCTTCCTTAGTACAGCTTTCAGGGTACCACAGGGGCTTTCAAGGGCTAAATCTCCAACAATATTGAGATTATGGAGTACACAAATAAGAAGGACACTTGATACAATAATAGGTAATAGAAAAAGGATATTGCAAAATAAATATGTAGCATCTTCATGTAAGCGGAGCATATTGAACTCAGCAGAAATCCAGGCAATTAACCCACTGAGAAGGTGGTGGCTGAGGTGGATCCATTAGCAATTACACACAAGGAGCCACGCAGGACAGAGGCTTTCAAGGACAGGCAAGGACAAACATCAGTGTTTCACCTTGCAGCAGAGCCAGTGGTTGAACACACCAACCGGCACATCTCAGTCCAGCTCCCAGCAATGCAGAAATCACTGAAACAATTAATAGACCTTGTGCCTGGCAGCACCCACTGGAGATGGTAAACATCGCTCAAAGGGAAGATTTCAGCAATCAATACCCAAACTAACCTCATTCATTTCTTATTTGAAAAAAAGCTTACTAGGTGACAGAAATAATCTGAATAATGAGTAATAACAAAGGATTGCTTTCATCTTGGAGGAGCTTTTTGTAACTCAGCACAGGAGCAGTAGGGCAAGGCATGGCAGCTCTTTCTGCAGAGGCTCTGCGATAGCCTTAGAGGGCAAAAGAGATGCTACAGCATGACATGGGAATTTCAGGCAACAGAATCTGCCAATGTGACCTCTGACCACTACAAAGTGGCTAATAGCCCTGCTCAGGTAAGGTGTACCCTCACCGAAAAATAACACAATCAAAGATGTAGTGGCTCTGAGGCTGGATGTGTCATCATTGCAGACCACTGGCCACTCCAGGATCCACATCCTCCCAGGGATGTTCTCTTGTCATTCAAAACCTGTCTGAGCCCTGCTGCTTGGCTTGCAAAATCTGGCAATGGTTGGATAGATGCAAATAAATTTAGCAGGGTATGTAGGCTTTAGTGTCCGTGTGTGCTCAAAGGGAATCCATGTTTGAACATGGCTCCTGCAGATGTAGGACAGGAGTTGAGGAAGATTTCTAACACATTTCCCTGCAACATGCTCTCAGTAAACAAGAGGTGGTGGTACAAACAAAGCTCTAGAACAAAAGCTACATGGATGCAGAAGCCCCAGCAGCAGCTCTGGAAGAACATCCTTGGCAGCACGTAATGGGTGACAGAAGAGTTTGGTAAGACAGCCACCTTAATATTAGGCAAAATAATGCAGGTGAAATCCTTGCTTCCCTCCATGATGTAGAATCCCTTGTGGCTCTCAGGATACCAGCAGTCTCTGCTTCTCTGCCCTGGGCTCTCCAAAGAAGAGATACAACATGCCACAGGTGGATCAGCTAGGCTCCAGAAGGCTTGCAGGAGCCCTTTCCCTCACTAGCCACCTCCATCCCCCACTGATCCTTCAGCATCATGAAGTGGCCCACACAATTCCAAGGGGAATAGGCTGTTCCTGCCTGGAGCAGCAAAGCCCGTGAACATGTCTGAGGTTGTAGGACAGAGCGGCTTCACTGCTATGGAAGTTATCCAGCAACTGTAGGGCCCAAAGGGATAAAAGGCTGTTAGGAAAAACAGAGTGATTGGGATAGCCCCAAAGCCTTTTACATTTCAGATGTCTGAAAGACCATTTCTACCCTGGCATTCTCGCATCTCCTAAAAATCTATTGGGAAGAGACAGATGCATGGTCCCTAAGAGTTTTTTGGGGAGGAGAACTGGGAAGCTCTACTCTTCCATGTGGCCCGCAACCGACCTGCCCAAGGAGCTGGGGGGCAACTGGTACTCAGAAGCTTGGCCCCAGCCTGGGGAGCACTGACAGTACATACCTAGCTAAGGGATGCTCCATGATTGAGTGCGTCTGGAGACATCCCTAACAGTATCACTGCAATTATCCTGTTGTTTAGGTGTCCCTGAGGAATGGAGAGACTCTCATTATCTGGCAACTGAGAATTTGGATGTACAGGGGATGTCAAAGAGGATTTTGAACGTGGACATCCAGGAATAGATCACTATCCATCCATCCATCCACCTATCCAACCAGCTCCCCACTGCCCCTAACAAAGGCAGCCATAACAAACCAGTACGAGCCAATGTAAGGAGAGGAAAACGTGCTAAGCTCTTGAGGGGTTAACCTGCTCTCAAGCATGGTTCAGTGAAATTGTCAAAAAATCCCTTCTGACAAATTGCCTGAGAAGAGAGAGAAAAATATAAAGAGCCGCGCGCATGGTAATGATTTCTGAAAAGTTCCCCAGCACCAAAACGGCAAAAAACCATTAGCAAAGCAAATTGTATTTTGTGCGCATAATTCACACCAGAACACAGAATCCAGGCAGCCTCGCTTTCTATTATTAACGGGACAGCATGCCAAGTCATCTAGAAAGCTCTCCTTGTGCTGCCTGTGATGGGCTATGCTCCAGAGACAGGAAGGTGGCCCCAGCACCCCTGCACCCCTACACCCCATGCTTCTCCACTAGGCTGCCCCTCCGAGCCCCTGTGATGCATGGGCTGGGAAACCCTACAGGATTCACCTTGCATGGCTGGACCAGGCATGCAAAACTTTGGCTCCCATCAAAAGCCTGTCAGCGGCAGCCTTTCCCAAGCCTTCATCCCTGCTTCAGAATCTGCCGCTGGGCTCCCCAGCGCAGACTGGCTCTCATCACTCCTCCCTGTAAGTTTGGGAGTGGCCCTTCAAAGCTGGGTGCTCTCAGGACACTGGCTTTACAGATCTCATTTTCCCTCTCTTTTTGATCCCCCACACTGCTGGCAAGCCTGCGGCTGGATCTTTGCATGTCACAAGCCTCGTTGGTGCCTCCCCAGCCATTGAGGAGCCCAACAGAGCCACAGTCCGCCCTGGCTACTGAAGCTCCTTTTCAAGCCCTCGCTGTGTGACTAAGTGCCTTACCAAGTAGCTATGAGCAGCTACTAGACAGATTGACTCCAGATGCTTACAGACAAACATTACCCGGTGTATTCAGAGGCCTGGCTCTGACACATTCCTGGCATGCCCGACACCCCCAGGAAAAACAATATTCAGATGAGGTGAGTGTGTGCTGCTCATGGAGAGCCAGCTTTTCGTGTGCCAGTTAAAAATATTACCTAGGTTTGCGCAAGCCATTCTGGGGATGCTTTGATCAACGCTGCTTGCTGTGCACGTGGATGGGTCTGCTTTGGCACAGCAGAGCATCCCTGTGCCAGCAGGGGCTGTTGTATGGAAACCCAGAAGCTCATGCAGTCACCGACACCACTCTGCCAGGATTCCCAAGTCGTACTTTGGTGATGAAGCAAAAAAGAAACAGCAGCAGCGCTATGGCTCCCAGGGGCTGGTGGCCCGACAGTTGCCTTGAAGGAGGCAGTCTCCAGGTTCCCATCTTTCAGCTGGTCCTGCTCCTCCTTTCCCAGCCCTCTCACTGGTGTCCCAGCAGCGGTAGCCGCTGCAGTACCCAGAGCAGGGTAGGCAGCACTCTTCCTCCCTGCTAGCACTCAGATGCTGGGGATGCTCATGGTGTAGTGGAGGGTCCTGGGGAGAAATGATGATGTGGATGCTGCACCTGACACCTCCCCAGGTCATGAACCTCAGCCATCCCCCTTCCCACTAAGGCTGGGAATGGCTTTAATGTGGAGGAGCCAGGATGGATTTTGGTCAGGGAAAGGCTCTGTAATTCATTACCTGGGCTCCAGGACAGACAGGATTGTAATAAACACCTTCTTTGAGTCCTGTAGATAGAAGTTACATGAAAATTACCTACTTTAAAAGAACATTAGCATTTCAAAGTCAAACATTAGGAGACAGTGGAGCACAATGACTGTGCTGGCAGGGTTGTACTGTGCCTCCTTGTATACTGTGACGCTTTTCATCTCCTTGCATGTTGTTCCCGGTGGAACAGGCCACAGGGCTGGATACAGGACCTCCCAAACCACTCCCCAGACTTCTGCTGTGGGATCTAGAAGAAATGACTAACAGCAGTTCGTTGTGCTCCTTGTTATTTAGCCTCAAAAGAACAGTGGAGCAAGTTCCTTCAGCAGGTTAGGCAGCAGCAGAGGTCACGCCAAGCTTGTATTCCTGAGTCTGGATGATTAAAAAAAGCATTCCTCTGCCCTGGTGTAAATCCATGCAGCACTCTCATCCCAAGCAGTCCTCGCAGTCTTGGCGCTCTGATCTCCAAAGTACTTGTCAGCAGCAGAAACAGCATAGAGGAGAAAGATGGCAGTGATCGGGGACATGAAACGGCCTTTGCAAGGGAAAAGCTGAGCAAATGAATTCTGTCTCAAAGTGAGGTGGAAAAAGACTTGGGAATGGGTTTTACTTGTTAAGTATTGAGGAAGAACTAGAGACATCAAATGAAATGATGGAGCAGCAGGACTAACGCATGCAAAAACCTTTCCCACAGCCCCCAGAATGACACTGACGTGTGGCACTGGGGATTACAGGACCTTGCAGTCCTGCATAGGTGAGCCCAGAATGTGGTTACATAAATTAACAGCACACAGATACATCAGGGAATCAAAAACAAAGAAACAGATGCAATCTCTGGCTTGGGAAGCCTTTAAACAGAAGCTTGCTTGTCGCTGCTGGAAGGTATAATCAGGGAAGCCATAACCGTTGGCTTTTGATAAACTCTTCCTCAGCACTTTCTGGCACCAGCCTGTGCCAAAGCCAAGGGATAGGGTGCTCCCTCATACATATTCAGGGTAGCTCTTCTCCCATTCCCACGAGCAGGCTTCCTAATGAGAGATGGAGGTGAAGATAGGATAGTGCTATAATCCAAGTTTGTTTAGGGTGCAGTTGCACAGACAGCAGAAGACAATGCTAGAAATATCTTTGATCAACACAGCTACGAGCTCAGAAAAAAAGAAACAACTGAAACATAAAGGGAACATAGAGCAATCTTGTCCTGTTGTCAGGGAAGAAGAGGACAAGCAAACACTGGTGGTGAGAAGGCCCAGTAATGCAAAATTAGGCCATGTTAAGGAAGCCAGTCTGTCTGCAGACTATCAACAGATGTATGTTTGCCTTCTTTAGTGTTAAATAGTTTACGCTAATAATACCACTTTGCCTCATACAAATTAAGGCAATTTTACGTTAGTAATTAAAGAGAAAGCAGTCCCAACAGCACAGGGGCATTCGTAATGCACCAAACCTCATTATGAGTGGAAATGCCATTTGCAGGTGACCCAAACTGCCTTTGCAACTGAATGCCCAAACTGAGGCAAGGAAAGTGGAAGTTATCTCCTGACAGGCTAATTACTTCTTATTTTTCAAGATAATATTCCAAGTGCTTAAATATGGCTATTTTTCCTGCTCATCTACTGCAGCTATGAAGACTGTGCTGCTGTCATATATGAGTTCCTATCTCTTATCTGCATTCTTTTATCTTTGCCACTCATTTAAATGCATTTTAGGTTCTGAGCAGAGTCCTGTCTCTGCTCCAGAGGAGCTGGTTCCTCGGCACAGTCCCATGAGCACCCTAGGCTCTGGGTGGGGAGCAAGGTCTCAGCAGCCTCTCCAAGGCACCGTAGAATCATAGAACAGTTTAAGTTGGAAGGGACCTTAAAGATCATCTTATTCCATGGGCAGGAACACCTTCCATATGTGTCTGGCATGTATCTGGGAAGTGTCTTGAAACCTTCTGCAACTTACTTTAAAAAACAGGCAATTGTCTCAATCCTTCCCTCCGGGACTCTTCCTCAGCTGTTGTCTATCTAGGTAAGTTGAGGTTTGCACCAAGGCAGGCACTGAGCACTCCTGGAGCTGGGCATTGTGTGTGGTGCTTGAGCATCAGTGGTCCTGCTGTCTGGGAAACGAGGATTTTGAGGATACAGTGGGGCTCAGCTCAGGCATTTGCAGGGCCAAGGTGCCAGAGTACAGTTTGAAATAATGGGGGGGGAGGGGAAGGCTGGCATGGGGGCAGGAGGAGACCAAACCCACGTGCAGCCCCTCAGGAAAGCTGCAGCTCAAGCACTAGGTCCAGCTCTGCTTCCTCACAGTCCTACAACATCCATCTCCCATCTCAGTCCACAGCCAAGAGCATCAAAGCCTCTGGTTGCAAACAATCCCTTTAGTCTTCACAGTCTCTCTGCTCCTCCTCTCTCCTTCTGAGGAATGGGATTGGTGCTCCCCAGGGGTCTAAAGGGGAGGTCCAAGCCGACAGTGCCATGGGGCTGAGCCCCTCATTCCATCAGGACGTGCACAGCCCATGCACCCTGACAGGCTGTCACTCCCCTGAGGAGAGAGCCAGGACTTGTTTCCTGCAGCCCATCACTCTGCAGGGGCTCCCCCAGCACGGGAGGCCAGCTCCCCACGTCAGGTCGGGTTTCTCCATGGGGAGCCAGCAGGCAGATTTTATTGCAGGGGATCATTACCCACACTGTAACACTAACACAGAAACCCTGCCTCAGCAGGCAGTTTTCCCAGTGCTCTCTGCTGCCTGCGCTCCGGCAGAGCTGGCGGCTAGAGATCTCACAGGAAACAAGATTCGAGGACACTTTGGGTTAAAAACTGGGTGATTTTTTCCCTCCTTCAAATTAAAAAAATATCCTGTGCATCCATCTAGTCAGCCAAGGGAGGCATTTTACAGCCGCCATAACAGATTTAGAGCTAGGAACCGGAAGATAAAATAATTTACTAATTGGAAATGGCACCAAACATTTTGCCTCTTGCCCCTCCTGTGATCTTGGTAGCAAGTGCCTGGCAGCTCACCAGGAGATGGAGCAAAGGGGCAGCCAAGACCACAGAGGTGGCTGGGGTGCGACTGCAAGAGACCCACCCTATTGTTTTCCTGGCATCCTGTCACCATTAATTAATAAGAGAGATGCCCATCAAAGACAGAGCTGGGTGCAAGGCTGAGGAGGAGTGACAGGGATGGTGCAGAGGAATTTCACACAACAGCTCAGGCATTTTCTAGCTCACTGAGTCGTTTTCCCTGTTTTTTTCAGATGGCTTTGCACTTGGCAGACCTAAGCAGCCTGGCGCATGGGGAGAGCACAGCTTTCTCCATAGCCATAAGAAGCCAAAAGTCTTAATTCACTCATTTGCTCATTCATTTGCTCCACAACATACAATTATTTACTAGGGCTGGCACTCCGCAGCAATGGATGCTATGACATGTGCTCAGCCAGGGCAAGCACAGAAGGAGTAGCCATCTGGCAGCAGCAGTCATGGTCACAACAGCTGGTGACACAGCCACTGAGTCCCCCACACCGAGGTGACCTCTTCAAGCCAGCATGGCAAGCACTTGGGCACCTGGAGAGCAAGATCTTTGGAGCTGAGACTGCTTTTCTGCATCTGTACAAAGTCTTGCAGGAGAGCATCATAGTATTGTCCCCTCTGTGTTGCCTGTGCATCCCCATGGAGATGGCTGCCCATTACCTGTCACCCTCTTCTGCTCCTCAGTGGGCATGCAGATCCCTCTGGCTTTCCTGTGAGGACCTACACAAACCTCACCACTTTAAGTGTTTAACCAGAGCTTGCTGCCTCAAGCCTGTTGCTCTGCAAGTCCAGAAAAACCTAGAAAAACTGACTGCACCCCAGTCTCAAGACCTTTTGGGGTAGCTACTCATAAAGTGGAGCCCCACAACTCACACATGGACTCCCCTGTGGGATGCTCAGCAGCTCAGAGAAGGACAACTAACAGCAGGACAAGGATGAGTAGGAGATGAAGGCAACAGTGTGTAGAGCAAGGGGAAGTTTTGACAGCAAAGATGCAGCTAGAAAGTCTGATGAGACATGCCATGGGATCCTGTCGTCTGCTTCCAATGTGGAACATCCCAGCCTCTGGTCCAAACACCTCCCACTGCATGCAGGAGCCAAGGCTGGAGTTCCTGGGCACCTCTTGGACAGGCAGAGCAGGAGCACAGCCCAGGTCTGGATCTCAGAAGCATTTCCCAACCCCTATTTAGACACAGCAAAGAGACACCATAAAAAGAGGTTTGTGGCTCCATGGCATTTCTAGTGAAGCAAAACGAGCAAAGACTTAACCTTCCCTTTTGCGAGAGAAGCTATGAGAAATCCTTGCAGAAAGCTCACCTACAACATGGCCCAACGTGGTATTTGTCTGGTTTGCAACAGCTTCCTATTGTGTTAATCAAAATTCAGTCCATCCTCTGCTCTGACTCCCACGCCTTTCTGCCCAGCGAGTGTTCCTGGAGACACGCCGCTCTCAGATGGATAAATACTTGTCTTAAGTTGCCATCTAGGGGAGCAGAAAAAGTCAGTTGCTTTGAGGTAGATTATGGAGCATACCAAAAGACTTGAAGTGCTTTACAGCACAGCTCCATTACAGCTCCTTTACAGAGGGAACCAGCTACCACATAAACAGCGACAAAGAATGAAAATGAATCTACTTAAAATGCCTAAAATATAGCACAGCAGCATAATTACAAACACATGCTTTTGTTTTTAAAGTCTGAGAAAACACAGGGAAAAAAAAACAAAACCTCATGCTTTATGAACTCTCACAGAGCTTGTTTGATGGTAAGAGGAGGATGCTCTGTGCAGGGTTTTCCCCTAGGAGAGGACCGGATTTAGAGTCCAATACTGGGAAATACTCAGATGCAGAAATAGAAAACCCTCTGAACTGTCTCCTGAGATCTCCCCCTCGCCTTGCAGGCTCAGACTGACATTGCTGCTGCGGAGGCAGAGGAGCAAGCAGAGAGAGCCAGAGCAGCAGGACACGCTCTCACCGCCAGATTTACCAGCAGAGCTTTCCCCAGCATCACCCACAAAGTGCTCAGCTCTGCCCTGATCAGATGGGGTGTGTTAGCACAGGTTTTTATACAGAGCTGTTTTGTTTTGTTAAAAGGGGGAGATAAAAACAGAGAGATTAGATCAATGTGAGATACCCAGCAAGGCTAAATCCAAGTTAAACCCAGATAGGCACGGGATGGAAAACAAATTCTGTGGGCCTCGAAAGAGCAGAGGGAAAAAAAAATACAAGTAAGGAGAAGAGAGAGATGATAGCACGGGGGAAAAAGGGTGAGGGTGGATGGGCTGCACTGCTAAGTGGCAAAGTCCTCATGCTGCAGCTGCCTTGGGGAGCCGAGGTCCTTCCCCAGGTCCCAGCCTCCCGCAGCAGGCTGCAGAGCTGTGGTTCTTCAGTGGAAACTGCTCCAAGCTCCTCAGACAAAAGGTTCTTTCTATCTGCATTTATAAAGTGCTTATCACAGTGGTGTCTCGCTGCTCCGAGCCCTTTCCTAGAGAAGGGCAGAGTGTTTCTATTGTTGTTACACAAATAGCTTCCCCTGCCAGTTCCTTTCCTTCCAGGCTACTGAGTGGAGCTTGGCTTGGCTCCCTCTAGACTAATTTGATGAGAGATAATTATCTTGTTAATATCATCTTATTTTCATAAGTCCCAGCCTCTCTTTTATTAATTCTGTCAGTTCCTGGTTGTGTTGCTCTTAGGTCCGTGTCTTTTCAAAGCAGTATAACAGGCACTTATGGGAGAAAGTCATAAAAAGAACTTAACTTAGAGAATGTAAATATTGACATTTTTCACAATGGAGATTTTTAATCTGTTCCTCCTCTTAGAGCTGGTCCCTGTGGGAACTGCTTGGACACCATCTGTGTACAGGTAGGATGCAGCCACTGTGGGAATTGCTTAGCATCTGAGACCCCTTCATGAAGGGCAGCAGAGGAGCAAGGGCAGGAGGACTGGGTACTCCACAGCTGTACCAGCTAGGGAGGTTCCTTAGAACATACAAAACTAGGTACACCCTGGCAAATGTCCCTTCTGCACCCCATCTTTGGGCTGAACCAGCTGCATGCCCCAGGCAAGGAACAGCAAATGGGAAAGGAACATGGATGTGGGTCAGTTTAAATGGAAAGGCTCATTTTCAGCTACCCAAACAGCTCCGTGTGAGCAGAAGGGTGGGCCAATGTACCCATTGGGCCGCGCAGTAGCTGACCCCAAGTCAGGGGAAGCCTATGAATGAGACAGTAGTGGCAGGGGAGAAACCTACCTAGGGTGCCCACAAAATGCTTCAAAGTCTTTCAGACCTCATTATCTTTTGGAAGAACAATTATGGCTATTCTTAAGGTTAACAGTGTAATTGTATTATCTCATATGACCACACACCATGACTCATTATGAAGCCATAGCCTGTAACCGCAGTGGATGCCCCAGAGCACTGTCCCTCTGCCCTTGTCCTGCACTCACCCATAGGCACGCCAAGGAGGATTCCATCTCCCCTGGCAGCATACCCATTGTCCTCCAGACATGACACCTACCTGCATCCCTCATCACCATTCTGTGGCGCTGATGATGCCCTGTGAAGGCCCTGAAGTGGACCCAGAGGAAGCTCTGCTACCTGCATCCCTGCAACGCTGGCCCAGGGTGCTCAGTTCTGCAGGACTGAGGAGCTCTGGGGTTTGGTAGGGCAAAAAGAGAAATTTTAGCATCAGCTGAAGTTGTCACAGGCATCTTCCTGGTTGGGGCAACTTGAACAAAATTTTGAGAAAGACCTTATTTTGTACTGGAATGCAAGCTTTCTCCCAGTCCCACTTTAAGTACCTGAGATGTTATTTTTTCCTTGGATCTGGGCCTCAATCCCTGTAAAACAAAGCACTTGTGCAAATGCTCAACTCTAACGATAGGTTTAAAGTTAAGTGTGTTCTCAAGAAATTTTCTGAATCAGGACATAAATGCAAACCTCTTCTCTTTGACTTGATTTTTCTTCAATAACATAGATATCAAACTCATTCAATAGAGAGAGAGAGAGAGAAAATGAGTGGGTCGGGCAGACTTCCTCTCTGCTAGAAACCCAATTACATTAAGCCTGCTCATGACTGTTTGCAGGAAGAAGCTTTTTTGTTCTAGTTTGTACAAGTGCTCACTCTGTGCTTGTCACTGTAGCATCCAAGAGCTTTCCAGTATTGCATTAAACAATGTGACTAATATCTGCAGCATGCTCATAAGCTGTGGATTTCAAGTCCAGAGCTCAGGCTCATTTATTCAAGGGACTAAATTCATTCAATGGCAGCATAAGGAAGTGTGTTTTCAGTAAGAGCAGATGTACTTACTGCATTTAATCATGCACGCAAGAAGAATCTCATTCTTTCAGCTGGTATGTCATACCCCAAAGTAGACTGTCCTTTATCCGAGTCCTTTGCTAGTCTGCATGGTCTGAGGTCACCCTACAGGCTCCACTGTGCAGAGGGAAACTGATTAATAAGCCATTAGAAATAAACTCGTAAAAATGATTCAATACTTCAAATCATATTCTGAGAAGACTCAGGATTCAATTGAACAGCCTTGAGTCAATAATTTGGCCATCTCCATGGTGAAAGAAGGTAAAGAGAAAAAGAAAGATGAAAAGAGATACCATAAGATGACGAGGGAGGGCAAGACAGTAGAGTGAAAGGGATAAGAAACAAAACCACAAGATGGATGGTTTCTCTGATTCCCCTGTGGATGCAGACATGGAGGGAATCGCAGCTCAGCTATTACTTACTCTCCATGCAGGTTGATGGGGATTCAGGGGAAGGCTCTTTTTGTTGGCATGCTAACTGTTGCCCTCCTGGGATACAAGGTCTGCTGCTCAGCTCCATCAGTTTAAAAAATAAACCACATCCACAAAATAAAAAGAGGCTCATGTTCAAGGAGAAAAAGATATCAGGCACTGCCCATTGATTAGGCCTATAAAAGACCTGTAGAAAAGATACACCTATGTAGTATTGAATCATAACTTATACATTTATTGTATATACCAAGACATTTAAAATAGGCTATGGGATGCAAGGATAAAGCAGAATTTGGACTCCTGGTTAAACTCCGTAGTTTACTGAAGCAATGTGAAATTTTATCCCATGACCCTGGAGACAGTGCTTGTGTGAAGTCCACACATCATCAGCAGAAGTGACATGACAGACTCTGCTCAGTCCTCAGGTCAGGAGCTTACACTTCTCCAGGCAGAGGAGCACTGTCAGCACCTTCTGTCTGGGAAGGAGAATCACTGGCTGGATTGCAGCAGACTAGGTGAGATGCTGAATACTTGCAACACTCCATAACTGCAAACTGAAATCATGAGAGCTCAAGCTTTTAGTTTGCCCTGCAACTGGAAAGTGGTTTCATGAGTTTCTCTGTCCCAAGGTTTCTTGAGAACTCAAATCCCCTCTATCCTCCACTGAGTCACCTCAAAAGTCACCTTTGCTCCAAAGCAGGTGGTGGTGGCTCTAGATTGGCCAAATATACATCAGCTGATGATCCTTGGTTGTCTTACCCCCACAATCACAGCCTTCACTCCCAACAATGCCTATACTGGTACCTGGAGTTGTTCTTGCTCAGATGCAAGACTCTACACTTGCCCTCATTATATTTCATTAAATTTCTCCCCACCCAACTCTCCAGCCTGTTCAGATCTCACTGGATGGCAGCATGGCCTTCTGGCATGTCAGCCACTCTTCCCAGTTTGGTGTCATCAGCAAACTTGCTGATAGTGCACTCTATGCCCTCATACAAGTCATTGATGAATATATTGAATAATACTGGGCCCAGTACTGATCCCTGAGGGACTCCAACTAGACTCCATCCCATTGACCACAACTCTCTGGCTTCTATCCTTCAGCCAGTTCACAATATGACCAACTAGGATGGGGCTGCTGGCCATCAAGGCAAAAAAAACCCCTAAATGTGGGGGGCACCTGGGGAACCCACATGTAAACTCCAGTGAGGTTATGAAATCAACAGTTCAAGGTGGGGCTGCCTGCTCATGAATGGCATTTCCTGGATGAACGTCTGCCTCATATTTTGTTTTCTGCTCACTTTTCAGTATGCAGCTTACTCCTTTATTTACTGCCCACTGTCCTAGTCGTGCAACAGACACAGAAAAATTAATGCCCTCATCTGCTTTACTATGAAACTCATCATTCCCACATCTGAGTGCTTCACAGACATTCAAGAATTCATTTGCACAAGATTTTGTACTGTGAAGGGGTTTATGAAGATTAAATAGATCCACTAGTTTAAGGTACTTAGTCTGAGACACCTGGCCCCTGTTTTGGTTTTTGTGGTTTGTGGTTTGGTTGTTTTGGGATTTTTTTCCCCTTTTTTCAGAAAAATTATTACAAGGATGGCTCTTATGTTCAGAGCAAGGTCCCCACTGAATTGGGACCTTGAATTGAAGTACAACCATTCATCCTTAAGCGATTCAAGAGGTAGAGTCTCTAGCCAGATGCCAGGAAATGAGGAAGACCTTAGAAATCACCAGTGAAATATCTGGCATACAGGACTTGGTGTATCAGATGGGAGCACTGTAGCAGAGGCAAGAATATGTGGTTCTCCAGGGCCACATACAGTCACTCAAACCTTTCCCTTCCCACAACTACCCAACTACCTGCCTCCTTCCCTAACACTTCCCAGTTTTGCAACAAAGGGTCCCACAGGCCTCAGTGTAAGCCCTGCCTTACCCTCACACAAGAGCAGCTGTGTTCCCAGTGTATTTGATCAAGAGAAGAAAGGAATTTATGGCCATACAACAAAAACTTTGTCACAGTGCTCATCCAGAGGGCGCATGAATTTAAGAGGTGCAGACCACCTTCACTGTTGCTTTCACTGACTTCTAATGCCTTATTTTGATTGAATTCCTCATCTTTGTTATTAATATTTTCTGGGGTCTTTAACAAAGAAACTAGCAAAGAATTCAATCATACTTCACAAGATTAATCCCACCCAGCTCATCTGGGAACTTCTAGATGTGCCACACGGTCCTGGCCTCTTCTACTTTCAGGCATTACCTCCCCTGGGAAAGCAGATGCCCCCACAGGGCCATGCCACATGTTTGGTCATTTCAAAGCCAGCCAATGTGGATACCACACATTTTCCAGAGTCTGCTTCTTACATACAGGGGGGTTGAATTAATTCCAGGCAATTTATCACACAGGCAGCACAGCAGGTGGCAAGTACAACACTGTAGACCAGTGATCAAAGGACGTCCAGTGGGTCTACACGTGTCGGTATCTGAAGAGCCCAGGCATCTCTCCTAATAGCACACATTGAACGTTCCAGCTCCCTGTACAGGGCATCAATCATTTTCCTGTTGGTTACCATTTTCTATCATGTGTCTCTTGTGCATTTTTAATTGGTTAATTACTTTATTCATACATTAAGCACACTCTCAAGCTCCAATTATTATCAGCATTAAGTGCTCGGTTCATGCTATACATCTTTTAAAGGCTATATTTGGCTGTTTCCTGGTCCACACTTCCTTCTCATACAATACCATAGGGGTCCTGCATATACCTTTGCTAGTCCTTTGACACACTATAGCCATCCTGCTCATTAGTCTATTATCTAGCTGCTTATCAGCCCCACTCCCAAGCTCCTCATTACTGCAGTTGCAATTACAATAGCTAACATTCCTCCTTCCAGGCTCACATAGTACCACTTCACTTGTAACAGGCCACAGTTATTCAAGTTAACAGCTCCCCACAGCAATAGTACGTTGACTTTCCTGCATAAGCCAACACCTACACTGCCTTAATGAACAGCAGAGTTGCTCGTTTTGTTTGTTCACACTTCACTATGGGTATTGTGTTATGTCTTTGGTGAAAGGCTCTGGCTGGGCTCCAGGGAGGAAATCCAACTCTTTCCTCATCCTTGCTGTTGCTTTTCTGCTTAGTTTGGAAAAGAATTGAAATTGCTGCTTTCTCCAGAGAAACTGAGGACCTTCATCTGGAGAAAGCTTCTAGAGGTCAGGACAGGCTGACCAGGAGCAAGGACAAGCAAGAGGTACCCTAAAACATAAGGGCAAAGCGAGAGGTTGTTGGAGCAGCACAGGCTCCTACACAGACACTGGGGCCTAGAGTTAGTTTGGTTTTGGCTCTTTTATGCCACCCGTCTCCCCCAGGTCTTCTCCCCACTGGAAGAACTGCCTTGTTCCAGGTGGGGAGAATCACACTGAGTTTCCACTGCCTTTTGGCATGTTCAGTGCTGACATACCAGTGGGTGCAACCTCATTGTGCATTTATTCTAGACTAGCATCATCAGGCTGACTGAGATCTGCCTGAAGGTGCAGTTTTACTTCTACACTATTAGCTTCACTGAGTTCATGGCTGCATGGGTGAGAGATCCAATGCAAGTGCAACAGCGTGTGCAGTCAGAAGTGGTGGAAAAGATACAAGGACCTTTTTGGTGCTGGATCAAGAAAAACCTGCAAAATATACTGAACAAGGTCTGAACAAGAGACCTGCTCTAGCAGCACAGTTCAGTGCCCAGGTCAGACCCAGTGCCCCTAATGCTATCAGTATTGACTGAACTTCATACCAAGTGTCACGCCAGCCAGCCCACAAAAAGCATCCAAACCATGTCTCCAAGGTTGTCTAGGTGAGAGGCAAGGGCAGCAATGGGTACTTGTGCCCTTGCAGCCAAGAAGGCCAACAGCATCCTGGGGTGTATCGAGTGTGGCCAGCAGGTTGAGGGAGGTTTTCCTGCCCCTCTACTCTGCCCTGGTGAGGCCACATCTGGAATACAGTGTCCAGTTCTGGGCTCCCCAGTTCAAGAAGGACAGAGAACTGCTGGATAGGGTACAGCAAAGGGTTACAAAGATGATTAGAGGCCTAAAACATCTCACTTGCAAGGAATGACTGAGGGACTTGGGACTTTTTAGTCTAGAGAAGAGAAGATTGAAGGAGAAATCCAATCAACATCTCTAAATTCTTAAAGGGTGGATGTCAGGAGGATGGGACCTGTCTTTTTTAGTGACACCCAATGAGAGGACAAGAGGTAATGGACAGAAACTTGTACATAAGAAGTTCCATCTAAACATGAGGAGGAACTTCTTTCCTGTGAGGGTGGCAGAGCCCTAGAATAGGCTGCCCAGAAAGGTGGTGGAGTCTCTCTCTCTGGAGACATTCAAAATCCACCTGGATGTGTTCCTGTAGAACTTGCTGTAGGTGGACCTGCTTTGGCAGGGGGGTGGACTAGATGACCTTCAGAGGTCCCTTCCAACCCCATATCATTCTGTGATTCTGTGACTTCCACCTGTCAGAGATGCTAGTACAGGAGGGAGGACCAGTCTAATGTCTGAGTGGTTTCCCTTGGGACCAGAGGCCAGCACTGATCTGCAGGTCTGCCCCGAGGGCCACAGCCACACTGTGACGGCAAGTCTGAATGTCCAAGTTCCCCTTTCAGACCATGGCTTGGCACAGGACCATGCTGGGAGAGAAAAGAAGATGAGCCTGAGAGATGAATGCACTGTTAAGGGCAGCTTAAGTCATCTGAGCTCTGCCCCCACCAAGGACTGTGGGCAGGCTGCCCACTGCTGAGGAGCTGGACCAGCAAGGTGCTGACCTTGGCAGCTACCTGCATGTAGACCTGTACTCAGCTGTCATGTCTCTCTTTATCTGCCCAGCCTGCAAAGGAGGAACCAGAGCAGAAAGAAGTGGGGTGCTTGTCACCAGCCCTGCAGGATTGCCTTCTCTACCACCAGTGTGCTTCTTCAGTGCCTGGTCCAGCCTCTGAAAGGCTGCTGTGAGGTGCAGGAGTTGTGAAGCTGTCCCTGCTCATGGATTTGATCTGTGAGAATGGAGCAGGACTCCCACAGAGACCACCTGGGGAATCAACAGTTGTCGGAGGGTGTCTCCAGCATGTTTCCATCCTGCCACCCATCAGACCTTCCCCCTTACTCCTAGAGATCTACCCTCAGGTTATGAGCAAAGCAAAAAACCCCATGTACCTCATGGAACAAAGCCTGACATGTCCCCTTGCCTGCAGCTCCTGGTTTGCAGGAGAAAACCCAGAGAGCTGGTGTGCTTTGACTCCCCATTCTTTACTCCTGCTCTCTGGGAGCTCAGGACACACTGCACATAGCAGTGGCCTACTCCTTTCCAATGGGATTGACAGCTGTGTCCATGAGCCAAACCTTGTGCTAGAAATAGGGTCAGCTAGAGTACTGGACATATGTCCTCTGACCTTTCCCATGGCTCTATTGATCTTGAAATATAGCAGTTCCCACCCAACAGGGATAGCAGGCTATCAGAGAGGGCTATTTTACGCATTTAAAGCACTGTCTTCTCTGACTGTACTATAATCTTGTGTGCAATATTAATTATCCAGCTAACACTGTTGCCATGACACTCCTTAAAGCCATCAAAACCAACATAAGCACATCAGTCTTCCACCCCACCCCTCCTATTTTCTCCCAGACTCAAAGTCCCCGTGCCAAGCATTTGTGGCAGGGGAGGGACAGGAACTGACCATCTCAAGGGTTAGCTAGCCCGCTACACAGCACAAAAAAAGTCCAGATTTGGACTTTTGGAAGTTGTGCCTAATTCTGAAGCTGCATTCCAAGATTAACTAAATCCAAACATGCCCATCTTTAGGTCAAGCTGCAAAATTACTTTTTCCTTATTACAACATTGTCCTATCTTTAGAAGCTAAAAGGGACGATTAGAGTTATAAGGAGAAAGGAAGAAAGAAATGAAGGGGATGGGGTGCATAACCAGATCCAGAGCCCAGAAAAAAACACAAATATGAGATCAAAAGAGGATAAGCCAGATTTTGAATAACCTGATGTATGCAACATTTACACCCTGAGTAGCTGACACTTAAGAAGCCCTTTAGACAGCAACAGAACATGTCTGGGTCCTTCCTCCTCCCACCAGGAGTCCACCAGGAGTTACTGACGGTAACTCTCTTACACCTCCAAAAACTGAAAGAAAGTTGATCATATTTAACATGAAATGAGAGCAGGTACCAGAGAAATGAGTAATAGTTAAGGGTTCGTGCTGGAGAATTTTTTTTTCCAGAAAGCTAGAACATTTTTCACTCTGTGTGAAAGCACTGGTGAGAGCGTCACCAGCATGCAGACCTCTCATTTGCAAGGTCTATGATCAGTACAAGCAAGATCCCCACAAGCTTGTCCAGATGCACAAACAGGCACCTGCAGGACTGATTTTGGCCACACCATGGTTCCAGGGATCAGTCCATTTCATGCAGAGAGCGTAAGGGACAGGGCAAACTTATCCTGGAAGATCTGGGGTCTCCTCTACAGACTGCTTCTATACAGCAAGGTGGTCTTCCCTCCATTATGTAGAAGTCCAATTGACAGCTATAGCAATGCCTGCAGACATTGCTAGAAAGCAGTAGCAAGCCCTGGAAGTGCATGATAAAGCATGCTAGAAGCTCCCATAGTGGTCACCCAGTGCCATATTCCCAGCTCTCATACTGCAGACTTATATTCAAAAGAAAGAAAAAACATCAGACAAATGGAGGTCACAGGCATAGATAAGTGACGGACTGCTCCTCCTGGGAAGTCACAGATGTCTATGCTTGGGCAGTACACTCCCTGGGGGCTCATCAGTCAAAAAGACCAGTGCACGTATAAGCTACAGATATCCCTGTATCTGTACAAGCTCAGGCTCTCCATAAGATGCAGGAACTCTACCTTGGAGACGGCCTTCAGTGTGAGGGAGCAACATGAATGGGGCTGCTCCTGAGTGAGGGGGCAGCTAGTACCAGGGCAGCATCCAGAGACTAGCACCTCCCACAACAACTGAATAAGACTAGGCTGGTAATAAAAATAGGTGCATCAGCAGTCCTACAGAAGATGAAGGGCAAAGTCATGTCTAGGATTCAGTCCAGAAGACCAGTCAGGAATAGGAACAAAAACACCCACAACAGAAATGAAACCAGAATAAGATGCTCAGGTCTGAATTTAAATGGAGCTGCTGGATGCATAGGTGGGGAGCCCAGGTGAAGCAAGTAGGGCAATTAAAACCTATTAGTGCCTCCGGATTCATTACAGCTGCTTTTTCCCTGCAGGAGTAGGGGTGTTCCCAGGTCTGGGAGCGGAGTGGTGCCTGCAGATGGGTGGCAGAACACTGCTGATGGGTTGTGCCATGTCCCCCAGCATTCTGTCCTAGTGCTGGCTCCAGACAATCGCTCTGTCCCCTGCTGTGCATGCTGATCCTCAAGGGGGCCTAGCTGGGCTGGAACTGTGCACCATTTTCTCTGGGTGATGGCACTCTCAGCTCCGTGTGGTACATGGGAGAGTGCAGCAGTGGGGCTGTGCTGTCTGGAGTGGTGGGGGCATTAGGTGGTCTTTCTATGTCTGCTGTAAGCATTTCCTCAGGCAGATCCCTTCCAGCCACCTTGGACAGGGAGAGTGATATGGCTGAGAGAGCAACAGTACTACACTGTGCCCCATACATTTTAAGGCTCTTTTTAAGTTCTTCCCCTGACTCAGTCCCCAGTGCCTTATATTCTTTATTTTGCCAGGATTAGACACACTTTGTCCCACTGCAGGAGGACAGCAGGTCAATATAAAAGAAAAATGTTTATTCTCTGAGAACTCATATAAGGTGTTTTCCCCAAGGGGCAAACCTTTCCTTCATTCCCCTGAAGCTTTGCTGTACCTCCTCTGTCTGCACCCAGGTGCACACTCCCAGCTAGGGATGGGGAGCTGTAAAAGCAAGGAGCTGCTTCATTTACTGTAGAAGGAGATATGAGTGGATCTTTTACTTCTGCTTATGAAATCCCATTTATGACAATATTCACACCTACAAGCAGCTGGCACCCTTCTTCGTATGCCAAAGGCTCCACTGGTGATGAGTTTCTGGCTTGGAGCATTACCACTCACAACTGATATGTTAATGCAATTAGAGACAGTGCCAAGTGCAAAGCAGTATTTGTCCCGATATTATTGGTGATAAAGGAGCCTCCTGTGTGAAAATCCAGTCCATTTCCAATCCATCTGTATCTATATCTAAAAAAGCCTTCATTTTCCCAAGCGCTGCAGCAGATTCTCGTGATAAATTGCTGCCGTATCTTAGCTCCCAACTACATTACATCCTATTCAAATCCCCTTCATTATAACAAGAAGCAATATGACACCAAAAGCTTGTCTCAGGAATTTATGACACAGTGGAGACTCTTAGATCCACTAAACCCCATTAAAACCATCTACCTTATAAAACATACAACTTATTATGCACTTCAGTAGCGGGCAGCAGGTTGCCTTCTGCCAGGGCTCTTAATACCTGTTTAAGGGAGGTGTGAGAAGTGCCTGCAAACAATTGAGTCCCTGCTGAAAGCGTGGGGCTGGCATGGCATCTGCACCTCCTGCCTGGCACATGTCAGGAGCTTCACTTGTGAGGAAAGCTTTGTACAGTCATCTCTTTTTTTTTCTCTCTCTTTTTTTTTTTTTTTAAGTATGCTTTTTAGCTTACTAAGCCAAGACAAAAGAAAACACACCCCACTGGCTAAAGCCACTGTTTTTTTCCAGGTCTCTTTCTGACACAAAGCCTCAAAGAATAGATTTGGGGTTGAAGGAAATGTGACATTAAATCTGAAATGAAACATTGCATTTTGTTTTCCTTAAAACTATTTAATTAACTTAATTTACTCTCAAAATCTCTTTAAAAAAATGTGACCTGGCATTCCAACAACGAAGCAACAACCCATGCTGATTTCCCGGTCTTTCCTTTCAAACATGCTCTCTGCTTGCAAACGTGTTGTTTCAGCCTTCATTTCAGACAGTAATTTCTCTCCCCAGCACTGCTGCCTGGATGTGCTCGTAGCACCTTCTTGAGCTGGGAAAATAGGAAAAGAGGGGATGGATATGTGGATGCTGAAGAAGTATCCAACTGGGTCACTTTGAGGCTTCAAGCTTCTCCGACTGCCCCCACTCCATACCCACACCCTCCTTGGAGTTCACACCATCCATGGTTGGCTTCTCCTGGAGAAGGGAATGCCACCGAGCAGTACCAAGGAGCAGTGGAGCAGCCTTCCTGCAACTGCACAGTGGTCCAGTAGTCCTCATCCCACAGTGACTGGACATGTGAGCAGCCCAGGAGGCATTACTAGGACAGATGATCCCTTCGAGCTGGGAAGATACGACATTCCTCATCCCTGTGAAAGTGATTTTGTTCTTATGCATTGATTCTCTTCCCCCACTTCTCACCTCCCAGCTTTGACACTGAGCACCAGTCTGTGCCCTTCAGGAGTCCAGGTGGCAGCTCATGTCTCATCACTGTGATACTCATTAGACTAAGTAAATATGTTTGTGTTTTCCTCTTTTTACCCCTCGTTTAGTCTCATCTGACTGCATTGTTTACTGTACTGGACTATGCAAATCAAAATATAAACAATATTGAAAATGGGAAGGTAAGCAAAGCTCGTGCCCGCTCTTCTGGACCTTGCCAAGGACAGGAGTGCAGGCTCCCACTGTGTCAGAACAAGTCATCTCTGTGCAGCTCCTGAGCATGATGCAGGGGTGGGTTTGTCCCACAACCTGGGAGTGATTCAGCCTCCTACCAGCACTGATTGCGCCGCAAATCAGCCACAGCGGGATCACAGAATCATAGAATGGTTAAAGTTGGAAGGGACCTTACAGTTCCAACCCCCCTGTCATGGTCAGGGACACCTCCCACTACAGAAGGTTGCTCAAAGCCCCATCCAGCCTGGCCTTAAACACTTCCAGGGATGGAGCATCCACAACTTCCTTGGGGAACCTGTTCCAGGGTCTCACCATCCTCACAGTAAAGAATGTCTTTCTAGTCTCTATCTAAATCTCCCCTCTTCTAATTTAAAGCTGTTACCCTTTGTCCTGTCACTACACTTCCTGACAAAGAGTCCCTCTGCAGCTCTCCTGTAGGCTCCCTTAAAATATCGGAAAGCTGCTATAAGGTATTTCCAGAACCTTCTCATCTCCAGGCTGAACAATCCCAGCTCCCTCAGCTGGTCTTCATAGGAGAAGTCCTCCAGCCCTCTGCTGGACCCATTCCAACAGGTCCATGTCTTTTCTATGTTGAGGACTCCGGAGTCGGACACAATACCCCAGATGGGATCTCATGAGAGGAGAGTAGAGGGGCAGAATCACCTCCTGCAACCTGCTGGCCACGCTTCTTTTGATGCAGCCCAGGATGCGGTTGGCTTTCTGGGCTGCCAGTGCGTACTGCCGGCTCATCCACGAGCACTCCCAAGTCTTTCTCCCCAGGGCTGCTCTACAGCCGTACTCCACCCAACCTGTATTTGTGCTTGGCATTGCCACGTCCTAGGTGCAGGACCCTGCACTTGGCTTGGTTGAACTTCACGCGATTTGCACTAGCCCACCTCTCCAGCCTGTCCAGGTCCCTCTGGATGGCATCCCTTCCCTCCGGTGTGTCGACCGCACCACCGAGCTTGATGTCACTGGCAAACTTACTGAGAGTGCACTCCACCCCACTATTCATGTCTCTGACAAAGAGATGCATAGTCCTGATCCTAAGCATCTTGTTGCAGGGCCAGCACAGTTATCTCTGTCCTGCTCCTGCTTCCCAAAGATCTGGATGCTCAACAGTCCATCTGGGAGCACGCAATGAGTGCAGCTGTATTCAGCACAGTCACAACTTAGGATGGCTGCCTCTCATTGTGCTAACTCTCCTTAAAACGGGAAATCTGGCTGGGGAACTGGATTAACTCTGCTTTGATTTTGTGCCAGAGGCAAGCATGGAGGTGAAATCCTGGGGAAGAGATGAACAGTGTGAAGCAGGAGATTGGTCCGTATCACACACAGATACATGAAATTGAAGAAGAACTGGATGCAGGGCTATGGCATGCAGTGGAGCAATCTGTAAATAACTCAAGGTAACTCAAGTGCAAACAGACAAGTTCATGTAGCTTTTAAAGTCATGTAGATCAAGATGAGCAAATGTCTCCATGACAGGATGTCATGGATTATTGATGCTGAGGCCAGAAAGGCTACTCTGTCCTCCTTCATCACCCTGGCTAGATAGTTTTATCAAGTGACTCTTGTGTCAAACCTATAATTTCTGGCTGAGTTAGGGCAGCTTTTTTAGAAAGACATCCAATTTCAAGTTAAAAAAAACCTCCAAGTGAGGAAGAATCTCCTCCCTTCACTGCTTAATGGCTAATTCCCTTCACTGTTGGAATGTGTCTTCTTTTCAGGTTGAATTTGTCTTATATCAGCTTCCAGCCACCAGATCTTGTTACATCTTTCATTACTAGATTAAAGTGCTCTCTGGTCTCAAATATATTCTATTCTGTTGGGTACTTCCAGACTTGTGTCAAGTAACTATTCAAAGTGCTTTTCATTAAGTCCTTCATTAAAAAACAAGAGGTTTTTGTTGTTGTGGTGTTTTTTTTTTTCCATTTACACTAAGTTTTGTAACTCTTTCTTGGATTCTTTCCATGTTTTCATTAGGTTTGACCCTGGAACCAGACATTGAGCACACCATTAGTCTTATTAAAGCAATTCACAGTCCCATGTGAGTGTGAAGCCAGTGTATGTTGTTCTTTGTCATTCTCCTCTTTAGGAACTTCAAGTTCAGAAGGCTTCCACCTGATCCCACCGCACTTTTCTAACCCATGCTCTGTATAGCAGTTCCAACTCATGTGTACATCTTTATTCCTAAATGCATGGATCTCCATTTCATTGTACCAAAATTCAGACTTCTGAAACAAATTAATGCTACCCTGGGATTGATGCTGTCTTGGTGACATTTGTCTTCCTGCTGGATTTTATATCCTCTTTAATTCTTATCTCTAAAGACTGTACACTCTCTTCCAGGTCATCGATAAATACTGGGTTCTCTTCAGGAAGACATAGCGCTGACCTGATGATTTGCCATGGAAACCACTGAAGTTGATCTCCACAGTCCCCAAGAGATGGTGCATTCTCTATCACCTAGACAGTACCTTTGGACTTCTGGTTCACCTATCATCAATACTTTCACCTGCCAGAACATTCCACAGCATCTGCACGGACAAGAAACTGAGCTGGTCGACTGAGTGTAAACCAGTGTTTGGACAGACAGGGGTGGATGTGTGTGCACAAAGTCCCGCACTAGCAGGAATCTGAAATGTGGCTGTGGTTTGCCTTGGACATGGAAATTGCTCCTGGGCTCTGTAGGACAGATGTAGCTTTTTAATTACGATTCAGGAAAGCAAAAGGTAGAGGCTCTAAAGGCATACAAATAAGGTCTGACAAGTTTGTCTGGAAAAGAAACAGCTCAATCTGAGTTAGCTGTTCCTAAGTTAAATATAAATGCAAAGCTAGTGAGGGTGAGCGTGCAGAGAGAGTACACGTTGTGCTGGCAGAAGGATGAGGACTGTCAGGAGTGCCAGCCCCATGAAGAATTGGACATCCAAAGGCTCTGTCTGCAGCCAGCAGTGAGGCAGGTTCCTCCAGGGGCAGGTCCAGAGGTGGGCCTGCAGCAGGATATCCCAACAGTGGAGAACTGAATCCACAAGGACAATCTCTCTTCATTAAGGCAACCAGGAAATCTGTGTGGTTTCACAAGGGGACAATCCTCCCATCTGCTTGGACTTATATTTTGGGATTCCTCCAGCATGGCAAAGGAAGATGGAAGTTTCTTTATTTAGAAAGTACCTGTTTAATTATTCTGCTGTTCCAAGTCTAAAGCAGCAATCCCAACAAAACTTGCTGCAGCTCTGGAGGCAGTAGCAGAAACAAGATGCAGTCCTACAGCACCATTGAAATTTCCAGGGGGTTATGGAGAAGGTGGAGGAAGACTCCACACCAAAGTTCAAGAGGCAAAAGGCACAAGTTGCAAAGGAAATCCTAGCTGAATGTGAAGAAAAAGTTCTTCCCTGTGAGGCAGGTCAAGCACTAGGCCAATGGCCCAAAGGTGTAGAGGGAATCTTCATCCCTGCAGATGTTCAAAATTCAACAGAGCAATACATGGAGCAACATGACTTGGTGCTACAATTATTCTCTCACCCAATGAGCCCTCCCTACCTGGGAAGGGAAATTAGGAAAAAACAAGGAAACCCAAAGATTGAAATATAAACAGATTTAATAGAGTAAGACTAGACAATTAACATCACTAACACTAAAGAAACAGTACTGATCCCTATACCAGTATAAAATACACCAGGACTATGCCCAGCCCATTTCCCCAGCAGAAGCCGTGCACTCCCAGCAGGGACAACCAATGTGGGACACTGAGAGTGCTGCAGCTCTGGGAGGAAGTGATGGGCTCAGGGCTCTAGCACTGGGGCAAGGAGTTCTCAGGACCACAAACTTTCTAATTTCTATTGAATGTGACATTCATGGTCTGAAATAACCTTGTTGGCAGTTGGGTCATGTGCACAGGTCTCACTCCTCCTCACTCCCTGCACCTGTCAAGGCTCAAAAACACCAAGACCTTGAAACCTGCACACCAGAGTTCAAGAGGCAAAAGGCACAAGTTGCAAAGGAAATCCTAGCTGAATGTGAAGAAAAAGTTCTTCCCTGTGAGGCAGGTCAAGCACTAGGCCAATGGCCCAAAGGTGTAGAGGGAATCTTCATCCCTGCAGATGTTCAAAATTCAACAGAGCAATACATGGAGCAACATGACTTGGTGCTACAATTATTCTCTCACCCAATGAGCCCTCCCTACCTGGGAAGGGAAATTAGGAAAAAACAAGGAAACCCAAAGATTGAAATATAAACAGATTTAATAGAGTAAGACTAGACAATTAACATCACTAACACTAAAGAAACAGTACTGATCCCTATACCAGTATAAAATACACCAGGACTATGCCCAGCCCATTTCCCCAGCAGAAGCCGTGCACTCCCAGCAGGGACAACCAATGTGGGACACTGAGAGTGCTGCAGCTCTGGGAGGAAGTGATGGGCTCAGGGCTCTAGCACTGGGGCAAGGAGTTCTCAGGACCACAAACTTTCTAATTTCTATTGAATGTGACATTCATGGTCTGAAATAACCTTGTTGGCAGTTGGGTCATGTGCACAGGTCTCACTCCTCCTCACTCCCTGCACCTGTCAAGGCTCAAAAACACCAAGACCTTGAAACCTGCACACCAGAGCTGGCGATGAAATAAATATTTTCACAAATTCAGCCACCACAGTCTTCTAACAGTGCAGTTTCCCCCAGCATTAGACAAGTATTTACTGAAAAATAAAAAGATAAATTAGTACTGTGTTGCTCAAACCAGAACATTCAGTTTTGAAGCTGTCCCTGCTTTAAGCAGAGGTTGGACTGGAGATGCCTTGAAATCTCTTTCAGACTAAATAATTTTGTGATTCTTCAACAGTTGCAAAGCAGCCTTTTCAGCAGCCTTTACAGTAGCAGCACTACGCAGGCCAGCACTGTATTGAAGTGCAAACAGGATTACTCATGCATTACTCTGGATAGTCATTACATATTCTGTTAAGCACATTAAGATCCTGTGCTGCCATAGAAAATAGACTTAACGATGGACTTTAAAGCATCCTGATACCACTCAGTTCTCCAGTCCTGCAGCTGCTGCTCTGAACTGGGCACTCTGCAGCACAAAGTGGAACTTGGCTGCATTAAAAAATGCAAACACCCACTGAATTTGATGCAGAAATTTTGTATTTCCAGGTGCAAAATTCTGGCTTCCACATTTTTTATTTTATATTAGATCAATTCTTGTTGCCACTCCAAAACTCTCGGCTAAAGGTTGCTGGATCAATTCGGCATTGCCCAAAATGGCTGGAGCGGTTCACCTCCCCTAAGGAAGTACAGGAAGAAGCAGTTTGCAACAAGAAAATAATAATAAAAAAAACCACCAAAACCCAAAAGAACAAACCAGAAGGGGATGATTTTCCTGAAGTGACTGCTAGCAGTGAAAGTTAATTTGTCATTGCTATCTTCAGAGGCTACATCCCTGTAGGTGAATGTGAGTACTTCCAGGCAACCCCCTCAGACAAACCTAGTTCCCAATTCTGAAATGTTCTTGCTGTGTAAAGATTAAAACAATAACATTTTAAGCCTGCAAGCTTAAAATCTGAAGCAGCAGTGGGGGAAGACTCTGCAGCACTGCAGGAAGCCCTGCTAATGATGTCAGTAAATTGTATCAGAAGGATTCTCTCATTTTGGGAAGAGAGATGTAATAGTGTGGACTATTCTCACTGGCACTAAACTCATTAGGTTGTTTACAATGTGCCTTCCTGCACTGCTCATTGATACGCTGAAAACCTTATTTTGCCTTCGGTATTTGCAGTCAGAAAGAGCAGGCAGAAGTCAAAGATTACCAGAAAAAAAAATGATCCCTTCTCTGTTTTTTTTTTCAGTTTTGTTTTGTTTTTTAACAAGGTTCTTGTTAAGGTTTGACTCTTGGTCAAGGCCGTGCTGGGGAAACTCAGAGACTGATGCCTGGGTGTCGAGGTTTAGCCTCAGATGGCAACAAAGAACCAGGTGGCAGCCACTCTCTCTTGAGCCCATCCATGGCTGGAAGTGCAAAATCGGAAGAAAAAGGCAAAACTTGTGGGTTGGGACAAAGGCAGTTTTAGAGAACAACCAAACAGTAACAGTAACACGGATAAACAAGTATAAAAAACACGGTTACGATACCGACCGCCCACCGACCGCACCCCGGACCATCCCGTACCGCTGCGGCCACCGACTTCCTGTCCCGCTCCCCTTCCCGGCCAGCTCCCGGCTACCCCTGGGCATGGTTCCCGTGGGATGGAATACCTGTGCCCCTGCTAGAGCCAGGGGACAATTCACCCTGTCCCTCCCAGAACCAGGACAATGGGACACCTGATGCTGAGTGACAGGGTGCTGGGGACAAGTGCCAGTGGACAAAAGAATGGGCAGGACATGTTTTGTCTGTTCGATAGTTGCAGGGAGGTGTCAAGGGCTGGGTGAGAGCTGAAGCTGTAGGAGGTAGTAAGCAACAGCTATGCAGGATCCTAATGGAGAGTGGACCACCCCTGAGGGTGAGCAAAGGGTGAGCATTCAAATCGTCCCAGATGGGAGGAGCCAGGGTTGAGAGAGGTGGGACAGGGAGAACTTTGGCTTTGTAGGGCCCAACTGTGCCAAGCCCTGGCCAGGGAGCAAGAGGCCAGGGACTTGTCCCTGCAGGTGCTCTCCCCACCAGCCACGACACCTTGGAGGTAGGCAGGCAGCTCTGCCTGCTCATCAGTGGCTGCCACCTGCCACTAGGAAGCCTTATCTGCTTCCCTCAGCCTCCAGCTTGGTGCTCTTCCCAGCACATCACCGCCTTCCCCATTCTTCATCCTGCTTTGAAGCACAAGGCGGGAGCTGCTTGCCTGTGCCAGTCACAGCCACAGTAGCAGACAGGAGCTTGTCTCCAGCTGCAGGGGCAGCAGAGACTCACTGTCCCAAGAGATGGCTCTGTGACATGTTTCTTTTCCCCTTTTATTCAAATCTGGAGGCCTGGGCAGGAACTTGGTGGGTTTCCAGCACTTAGAAATAGTTCTTCTTGTCCCTGCAGGTGCTCATAAGTGGTGGGAGCTCAGACCTGAGAACACTGCAGTGCATGAGCTTCACCCAATAGCACCCAATGGGAGTTGCCCACCCATCAAAGATCTCTCATTGGGCTGTGGCTCATATGACCTGTCTCATTGTTTAATCCCAGCCAGACTCTCACTTGCCCCTCACTTTTCCCCAAGGAGGTTAAGGAGAAGAAGGAGAAAAGAAGGGGAAAGGAAAAACCCCAGTTCATGGGTTGAGATAAATACAGTTTAATAGAACAATAACAGAAAAGGAAAATAACAATAATAATAATAATAATGATAGAAGGATATCTAAAACACAAGTCACTCTCACCACCCGATGAGGTTGCCAAGCCTGACCAGAGCAGAGATCGTACCTAACTCCCATTTATATACTGACTATGATGTCTATGGTATGGAATAATTCATTGGCCATACTATTGCTCTGTCTATGCTTGTATGGGAGGCTGAAAAAATGTCCCTGACTAGTATAAACATCACTTATCAACAACTTAAACAACATGCTTTATTCACTCTTTTCATGCTAAATCTGAAAACACAGCAACCACTAGAAAGATAAACTCTGTCTTAGCTGAAATAAGGATAACCTGCATGAGTGAAGTTCTGAGATGGATCCAGATGCCAAGTCCTCACCCTGGGGCAGGAGTGGAAGAAGTGATTGAAGCAACTCTGGTCATCCCATCAGCATGAAGATGACTTCTCTGCTCCTTGCCCAGGAGCCCTGGTACCTCTTTACACCAGGCAACTAAAAGCCTACTATCAAATAAATCTCTGGGCTCTGGCAGGCTTGACCCCTGCTCTCGAGCAGCAGGGGTTTCCCAGGGGGTATTCCAGGGGGGGTGGGGGAAGTGCAGTGCTGGCACTCCCAGCTCCAGCAAGCAAGTCCTGCTTGCTGCTTCTGGTGCCATGGTTTATGAAGAGCCTTTCTGTGATACCTCGGGGGTGCCAGGGGAGGCGAAGGGTGTTTATTGAAGCCTGTGGCACCAGCAAGAGAAAACGCTCCCACCTATTCTTGCAGTAATAAAACACTGTCTGTTTGAGTGGGGAGTCTGCTACAGCTGTTCTCAAGGAAGATGCGAGATTAACCAGCACTGCAAGAAGTTAAATGAGATATATTGAGTGACCTGGGTGAGCTGGAGAGGAGAGGCTCTATCTCACTCCTGCTGGCACCTCCTGGCCCTTGTGAAATTCCTGTTGAACAACGCGTGTTTCCAGCTGCTGCATGTGAGCCCCCCACACTAATGAATTTTATGTGTCCTTGGTCTAGGACCGTGTTTCTCTTTGGCTTCCCTGACAATCTTTCCTCAGGGTTGTGCTCAGGAGAGAAGCCTCGCTCCTGGTTTCCACCATGGTTCTATGTGGCCATATAATACAATCAGCTTGCAAGGTTACTTACTCATCTCATTACACAAGCATGCAGACAAATATAAAACAAAATAAGGTTTATGCCTTATGGAGAAAGCTTGTTGCATCTCCTAAATTGGAATAAAATATCTACAGGTGAAATACATCTCTACAGGAGCGCTCACATTGGTATGGGAAGGGCTCCCATGGTAACTGGACCAGAAGGGTCAAGGACCAGCCAGCCCAGTACTGGCATCAGAAGAGCCAAAGACTGCAACCCTGCAGCAGGAAGGCAGGAGCAGCATGACATGTGTGGTCACAGTAGATGGGTGATGTCTACTTGTGTCCCTGCAGCTGCACAATCTTATGCCTGCCTCAGTTTCCCAACAAGTGGCTTCAAACGACAGTGCTTGCTCTAGCAGTTAATGAGATCATGTTTGTACATGGCTTTAAACACAAATGTCTCTGCAACGTGTAAGTGCTAAGTACTATTAGCAACTAACAGCAGTTTTCCTCTGGTGCAGGGCTCTGCTGACTTTGCCTGAGGCCATTCCAACCCAGTGAAGCAGCACTACCTGCGCTTTGGCAGACCTCCACGTCAGCCAGCACACCCCACCATGCTCTCAAAACCAGATGGAGGTGGAGCTGCGAGTCCAGAAGCAAGTGCCCGGCTTTATGTGGGCTGAGGGGCATTGGTGTAGGGGTTCAAGCAGATGGGGAGATGAGAGAGACACCAGTATCGGGCAGGAGGGTGAAGGAAGGCAAGGTGGGACCAGCAGGGGCTGGTGTATGCAGAACCCAGGCTCACAGCCCAGGCTGCCTGGCTGTTCTGGGCAGGACATGGTCAATGGACTCATCTCTGCTGTTTCTGGGCTGCAGTGTAGCCTGCAGACATCTGTGCCGCAAGACTGGAGCCAGAGGTGTCCCCAAAGCAGTGTCACATCAACAGTCGCTGCCCCTCACTGGGCTCTGCTCTCCCACAGTGGCAGGGCTCACTGCCTGCTCAACACCCATCTCCCTCTCAGCAGCCTCCATGCTCACCCTTATTATCATGCTCTACTCCATCCTTCCTCCTGCTACCTGATCATCGCTGAGCTGGATCCTGCCTGGAGACAGATGATGTGCCAGACAGGAATGGCAAAGATTATTAAGTTGAGGTGGGAAGTTCTCCCAGGCTGGGTTCACAATTAGGCTCCCAAAGGCAAGACCATAAAGCATTCAGACACATGGGATACAGGGCTGATTACCAGCATCTTTCATCATTAAATATTAACACCAAGGCTGCTTAAAGGCCAGTGAAAGAATTATAGAATTTAATACCTATCACGCTCTATCAATAGGCTGGGAGAAATATGGTCCTCTCGCCTATGTTTTTCTTTTAATGCTTCAATGTAAACTAGAAGACTGGCAAAATTAAACAGTACAATTCTTTGTTAGAAGCAATTGGGAATTGCAAACAGGGAGCACCAGGGATCAGACTTGTTTGATATGCTAGGGGAGTGAGCTCATTAAAACGTAGGCATTGGTACCAGAAGGAGAAGAAATTAAAGCATAATTTAAGAAAAGAAATCCATCTATGGAGAACGTCTCCAGCCCTTCACACTCTCCTGTGTGGCTGGCTGCTCCCTGGGACCTCAGCAAGCTCCAGCCCAGCTTGGGTAAGAAGAGCATTTGAGCATTTGCACCCTCTGCATAACTAACCTGCCTGTGCCCAGAGAGAGGACACACCGTGAAATCCTCCCCAGTGTCCAAATATCCTTTTGCTGTTGCATGAATGTGGGGTGCGATGGCAAGGACACATATCTGGGGCTCCTCACCATTGCTTGTTGCTGCTTTACACAGAGAAGAAAGCTGCAAAAAATCCTGGCAGTCCCCAAAAAGATGGTGCTCTGCTTGTGAAAATTGTTTGGGGTTTTTTTCTGATTGTTCTGCCTTATTGTGCTAAGTCACATTAGGAAACAGGTGCCTGGGTTACTTGGCCCTTTGGGCACAGGTGAAGACAGAACCTGTGGTCAAGCATTGGAGGGGACAGGAAGCATCAAGCAGAGCCCAGGACCATTGTGCAGCAGAGCTTGAGAGCTGCAAATCCACCATCCCCAGAGATGCAGAGCTCCCATGGCAAGACCACCCAAACCACCCACGGAGGGGAACTTCTCCACCACATGGGGAGAGCTCAGCACAGCCCAAACAGCTCAGAAAATCTCAACAGGTGCTGAACAGCCGTGGGCTTAAAACCAGCCATGCCTTGCTCACAGTCGTATCATCATCACATTAACAGACAGCTCCTGATGTGGCACTCTGGGAAGAGATTTAAAGGATGCACTGGTACAGACCCATATTTTGCAAGAAAACCTGAGTCCCGTGAGCAAGGCTGGCCCAGGGCTGTCCTTCAGCAATTCCTTGTGCTGCTGCTTTTCCCGGTCTCACCCTCCCACCCCTCCTGCAACCCTCCTGCCTGCTGCACACAGTAATGAATTGTTGCTGCTCGCTCCTTCGTAGCAGGCACAGTGGCAGAGCTAATCAATACTATAATCAAGCGGACAGAGTGAAGCCAGCCACTTGCCTTCCTAGCTCTGTGGGAGCAAACACAGGACACACATGGCTCCTGCTGCCAGTGTAGGCACAGCCAGGCCTCCAGCCAGGCTGTGGTCTCCACAGGCTCTCCTGACCTCTACTTTCCCTCCACCAGCCCTGCTGATGGCTGTGCACATAACATTTCACACGGCCAGGTCAATGTGTAAAGCCATAGCTGAAACTGGAGCTAGATCACTTAACATCTCTGAGCCAGCACCTCCCTAAGGCTACCCTCGTGGCAGAGTCTGGTTTTTCCCCATAGAAACACAATCTTGGCTCATTTTTTTCTTGGATGGGGACAGTGCCACACTACTGAGACTGTGATTCTCTGAATGAGACTGCAGTCAGACACATGGCATCTATATGGTGGCATGCTCCCTCCAGCTCAGAGAGAGTATTCTACTGCCCTCCTAAAGGCTCTCTTCTGACCCATACTTTCATTTCCATATGGATAAAGATGGTCCAGAAGATTTTGCTATGTGATATGTATTTTCCCCAATTGTACATTCTATAGAAGCACAAGGACTAGTTTGACTTGCAGAAACCTTGTCAGCTCCCGGCCAGCAACGTTCCCAGACTGACACTGGAGGAGTGAAACCATTAATAGAGGTGCCATCCTAACAAACATTTTCCAGGCTTTGGCTCCTTATAGCCACGCTTTGGCTCCTTATAGCCACGCTTTGACAATAACTCAAACACTGGAGCTATAGGATCAAAATAATCATGCCCAGACATTGGTAAGCATCATGTCAGTATAAACCCAAAATGCTGGCTTATACCAGCCAGAAAATATCAATGTGCAAACTTTGTGCCACCAGGCTTTGTGCCAGGTCACAGATCACCTGTCCTCCCATAGGCAGCATAAAACCATACCTGTGTTACATGCTCCATATCTCACACAATAGAAATGTGATCATGTGCCTGTGTGTCTTCTGGATTTGATTTTGCAATACACAGGCATGTGTCCCAGCCAGATAAGTGGCTGAAATTAGCCTCAAAAAATGTACAATTGCTTCGGTTGCAAAGGAAAATCAGTGACATCATTGATTCTGCAACTGTGCAGCAGTTTCTGGCTCCAGATCTCATTGCCCCGGGATGTATTCCCTGCAGGATCAAGAAGAAAGACTCCTGGACTGGTTTGCGCTGTGATTGTCTGCAAATGCCAAGTCTGACCCTCTGACATGAACCGAAGCAGTTCAGGCCCTTGTGTAACTCATGACAGCCAGCTCAGCGAATACTTGAGTACACTCAAGTTATGATTTTCCATCCTTTCTACATGCACACAACTGGAAATAGAATTATTGAAAATAGACCCTTTTGGAAGGGGTCCAGAGGAGGACACAAGGATGCTGTGAGGGCTGGAGCCCCTCTCCTATGAAGACAGGCTGAGAGAATTGGGAGTGCTCAGCCTGGAGAAGAGAAGGCTCCAGGGAGACCTTAGAACCCCTTCTAGACCCTAAAGGGACAGGAGAGATGGGAAGTGCCTCTTTACGAGGGAGTGGAGTAACAGTAAAAGCGTAACAGTTTTAAGCTGAAAGAGAGGAGATTTAGATGAGATACTGGAAAGAAATTATGTCCTGTGAGGGTGGTAAAACATTATCCCAGCTTGCCCAGGGAAACTGGCTGCCCCACACCCGGAGGTGTTCAAGGCCAGGCTGGATGGGGCTTTGAGCAGCCTGGTCCAGTGAGAGGTGTCGCTGCCGGTGGCAGGGGATTGGAACTGCATGATTTTTAAGGTCCTTTCCAACCTAAATTATTCTATGATTCTATAAGATCATAGAATCATCTGGGTTGCAAGGGACCTTTAAGATCATCAAATCCAACCATTAACCTAACTCTGCCAAAACAACCACTAAACCATGTCCCTCAGCACCTTGTCTTCTCATGCAGAATCATAGAATTATCTAGGAATAAGAGCAGAATAGCTGCCCAAGCTGAGGGGTGATGGAGATAGGACAGCAGGCACCTGGATGGGTGTCAGAGGCTGGAAAAGGGACTGCACACTCCATTTTCCCCTCTTTACTTATTACTCTTTCCTGTTAAAGCTTGCTAGCACTGCTGCCCAGCACCATTCACGTGCCAGGGGCAGCCACAGCTCCCCGTGGTTCCCCCTGCTACCAGCTGACTTGAAATCCCTGAAGAGTCAGAAAGGCAAATCCAGACATGACCGACACCGGGGAGCCTGTTTGAAATAAATAATTAGGTTCTCACAGCCATTCAGTTCGCAAGAATAAGACCATAACCGGCTCCATATTTCCTAATGAATCCTGCTCGATGTTTTCTAATGATTTGTTTAACAGAGTTTTCAGTGTCTCCAGGCTGCAGCACCAGCATGGCCCTATGCAGCCTACCCCAGATGCTGGGGGAAGCTTTTGATACTCTCTCAAACATACCTTTCCCCACTGGTATGCAGGGGCTTTTATGCTTCCTATCATGGTAGTGCAAATTCTATCTCCTGGTGCTACACAAAACAATCCCCCCCTTCCCCTGTTTACACTATTTAAATGACACAGATGGTTGTAATTTTTTGTTCTCCTTTGAGCATCTCTCAGGGAATCTAAATAGGTGAGCTCATCTCTCTCCCAACTGGCACAGCCCATCATGGCCTTACAAACTGAATGCTGGGGCTTCAAACTTATGTTTCACATCCCGGGAGCTGCATCCCCCACAGGTACCCTGATGCCACAAATATTTGTAGATGCAAGCATATTCCCAGGCTGCAGAGAGTTATACTGAATTCAGGAGGACTGCCTGTAAATGACATTATTCATGTGTAGAAGTATAAGGCGTATTTTGATCATCTATTTTAATTGTCATTTTCAAAGGCAGTCATTCTTCAGAGATTCCTCTTTTTAAATTATATTGTTTATTGCTTCTTACTCCATTATCTCTTAGCTGTGTGGAGATACAGGGTTTTTTCCTATCTGTGCTGTTAGTGGCTAAGGTCATATTAACTTATGAGAGTTGCCAAAATCATGTTTGTTTCTCTATATACATTTTAATACCCACACTTGACTTTTTCCAGTGTTATATTCTTCTCCATTGCATGTATCTTTCCCCAGGGAACTGGCAGTGTGGCAATAAATCACTGCTCATTCTCTTCCCTGCTACTCACACCTCTTCTTTATACAAATTTAATTGTTCACACATTCATTTGTATACTGCTTATGAAGAATGCTTTTTTTAAAGAACTTAGTCTTTTCCTAGTCCCCTTTTTTTTTTCCCCTTGCCTTCTCCACTTCACTTCCCTTTCCTTCCCTTGTTATGAATTACCCCAACAACTTTGAGCTGACATTGATTTCACCCCCCTTCCTGTTATACTGCAATGGTTTTCTTTTCCCTGAGATACTTTTGCAAAAGGTCTCTTTTCTTTATTGTGCTGCACACCCGTGGCTGTAACATTAGCTTATGCAGCTTATTTGCCCACAATTTTTTCATACAAGTCTTAAGAAATTCCAGGGCACCTCCTGCTATTCCATTTTGCACAGAAATTTTGTAAACCTTGTCCATACTGAAGTCATACTGTCTGTACCTTTTCTTCTTGCATCTCTCATTCGCAGCAGGTCTGTAGTCTGTTGTGACTTAATTATAGTGCCTTTTAAGATTCCTCCGGGAGCTATGGCAGTGGTGGATTTTAATATTCCACCTGTGACAACATTGTCATTAGTATTATTACTTCTACTGCTATGATTAGGGAAATATGGGCAGAACGAGTGGCTCCATACAGGTCAGGTACATCCCTGATCAAAGCAGTTTAATCCAAGAAATCAAATGCAGGCAATAACTGAAGCCTGAGATGCTCTGCCTGCATGTTGGAACACCAAGAGTGTCATTAATAAATTGCAACATGGTTTGAAGCAGGGCTCATACAGACTCGGATGCTGCTGGGGAGAAGCAGGTCTGGGAGGGAAGCGAGGACATTCCAGGGGTACACAGGGCAGCAGAGCCACTAATTGAGGGTACTGGGTGCCTTAGGGATCAGTTTTAAAGGGTGTCTTTCAACAAGCATGACTTTTCCCATGCCACACAGGGACTGGAGCCATATCAGCAGAAGCACCTTGCAGCAAAAATTGTCTTTGGAAGCTTCGGTCGTACATGTTGGATAGAACCTGGGTGCTGCTCTCCCTGTAGAGAGCAGAGGTGGCCAAATGGCTTTCAGGGAATAAAAATCTTCATGACATTCCCTGGCCACTTCTGTCATGCACCAGCACTGCACCTCCACCAGCCCCGGTGAAAGCAAGCTGCTGCTCTGAGTAGCATCTGGGCACCTTAAAGCATTCAGAGTCATGTAGCTTTTTGGTCTGTGTGCTCTGCAAAAGCAGAAAAACAAAGTCAAACCCACCTCAATGTGCTGCATGTTGGTCTCCAGGCTCAGCCAGGGGGATCTATGCTGGGGCAAGAGGTATGTGTGTTCCCTGTGCTGCCCCAGAGCACCCCGGTGGAGCTTGCTGGGCACCGACATGACAAAAAGCACCAGCTCTCCAGGAATATACTTTGGGTTTCCAGACCTGTGTGCCCACCATGCAGATACTGACCCCTGCAAGCTGTAGAATATCCAGAAATCCTGGGAAAAGAGCCAATTTTTTTTTCACTGGACACTAGTTCTGTTGAGGTGAAGATGTCCAAGGAAACCCTCGTGTGGGATAATTCAAGAGCAGCGAAGCAAGGCAGACTTGTACTAGCTGAGGCTGTCACCCTACAACAGAAATCACACAAGGAGGATTTTCAGCAGCAGAAACTGGGGGAAAACCCTGTTCTGAGCAATACAGGCAGTGCTATCATATCTCCCAGCAACATTCACCAAAAATTAGGGACTAAGGTGAGGAGAAGCTAAAGAATAAGAAATTCCAAAAAGAGCCCTTCCATTTCTACAAGGGAAAACCAAATATATGCAGTCAAAGATTAAATGCCAGTTTGAAGAGGCGTACTTCAAAGAACAATTTCAATATAGAAAAACAAGAAAAGAACATTTCTGAGAACTTCAATTAAGCACAAGGTAACTTGGAATCATTCCCACTCGTTCCTTAAATTTTCCAGACTATCTTTTTCTCTTTTATTTTATGTATGGCTCTCAGAAACGCTCTGCTACATCAAAGATACTTTTTGTCTCCTTTGTTCAAATGTATAAATTTGCCTACAAAAATGAGAAATATCATCACAGTGAAAAATAATTTATTTGTAAAAGGAACTAAGTTTTGTTTCAACTAGAGCTGGGAATTGAGATAATGTCTATGAATATGTGGAATGAATAGATGGAAGTATCTGAATTTATGGAAATACATGAATTCTCCTTTGCTGATAGAAAATTACAGTCAGAGCCCATTGCAAGCCAAATTAATATTCAACATAATCTCATTCCCACACAGGAACCCAAAGAGAAAATTGATCTTGTTTCTGCTAAAATCAATGGGAAAAACTCACCGAGCAGCTCTTTCAACAGAGGAGTGCAGCCAGCGTGACACCTGAGCTAACGCAGATTCACACTTTCTGCCCGCGTCCAAGAAGCTTTGTTACTTCTCGGATTAGATTTGAATTTATGATCCCACACCATGTCCTTATTTTTCTGCTTTAAGTCACATACATAAAGCACCATGGGAGCACCAGTAATTATGCTTATCACCCAGAGGTCACCTTTTTAGATGTATTTTCTAGATCTTCAATCTCCCTCTAAAGTAAGATGTTTTTCTTAATCAAGGTTGCCATGAGAAGCTCATCTCTTGCAAGTCTCGCATGGAGGAATATTAGTGCTACCAGACATTATTTTTTATTTCTCTTTCACATGCATTGATTTTTTTTTCTATTTTATTCCAAGAAGGAGCCACAGCACCTATTTTACATTCAGAGTCTGCCTCGGTAGTTGTAATGACTTGAAGCCCTGGATGCTCGAGCCAGCATATAGCCGGAGTGGAGTTAGATCCGCAGTCGGTCCTGCCAGCTCAATGTCCTCAGCATCTGCTGAGAAAAGGGAAAACATGGCATCTCGCAGCGTCCTGGCACAGCTGGGTGGTTAGGACCAGAAGCCAGTGTCTCTGAGCACATATTGGGGACGATCTGCGTTCCTCCCCAACAGGGCTGTTGTTGCTGATTTATTAATGTAGCAGTTAAAATCAAAACAGCACGGGAGAATATCTAAGTCAGCTACAGCCAAGATAGGCATGCTAAAGGCAGGCAACTTTTCCCCTTGATATATGAGCAATCTCCACTTCTCAAAACAGATCCCAAACTGTGTAACCCAGAGGAAAAAGAGGCTTGACAAAGATTATAGAATTCAACTTCTGTCTGGTAGACAGTTACACTTGCATAAAAGGCACACAGGAGAATGGAGCTTTTCTGAACTGGGCAATGACACTTACACGGGGACAAATAAATTTAGAAATTACTTCCAATGACCTAGGATTACAAAACAAACAATGACAGTGGCCTCTCATCCCTGCTTCTTCCCTGCCTCTCATCCCGGCTGCAAAAACACACTCTGCTTTGTCACAGGAAGAGCCTGCTGGTGGCAAAACTTTATTCTCATGTCTGAGGTGCTCTGTGTGGGGACAGCAGCTGGGCAGAAATCTCAATACAGATATAATAAAGTAAAACAATGCCAGGAGCAAATTGTGCTTAAAGCGTCAGCCTCATTGTTTAGGGAAAATCAGGCAGGGATAAGACACTAAAATAACAGCTTCTTCTTGATCACCTTGATCATCTTGAGTGTCATCACAAACCATGTAATGGACAACCAGGGGATCAGGCCTAGTCAGCATGGGTTTATGAAAGGCAGGTCCTGCCTGACGAATGTGATATCTTCCTATGACAAGATCACCCAATTATTGGATGAGGGGAAGGGCCGGGATATTGTATACCTGGACTTTCGAAAAGCATTTGACACTGTCGCCCACAGAATTCTCATGGAAAAGCTGCTGCTCGTGGCCTGGATGAGTGTATGATCTGCTGGATCAAGCACTGGCTGGATGGACAGTTCCGAAGAGCAGTGCTCAACGGAGTTAAATACAGCTGGCAGCCAGTCACAAGTGGTGTTACTCAGGGCTCAGTGTTGGGACCATTTCTGTTCAAATGTCTTTATTGACGATCTTGACAAGCATATAGAGTGTACCATCAGTAAGTTTGAGGATGACACCAAGTTGGGTGGTAGTGTTGATCTGCATGAGGGCAGGGAAGCTGTACAGAGGGACTTGGATAGATGGCTCAATGTTAATGGTATGAGCTTCAACAAGGCCAAGTGCCAGGTCCTGCACTTGTGCCACAACAACCCCATGCATCACTACAGGCTTGGGGAAGTGTGGCTGGCAGAAAAGGACCTCGGGGTTCTGGTTGACAGGCGGCTGAATATGAGCCAGCAGCGTGCCCAGGTGGCCAAGAAGGCCAATGGCATCCTGGCTTGTATTAGAAATAGTGTGACCAGCAGAAGCAGGGAGGCGATTGTCCCCCTGTACTGGGCACTGGTGAAGCCCCATCTCGAGTACTGTGTCCAGTTCTGGGCTCCTGAACACAAGAGAGTTCTCAAGGTGCTGGACCAAGTGCAGAGGAGGTGAAGGGCCTGAAGAATAAACCTCATGAAGAGCAATCGAAGGATCTGGGACTGTTTAGTTTGAGGAAGAGGAGACTGAGGGGAGACCTCATCACTCTCTACAGTTACTTGAAAGGATGTTGTAGGTTATTGTTGGTGCTGGTCTCTTCTTACAGGTAATTAGCAATAGAAGGAGAGGGAATGGCTTCAAGCTGCAACAGGGTAGGTTTAGGCTGAACATTAGGAAAGACTTTCACAGAAAGAGTGGTCAGACCCTGGAATAGGCTGCCCAGGGAGGTGGTTGAGTCACCATCCCTGAATGTGTTTAAGAGTCGTTTAGATGTGCTGTTGGGGGATATGGTGTAGGGGAGGACTTTGTAGAATAGGGCTGATGGTTGGACTCAGTGATCCCAAGGGTCTTTTCCAACCGGAATGATTCTATGATTCTTTTCCCGGTCTTTCCTACCAGGCATGATCTGGTCACAGCTCTCTGAGTAAGCACTACCTGCTTGGTTTGAGGACCCTCTTGCTGGAGCAGGAGGTGGTTTCAGCAAGTCAAGGGGATGTGTCTGGCTATTCAACAATTTCAACAATGCCCAGGTGGTGGACAGGTATCCATAGGAAGCTACATATGGGCCTTGTGGTCACCAAGGTAAAGAGGGAGTAACTCCAGGGAAGGTATTCAAGACCAAGAAGTGCTTGAGAAAAAGGGAAAGATCAGGAGCTTGGAACAGGCAGCAGAAGGAAATTAGATCTGGAGTGAGAGTGGAGACCTGGCACCAAAAGCAAGTTCCATCAGTTACTACTGATGTACACTTTAACTCAACATTACTTAGAGACTGGTAGCTTTGGAAAAGAAACCACAAGTAATTAACCTTGATCTGCTAATGGGTCAGCTCAGCTGAGACCATTGGTTTTGCTGGTAGGAATTATGTGAAGAATATAATAATGGATACAGACAAGAATTGGTTGAAAAACCTGAACCTGTTATAAGGGTGGTCTGAAAGTAACTCTATGATGGGTAAATAGCGATGGAGAATTTCATTATGGAGCCACAGTGACCTGGCAGATGATAAACCTAATGCAGGTGTCAAGGAGGTACATTTAGGAGGTTCTCCGTCTGCTAAGATCACACCAATGCCACCTCCACCAGTACAGGTCCTGAGGCCAGACAGTCCCACTTCAAATAAGGAGTGATCAAGGTCTTCTGTGGCATGGTATGTCCACTCCAGAAACTCAGGACAAATGCAGAGGCAGGTTGCAAAGAGAAGGCCAGATCTCATTTGCCTTGTACCAAAGCCTTCAAAGTCTTACCCAAATGAGCATTTCAAATTGTGTGTAGGGCGTACTGGAAGCCAGCCCAGGATGGGTGCAATGTGCTTCAGGAACTCTCTTCAGCATGTCTGGGGGGACAGTGCGAATACTAGAGGCTAGTGAGCATCTGTGACCTCCTGTTAGCTAGGCCAGAAGTCCAGAACACCATGATTAGACTAAAGATCTCTGACAATGAACCAGTTGAAGGAGAGAGGACATTGTCCTGACACAAGGGAGATTGCCAGAGTTATGACAACTACTAAAACCAAGACTTCAGAATAGAAGGACCAGTGGTCTGGACCACCACAATCATCCTTATATTATGCTGTTGGGTAGATGGAGAAGACAAGTTGGAATGTTGGTAATAAAAACCACAATGGCACGTTCTAGGTAAAAGAAGAAAGCTTGAAGGACCTTTTGTGGTTTCTTGGGCACAGTTCTTCATAAATCCTGTTTGGTTAGTAGTGAGATGGTCCACATGACTACAAATGGTCAAGATGGAGACAGATGGTGCCAATGGACATGTGAATGCACTTCTCTTACAGCTGTTCCCAAGTGCAGATGTGGACTGGCCCCTTTAAGGTGCTAAGAGCAAATCCTGTCCTTGCCCTTGCCTGCATCTCAGCCTGCTCAGATGAATGTAAATGTGTAAATTTGTGTCTACACAGGTGCTAACTTGGGGTTTGGCAAATTGCAGTGATTCACTTGCATAGCCTGATTGAGGGGCTGCTGAGGCAGTTCTCATTTCTCATGAGGCTGCAAGATAAAATATCACTCCTTTTTCCAACTTTCCTACATTCTCCTCTGACATGGCACTAAGTGGCGTAGGAGCCAGAAAATATGACATCATTTTTCTTGAAAAAGGGCATAAGGAACTGGAGACAAGTAAGTGTGCTCTCTCTGATAGGCAAATCAGAAGAAAATGTAATATACAACAGAATTAAAAGGAGCCCAGATAGATCTAGATATATTGGGGAAGAGTCAACATGGCTTCTCCAGGGGAAGTTATACCTCATAAATCTATTAGATTTCTTTGAAGGTGTCAACACAGGACCAGGCAAGGCTGCCATACTTAAATTGCATTTTCTGAAAGTTACATTCAAGGTCTCTGACAAAAGGCACATGGAGATATTGTGATGCTATAGAGTTTGTGAGGTTGCTATTGGTGTTCTTGTTTGTTGAAGACCAGCCACTGGATTTCCTTGGAGGCCTGTCCTGAGATCTGTACTGTGCAACACTATCAATGATCTGGAAAAGTGGTGAATAATGAAGTGACAGTGTTTGCCTATGCGACAAAATTATTCAGGATCATGAAATCTAACACTGACGGTGAAAAGCTCTGGAGGATCTTCTGAGACTGAGTTACTGACAATAAAACAGAAGATGAAATTCAGTGTAAAGAAATGTAAGCTAATGTCAGTGAAGGTGAAAAAAAATAATACAGAATGGCAACCAAGTTTTAATAGACAATTATTAGCTCTGAATTAGCTACCGTGGCTCATGAAAGAATTCGCAGAACACCGTGGAATGTGCCCTGGGAAAGCTACTCAGACCCACGCCTGGTCAGAAAGGAAAGAGGATGTCAGGCATCACAAAAGAGAGAGAGAACTGTACAGGAGTTGGCATCATAACCAGCATGGAGATCCATGGACCATCTTTATTTTGCATACTAGTGGATGTCTGGCCCTGCATCTCATAAAGGACACAGTAGGAAAAAAAAAACAACAACAAAAAATAAGAGAAAAGACTGACCCAAGTGACATTCCTGATGCTGGGAGATGGACCAAGGAAGTCTATCCCAAGTGTTTTGGAGAAAGAAAACTAGAGTGAGTGACTCCTTCTTTCTGGCATAACAGTAAGAAATAGAAGTATTGGGAAGCAGATTTTAAATGATGTCTTGGAAGCATTTTTTCCACACAGAGATTCACGTGTGTCAGAAGACACGTGGTATGTTCAAGGCAGACAGGTCCATCAGTGGCACAGGCACAATCGTCAGGGTGTAACCAGCAGCTGATGATGTTCCATGAACTGCCAGATGGCACCCTGCCAGAATCATTCAGTGCTGGTTTTCACATGCTTTGCTGTTTTGCGTGTGCCTGGCCACTGTTTCAGGCAGAACACCAGACTTTGCAGATATTTGGTCTGTCCCAGTATTGTTTCACTGTTCTCATGGTGATACACCCAGGACCCTTTGATGGGTGTCCAAGGTTAAGCCACAGCAGAAGCCACTTGCTGGTCACTGTGCCTAAAGTAAGGGTTCTTCAGGCTCAGAGAGCACAGCTCAAACCCTCTCCTGGATTCGTCACCCAAAGCAGAGCTGTCACCCATCTGGCTTTAGCAGAAGAGCTGTAGCAATCTGCTTCCAAGTGCACATCTAATACAACGTGGGAGAACGCAGCTGAGGAGCACAGGGAATCTTTGCTTTGCTCCTGCACATATGGCGAAGGGAAAAAAAAAACCACAAAACACATATTTTTTATAAAGATCAGAATTATTAAAACATAAATGTGCTACAGGAGCTGGGTCTATAGATAAAAACTCAGAATAACAGAGGAAAGCATGTGTTGCAGAGCGCCGAAAGGGTGCACAATGAGAGGCCACCTTTGCTGCCCAACCTCTGGAGACCAGGCAAGAGGGACTGCTGCCAGTCCCGATCACCACTGAATTCCAAAGTACTTATTTCTCTTCAGGATGCTGAGGTAGCATTCAGCTCCCCTATGTTTGGTTCTCCTGTACGCAGTGTTTAATTCCTTCCTTTCTTCTTTTTTTCCAGAGTGACACAATTAGAAATAACCCGTCAGAGTAAAATAACCAAAACTCACATTCTGTCTAAAAGTCTATTTCAAGAAGAAAGAAGATTGCATGTGAAGAAAAGGCTCACCAGTGAGGTTTGACATCAAAAGAATGTTTTGCATGGACTAAATAGAAGTATTCATTTTTCATACATGAACAGATTCACACTGACACCAGTTAGACTTTCATACGAGCACACTTTGTTTACTTAAAAGCTTGAAGGAAGGAAAAATGTCACAAATGCTCATGTAAGCCTGCATGTGCACCATTTGGACACATCCAGCATGGCTGTTTGTACAAGCAAAGATCTCCCAATAGGCCAAGAAGAGTTCGCATAAATCATCTGCTCAATCATTTAAAAGAATGAATAATTCATGGAAAGGCAAATGTGTTCACAACCAATTCAGATGAAGAGCTAAGAGCTATGTCCAAGGAATGGATTTGGTGTTCGCTGTCTCTGTGAGCCTGAACATGCTTTTCCTTGGCTCCTGACTTGCACAAACCTTTTGTAAGCAATTCTGTAGCTCCCTCTCTCACTGGCTGTCACCCATTCAGAGCTGCTTGTCTACTCCCTGCACATGTCCCAACAAATGAAAGCCATGGTGTCTCCAATAAGTGTTGGTGCTAGTTAGTGTGACCCATCTAAATTACCTAATGGGGGTAATTCCATTACTTCCTTCTTCATTTCTTATTTCTTGAGACTCGTGATAGAGATGCAGAACTGTTTGCTGGAGATGTATAGCTCACAAAGACTTGTGTCTATCCCCATTCAGAGTAAGTACATGCATGTGTCCCTGTGCTTGCTTTGTTTCTCCAGCTGTGAAATGGTAAGAAAGACAATGAGCAACTGGAAGGTTTTTTTGATACCTAGGTGGAACCTGGGCTTGATATCAGCCAAACTCTACTTCTTATGCCCAGTCCTATTAGAATCTAATGGTGGTTGGATGATGCTGGGACAAACAGATGTGGACCCTGCAGTGCTGGCTGTACACTGTTCTGTCCCAAGCCCTCACAGAGGTAAGGGAGCTCTAGCAGTGTACCTTTATCTAGAGAAACAGCCTTTAGGAGGGAGGTGACAGGGAACACCAGTCAGACAGGAATCCTTGGGCTGTCAGGCACCCTTGATACCTTTAGTCACATTTTTTGGTGTTGTCTCAGTGTCAGGCACAGCAGAACTGGCACAATTGTCTTTAGGCTTGCATAAGACGCAAAATATAAATAGGAGCAAAAGGTTTCTTTCAGATGTATCTCTGCCCTCAAAAAAATTTGCTGTGCAGCCTCAAGTAATACTGCATGCTCTGCTGTCAATTCTGTTCTCCAGGACCAACTTATAGGATCATTCCTAAATCTTTTGAGAAAGTATTGCTAAGAGAAGTGTGTTCATCCTGCAGCTGCCCAGTTCCCCAGGCAACAACCATTTCCAGAAATCAAAACTGCCTTGCTGCTAAGGAAACCTTTTTGTGGAGACATGTGGCTTCTCTAGAAGACTTCATACCCCATCCAATCCTTGGGCTGCAGGAGAAAAAATACGCTCCTTGCCCTGACCCAGGCAATGATCTTCTCCAATCTAAAAGCTGCACTTTTCCTGCTGTCCATCTGCACGACTGTCTGCTGACACACCTTGTGTAACACTTTTCCCTCTGTGTCTAGTCCCCGGTGTTCAGAAACACTGATTACACCGAGAGTTGAAGAAATATGATTACATTTTTCTCTTCATTAAACATGATATAGAATCATAATTCACACACATAAAATTGTTTTATACCTTTTTCCTGTTTGCTTTGGAATTATTTCATGGTCTCGACAATGTGGGTTTAGCAATGCTCTTTTGCAGAGCCAGTCAGCCGCCAGTACCCTGCAATTTTAATGATCTAATCCGACAGCTAGCATGCTTTAATTTAAAGTTTTATTAACTACTGCTTTCTACCTTCAAATACTATATTAAAATTTGTTAATGGAATTGGAGATTATAAATGCCCCAATGCAAGGCCCACTTGTGCTGTTCTGCACCACCCCCTTTAGAATTCAGAGCAATCCTATTAACTCTTCTTTATGTTTTGTATAGGTCATTTTGATTGCAGTCTCTTGTGTACTTCCCTTATGAGATAGCGTTCTCCAAATCTAAGCAATTGAAAGAATATAATTTTACAAAAGATCACATCTTTCAGATTCATTATCCTTCAATGGTTAGCTTAAAATTTAATTTCTTTGACTTATTGCAAATTTTTTTAGTCTACCGGAGAAATGGAAATTAATTCCATGGGCAGTGTCAGAACATGTGACAGAATTGACAGAATCTACCCCAACCACTGTTGAAAAAGGAGTGGAAGAAGAGGAGGGAATAGGATGGAAGGAGATGTGCCATTTGTAGGCATAAAGTTGCATGATCAGGACAACCAGTTGTCCTCTACATGCTTGGAAGTATGAAGCCCATTTCACAAAACACATTGCTTTTCAGGCACCCCGTTACCACATGAAGGCTGCCTGTATTAGCCTGGTCTTTTAATGAGCATCCTGAGACACTGCACTAGGTCCCCAGGCTGCGCCTGTGTATCAGGGCCCTGTGTTCAACGAGCCACGAAAGGGATCCCCCCTACCCATTATTTATTTTATTTAAGGAGTCAGCAAAAACATTACCAGTCTCCAAATCTCCACAGATCCCAGCATCAATGCTTATTGTTTGCAGTGCCTCTCAGGAAATGCACTATTAATCATTCATTGTGTAGTCTTAATTTCTCACAATTCTCCCCTCTTTATTTTCTGCTGCTATTGTTCCTTTCTCCTGCTTAAACATTTCAGCCACTGAGTGAAAAAGCAGAAACAACATCAGGTTCTCAAGAAACTAACCAATCAATCAGTTCACCAGCTTCACAATGAGACTCAACAGGAGCAGCAGGGCAGCTGCCTGTTGTTTGAATATCATTCACCCAAAAGGCTTGGCCAGTGTAGAAAAAAAAGCAGTTATTCACAGGAAAAAAGAGATAGGTGAAGGACACAGAGGGGGATTTCTAAGTGGAATTTTTTACATTAGAGATGTTTACACTTGAGCTACTCATCTGGTCTCCTTTTACAGCTGATGAAAAGACATTGACACATAGGGTGCAACTCATCCAATGCATTTGATATATCAACCTTAGGACAAAACGAACCAGCCGTGCTGTAAAGTGCCCATTTCTCTCCAGCCTCCCCTTAAAATAGCCTGAAAAGTTGAGCAGGGTACATTATAGACCTCTAGAGTCAGGGAAAACCTACTCCCCACTATGTCATTCTATAGGGAGTGCCGTGATCAGATCCCAAGGAATGGGTTTTCCTGTCTGGCAAGTAAATCCCACTGCCCCAATCCTGTGTGGTTCAAGCGTTTTATGCCAGCTGTGGGTAACTAGTGGCAGGAAAGAGCACTGGATGAGGTGGAGCATTTGAGAGCCATAGAACCCCTTTTAAAGCAGATTTATAGGATTTATTGTTTGTCTACCTCCTGTTTGATTGCCACAGCCCATGGTGCCAAACAAATCAGAGTTGCTGCTGGGTAGTCAGCTCCTCTCCATTTTCCCTCCCTCAACTTCATACTCAATATACTTCATACTGTTGTTCTTGAGTTTAAGCCCTTTGTACTGCTGAGGAGTTCCCCTACCACTGTTGGCATTCACATATTCAGTCCTTGGGTGGCTTTTCCCTATCCCCACCTCTCCACCACCAAGTCTCTTGTAATGTGCAGCAGTAGATTCCAGGCCCTCTCCATTTCTCCCTTCTTCTGAAATCCTTCTGTGCAGTGTGAGGCTTCCAAACCACCTGTGACAGGGGTAGGTTCCTGTTAGTGATTCATGCTCCACTTGGGAATGCTCATGTTGTTTAGAGGCTAGTATTTCTCTACCCCTAGGTCCTGATCTAACTGTGTTCCTCACAGAGTCAGGTAGACCTTCCTCTGCTTATCCTACATTTGGTTTCACCCGAGCTCTTTGCCATGGGGATGTGCAGCCAGCGTCCACAGCAGAGGTGTAAAGAAAAAACACCTGGCCCTCCATATCTTGATGCCATATCACTAAAAATCGAGGGTACTGAAATACTCAATGGTGGGACATACAGCAAGTTGGGTATTTTTCATGAATGACCTCATGCTCCCACGCGTTGTTTCTTTTTTGCTGGTTCCTCCCCAACCCTGGCAGCTCCATCACAGAATCACAGAATCTCAGGGACTGGAAGGGACTCTGAAAGATCATCTAGTCCAATCCCCCTGCCAGAGCAGGAACACCTAGATCAGGTCACACAGGAACGCGTCCATCCATGAGTTGCATTGCTGTTGGATCTGTCCTGTTTCTGCCTCGTGACCTTGTCCACTTTGGCCTGGCAGCCTGGTACACTCTCAGGAAGGATAGAGGAGGTCACCACACCAGGAGCACAGCTCACTGGCCCAACTTGCACATGCCAGGACACGTGCCATGACTTAATGCTCTCACCCACACCTAACAGGCTACCTTAAATCAGTATATTTGTTTTGGTTTGTGGCTCCTTATATATCATACAACCAAAGCATGGAAACAACAGCACATGAGTGTGAGTTCAAGTGAAGACAATGTGAATTGTGAGCACGCAGTCCAGAATTTATCTTCTGTGAATATTTGTGTGTTAAAGTTACAGATTTGCTTTTTCAACATATTTGCAGTAGCGCTGCTCAAATATTTGTGGAGACTGAATGCGGCCTAATTGAAATTCAATTGAATTCAGATTAATATTCATGCCTTTTTTTTTTTCCCCCCTTCTACTCTTCATTCGGCTCTAAATGGAAGCAGCTTCCTGCTGTGGAGGGGGCAGCTGTAAGCTGGCAGACTCCCGTAAGGGTGAAAATTTTGGCAATCCAATCTGAATTTCTTGGAGCAGCCACATGCTGGATGTCACCTGCTATCTACATCGTTTGCGTGTATTGACAGGCAGGTCCCGAGCTTAGTCAGTTTATGTCTGTGCCGGGTGGGTGCCGATTGCTGGAGCTTTGCGGCACCTCACTCTACATCGCCACTTGCACCACCTGCTCCTTCCTCCTTGGCACCCTGCTCCCATCATGATGACAGTGCCCTCTGCACTCCTGATGGCTCCCTGCATCCTGACTTCACAAGGGTGCCCTCCCAGCAGCAGCCAACCCCCCCAGCTAATGCTAATTGAGCTTCTGCAACAGGCACAAGCTGTGGAAAGGCTTCTGTGGAAGTGGAAAGGGATCTGAGGACTTTACATATTTGTAGCTGGGCAAGGGCAGGGCTAAGCTCACCAAGACCCCAAGCCCATCCATTGTTTTCATGATCATAGATCATGTTATTTCTATCAAAGGCAAGCTGATATTTTTTAGTAGAATGTGGTGAAACCACACTCCTCCATAAAGCATTGTTTCCAGGCCTTATCCACTTTTCTGTGTCTATTCAGACTGCTGCTTTCTGTCTGCCACTGAGGAAATCTTGCACGGAGAGATTAGAGATGCCTGGCATGGTAAAACCTTCCTCCAGTCACTCAGGAAATATAAGACATTTTTTTTCTTCTTTGGAAAAACATGGAAAGTGAATTGGAAGCACTACATGGATGCAGCTCTGCCCAAATAAACTCACAGACTGTCAGGATGCAGATGTTCCTGTGGACTATTACTGCTCACATGCTTTTCAGAGCATCCCAGGTACTCTGCAAGTGCTTTTCATCTGGTATTTATGGTCCCCAGTAAAGCACTAAGATAGAATATTATAAACTACACATTTAACAAGGAAAATAGAGGAACAGCGAAAAATACCTAGAGGTGCTGCAGTGCTTTGAAAGATCTTGGAATCTTGGATGATTTTTTCAAAGGACTGGCTTTTACTACCACTGACCCTATGTGTAGTCACAAATACTGTTTGTTGTCCTCTTGATTTTTAATTTCTTTATGCCTCACAGCTGCAACAAACACCTAAAAGAAGTGGAGGCAGGTGCAGCAGCAAGCCAGCTTTTCTTCTTAGATACAGAATAGGCAAAGTCCTTGCAGCAAAGAGACTTAACAGCTCCCAAGTGCCCTACCCCTTCCCTGCCTTACCAAGGAGAAAAGCATGACAAATTTATCACACCTCTAAATACCAGTGCCGCTGAACACGGGTTTTACCTCAGTGGTCGAGGTCAGCTGCTCCGGAGCCGACCCTGCCGCAGCCACAATGAGTGATCACGAGGTACAGGGAGATTTTGGGTGTTTGCTTTGCCCGGGGAGGCCCGGGACAGGATCCAGACCCAGCAGCACCCACCAGCTTTCACGAGAGAGGCTGACAAGGCTGATGTGGCATGGGTGATGCCAGGGCAACGGCCACTGCCCCCACGCCCTCTGCCTATAAAAAGCTTCTGGGAGGGCAGAGACACGTCACTGCCCACCACCAACCAGGAGGGGCCATCAGCAGGTGTGTGCTGGTGTGTAGTTTGTGTGGCTGGGTGCAGGAGCTCTGCACCAACTTGCTCGGGACACCAACTCACCTATTGGCAGTGTTCGAGATAACAAGCTGACCATGGTCTCCACTAGACAGAGACCTTGATCCAAAATTACTGTGGCAACCCACACGGAAGGCCTGTCCAGAGACGTGTCTGTTCAGGTCTCTGGCTGCAGTGAGTGTCTGAGCCTGCTGCTGCCGAGGGAAGGCAGCAAAGAGACTGCCTGTTCTCAGGTGGAAGGTCTGCTCACCATGGTGGCTGAGCTCAAGGAGGAGGTGGAGAGACTAAGGAGCATCAGGGCATGTGAGCAG
>VXBJ01000668.1:415-15522 GCA_013400055.1 Nycticryphes semicollaris
AAAAAAAAAAAAGGTAGACTCTTATTAAATGAGACGTTTGATACAGAAACCTGGAGGAGGTGGAGGATGGAATCCAAAGGTCAATTCTACACTTATCAGTAACGACAACTTGGGAGTATGTCCCTACGCAACTCAGTCGCGTTTAATGGCCGAGTTCGTCACTCATTTATGGCTTCCCTCTAATTGCAGGGATTGCTTGAGGTCTAGTTCTCTTTCCTCTCTCTTGGACTAGAGCTCCTCGCTACAACAGAGATTGAAAGTACTTTTTTACTGTTCTAAAAGCTACCTAAATAGCTCCAGGATGGGTGCTGCGGGAAGGCACAGAGGCAACACCACCCACTCAAACACAGACCGGTCCCACAGAACGAGCTCCATCCAAAGGTAGATGGATAAACAGACAGACACCTAATAAAAATATATACAAACAGAGACAGGAGGATGTGCTACTCTGAAAACCATTATTCCCTGCTTCCTACCCCCCAAACCCAGCACTAAGCAACTGCTGTTTCACAATTAACCCCCCAACACATCACAGCGTAAGGACTTTCCTCGCTCGTTTTCATCGTGCTTCGCCCAAGGGACCTTTGCAGCCAGTGAACCATCGAGGTCCCACCACTACAGCTCCTGTTCAACGGGTATCTCGAGCAGAGAAAGACCAACAGGCATACAACAACTTTCCTGCCGTTTGTTTTCACCATATTAATCATCAATTATATATATATNTTATATATAAAGATACATATCTTTATATTTATCTCCATCCTTTACCAAACCAAAAAGTATTATCAGCAGCTTTTTGCATCTTCGCTTGTAGCAACAAAAAAAAAAAAGAAAAANCATTTTTATAATGGCACATTTATGATTCTGCAGTGTATCATTTAATATTTCTTTGTGAATTCAAGCAAGCAAAGCTTGCGCCTGTCAGGAAATTAAGTCCTGCTTAATAAATAAGAGCAAAGGCAAAATGAGATTTCTTATCAGTGTTGTGACTTCAGTCGCCCACTCGGTGCTCAGGTAAGGGAGAGCAATACATGGCCCAACAGACTGGTCTCAAAACGTTTTGGTGCGTCAGTAAAATGTTAGTCAGCAGATTGAAATACTGGCTTTTTATTCAATATTGGCAACAACGCACCAGCACACTAGAAAAAAAACCCATGAGAATAAGATTACAGTTGGAGAATACAGCGTCACACACAAGTAAAGCTCTGCTACAAGATTTTTCAATAAAATCATTAGAGGAAAAAAAGAAAAAAAACAAACCAGACTCCAGCTATTTTATACCCATAATAATGCCATTAGAAGCGATGAAGGAATTCCTGTAGGGGACAACAATCATATGTTTACCCCTAACTCCTCCTGCATCCTGGTATTGGGGCAGCCAAGCAGCACTACCCAACACAGCAATCCAGGAAAGTTACTGTAATTACCAGTAGGTTCTATCCCCTAGAGAAACTGTAAGTTCTCTCAATGCAGATTCCCACAATTAAATTCTACTACTGACACCACATCCTCTCACGGGCAGAGGAACACTAACATGCCTGTGTACACATGTATCCATACATATATATATATATANACTATTTTAAGATCTGCTTTGGTATTTCTCAACACTAACCCACAAAGCAGCTTATGGATCCAAGCGAAGGAGCTCTAGTCTATTATACACATCCATACACCTAGGTTAACAGGTTTCGAGTTTGGAATCAAATCAACATAAATACCAGAGGTACAGAGATACCTGAGCACTTCCCTGGTAATTACAATTGATCATTGCCACATAATGATACAAAGGGAATAATCCTAATTAAGAAAATTAACAGCTTCAACATCAGGAGAAACAAAGGAGTGTGCTGTCAGGGACTTTAGTAAACCACAGATAATATTGTTACTGAGGAATTTCTAGCTCCAAACCCTGAGCTTCCCACCAGGGCACCCGTTTCCCAAAGAGCGACATGCTTCATGACCAACGTCCAGAGATCCAGAGAAGAGCTACTGCCTTTCTCCACCGCTGTGCTAAATCCAACAGGTACCAATTGATTACACGTGAGACATGGGCTACTTTGGTTGGGTTGTGCCATACGAGATGATACAGAAACCTCTTCTCCTCCTTTCCATCCTCAGGGAGACCAAAACTTTCAGAAGCTATGATTACCTGTGCATACAAACCCAAAATAAGCCAATCTCTACTTTCTCATTCCTCTGAAACCACGATCAGCGCTAATTTGTAATGCAGCATACCAGAGATTCCTCCAACACCTCGCTCTTCCACTGTTACTCAACCGCAGCCACGACGGAGGTAAAATAAACCTGCTTTTAAACAAATCAGTGTTTCATCTAAAGAGATGACTTCTGCCTTCAGAGAGCAAGACGACAATTATCCACGACAGATGAAGAACAACAAAAAGCCCTAATACTACACTTAACCTGAGTACCAAACTTTGGCTTACACGCAGCAATACAATGCGTTAATTTAAGGCTCAGACTTTTGACTCATCAGCTTCCATTAAAGGGGAAGATCCGTAACGGGTGATGACAGGCAGAGTGTGGGCCCAGCAGCAGAACGCCACAATCAGAGATTACACCACTGCCATCTCTGGTCACTCACCTTTGTGACGTGGAGAACGTACAGTCTAGGTCCCACCCCCCCCCCAGGAGAAACGGACGGATCCGCTATTGCACTTCAGTCATTTTACACAAGAATACTGAGAAGTAAGACACCTCTGCTGGGGGTTTTCTTGAAAAGCAGTGCATCTGGGGCACATTAGCCTCTCATTCAAGTAGCCAGTCCACCACAGGACTTACTGGGACACCCTGTATGAGTGTCAGAAGCAGGAAAAGACCTCCTAAAGCATCTCGCTTTAGTACATCAGTATTCACGACTGAGAGCTAACTAATTATTTCAGATAAAAATACATAAAAGGAACATTTGACTAGAGATTAGGGGGGGGAAAAAAAAAATCAAAGCAACATTACTGTTCACGACACTGAATGAACTCCACGATCTATGTAGCCAGATTTGCTGGATTTGAGAGCCCTAATTCTCAGTTTTTCTTAAGGACATTGTTGTGGATCAGCTCTGGCGATGCAGCATCTGTTAACTATCAGTCTGTGATACTCCACAATCCCCTTCTTTTAGCTAATCTGGGGGAAGGGGGGGACAAAACAACACATGGTCCCTCTCTTGAGCTATGAACTTCACCCAAGAGTGCAACCCAACGGGACAGAAGGACATGGGGACACGGCAGGCATCAACACACAAACTCAGAGATCATTGGGATAATGATGACGTCAGCCAGATTATGCCCCTTAATTTCTGCACCAAGACCATTCATCAGTTAAGAGGTACCAGCACATTTTGAAGACTCCACCGAGCACCTTGTAAGTCACATTTAACAGCATCTGTGGAAAAGTTTGCTGAAGGAAATATCACCAACAGCTTCTATGGAAGAGTTTGCTGAAGGAAGCATCACCGTCCAACTCAAATGGATGTAACAAATGGATCTGGCAGGAGGTCAGTAGTCTAACATGGGACTACCAGTTTCCTTCCTACTTCAGTTGAGAAACAGGAACAGAAACTCCTTCTGCAGCAGTTGGAAATACCACTTCTACTTCTACTGTCGGCTGGATGACATTACACAGAACCCCAAGGACACTGGGTGAGGTAAATCAGCTTTAAGTGGAATGTCCTCCCTAGATGGCCCACAATATCTTGTGGCCACTAGAAAGCACAAGAGCATAAAAAAACTTCCCAGAATCAACATTCAACAGCAGAAGTGATCCCATCACCTTTTAATGCTAAATACACAATGCAGTTTACAAAGGAGACCTCACTCTCCAGCTCTTTCAAATGCAAATTGTCAAGGTGAAAAATATTACAATAGCTCTGGAACTATCTCGTTGTAGGAATTTGATTTGGCCACAAGGCCAAACTGTACGTGCCTACAACACACCACAAGAATTCTTTCCCTCCAGACCAGAAGGACCAACATTTGAGGCTGTTTTTTCATCAGTGCATGGAGGACAGACAGCTTAATTGTCAATGCTTTAATCAGGCACAAAAAGATTACAAAGAGAGAATCCCTTAAGGCAGTTATTTTTGTTCTAATTTGGCAAAAGTTTGCTAGACTATGCTAAAAGATAACCAATAATTAGCAGAGCTAAGAAACCCAGAGAAACCAGATGCAGGATGCTAAATAATTTACGTGTGCTTCCCTGAACTAAGGGTATTTCCAAAATGCTGCATTGAAATCATCAAAAGAGGAAGAAGGGTGTATCACAGCTTCATCAAACCAAGGAAAAACCTCTATATTTTAAGCCTGAGGTCACTGGAATAAGGTGACCTCCTTATTTCAGAAATCACTTGTCTGGCACTACTGGCACAAGCAAAACTCTTCTATGGCAACAGCCTCTTACAAAGAAGGACATCAGAGCTCCAACATCCTTTTCAGATCTCTTCTCCAATACATTTCTCATGGAGAACTCATGTTTTCAGATGTGCTGAGGGGAGGAAGGATAAACCCTGCAAACTGGAAGTTCATCCCAAACGCACGGTCCTCGGAAGCACGTGGCTTCTTCACCACAGACAAGACCACCACAAGCCACCTTTTAGTGCCACGAGACTCGTTTCCACCCAAGAACTTCTAACGCTTTACACCCTTGTGATGGGAGCACGAGCACAGGCACGGGGCAGGCTTAACTGCAGTTGAGGCTGAATATTATTTTCTTACTCTTAGCTGTGCTATAAACTGATACCCAGTTCTCTTTACATAAAGTGACACAAGAATTGGTTTTGTCAAAATAAACTTTACAGGAGAACTCCTCTACAAAGCTTATACAACATATGTTAAAATCCTCCTCATTATTATTATTATTATTACTAAAATTATTACTTGTACTATTACTTTTATCCAGTATGGTGTTTTGGAGCTTTCATACTGTTTCTAGAAGGAATTTAACACCTACACATTTTGACTGCTTGCCCTCCACCCTTAGCAGTTTTGCGGAACAAAAGCAGAAAACACATGTATTTCTCTCCCATTTGGCAAACTTTTCTGAATGGCAAGTGAACGTGCAGTTCTCTCCCACCCCCTTCCACACCCTTTTCTTGCCCTTCTTCACTATTCTGGGATCTCCAAGGAGTTCTTAGTGCAAGGTCATCAAGGAGGCACTGGGTTTGCCTTTTAGCTTTGTGTAACACGCCCTTACTACCCAAGAAGTCACAGTTTAAGTTCAGATAATACGATAGAAAAATAGGTTTTCAGAGAAATGATACATTACACACTAAAATTTTAATTCATCGGTGAAAATTTTTAGTTAAATTATCACTCTGCAGATGAAACTAAGTGCATGACCCCACTGTGCGAGGGAAGGTATATACCACAGGAAGCAAGTCCCAATAAAGAATTCCAGGACTCCATCATAATTTCTGGTTTCTCTTCTCAGAGCTGTCACAGCTGCCATTAAAATGAAAAACCAGTTTTTCAGGAACAGTAATTGGAAGCAAGGGCAGGAAAAGTAATCTTAGAGCAAGAACACTTCACACACTGCCTGGAAGGTGGCGGGTAAAGAGCCATCCTGATTCACTCAAACTTCATTTGCTCCTTTAACGAGGCTTAAGGTTCAGATGAGGCAGAAGTCACAGTACCTTCTGAAAAAGACCAAAAAGAGCTTGATACTGGAAAATTACAGGTACTGAGTTGTCACCAGCTTGGCCTTAGACTGGAGTACAGACACAGGAACTCCCTGCTGATGACTCCTGGGGCATCTCGCCACCGTGCCAGGTCCCACAGCTGCTCCTGGAGCACTAGGACTCTCCTCCGTCACACCAACACTCAGCAAACGGGAGTCATTTTTCAACCTCCCACAAGCTAAATTTACCCCCAGCCTATCGTAATTTAGGTAACTAGGCCTCAAAATATTAGATCGATAATAACGTGTGACGTAGTCTGCAAAACTACCTCTGTTGAGCTCCAAATCCTCTGTTTACTGGGAAGATTATCGTGAAGCAAGCTGCTATGATCTCTGGTCTTCAGTTACAGTCACTCTGGCCAACAGCTTAAAGAGATCCATAAATACTGTCTGTGTGAGCTCCTAGCGTACTCCGACAACGGCGAGTTTCTGGTTTACAATAAACTCCCAGATACGAAAGCCTTGTTGACAACTGTATTGTCTGGCCAGAAAACCCTGGAGCCACCGACTGCATCTTCTAAAGCCAGCTCCTTGCAATAAAGAAATTAAAGAAAGAGGACAGGAAGGATACGTATCCCTTCCAGGACACGCCAATAACCCCCTGGGAGCTTTCTGCTACGGAGCAAGGGGCTGCACACTGGGGCACCCCAAGAGGCAGGGACACAACAGCACTGGCACAGCCCAAATGAAAGCAGAGGCCACCAGAAGGACCAGCAAGTCTCCCTCTGACCAGTAGAAGCCCTGTTGGAGCCAGCCATGGGGTGGGAGCTCCTCCTTGGGGTCTGTTAGGACTGAAGCTGTGAGAGCTGTTGGCACGTCGTGCCTTGGCGGTGGAAGCACGAGCATCAAAATCCTTCTCCAAAGAGATCAAGCTGCAACACGGAACCTCCCCCTCACATTTTCTGAACCACGGTGATGGGAAGAGAAGTGAAGGGTGACGGACTTTAACAGGAAAACCAGGAACTTGATGTATTCCAGAGATGTTTCATTAAATATTCTTATCAACACCCACACCAGATTCTCAAATTCCTTCAATCAACAACCAGCACTGAATCAACTCGATATGTAGCAGAATAAGAAGCTTAAAAAAAAAAGCAAAAAAAAAAAAAAGCAATAAAAAGAGATCAAACCACATCTGGTAACAGGGACTTCAGACAAAGCTGTTCCTACACATACTAGACTTCAGACACATTAAAGCATGACACTAAAATATGCAATTTCTGAGTGTAGTCATCTCCTGCCATCACTCCCCAGGGGGCAGTCCTCCCCAAATCCAGGAGCAGAGGTCCCCCAAACACCTTCTCATCCACAGAAGATGGGACTCTATCAGGGAGTGTAGCGATAGGACAAAAGAGGAATGAGATTTAGATTAGAAGCTAGAAAGAACCTCTTTGTTATGAGGGTGGTGAGAGCCTGGCCCAGGTTGCCCAGAGAAGCTGTGGCTGCCCCATCCCTGGAGGGGTTCAAGGCCAGGTTGGAGGGGGCTTGGAGCAACCTGGTGTGGTGGGAGGTGTCCCTGCCCAGGGCAGGGGGTGGCACTGGGGGGCTTTAAGGTCCCTTCCAACTCTAACCATTCTATGATTGTATGATTTTAAGAACGAGCAATATGGGCACACGGTTGTCTTTTTTCCTCCTATACAACATTCACATACGTGAGAGTATCTTAGGACAGAATTTCCATTAAAATCCTTATTTTAGATAACTATCTTCCAGAAAAGATACCCAAAAATCATACACATGAGGTGTGCAATAGACACTCGTACACACGCAGACACAGAACACTCATAGAAAGTAAGTGACACTGACACACAAATTACAAAGGCAGAAGGTTTTGTTACCGCTTTTGTTGTGGCCTTGCTTCCCACAAAGGCATCCCAACAAGCAGGAGCAGGTAAGGTTAGGCAACAGCCTCCAACTTCTGTGTAACGACACACACAGGAGATACCATACATTCCTGAGCCTTGATTAGGGTGCTCAGATTCAACAATTCCACCAGGTTTTAGTCACAAGAATTATAGACTCACACAGGTTGGAAAAGAGCCTTGGGATCATCCAGTCCAACCATCAGCCCCACTCTATAAAGTTCTCCCCTACACCATATCCCCCAACACCACATCTCAACCACTCTGAAATGCATTCAGGGATGGGGACTTCAAGAAGTACTTGAAGCCACAAGACCAGGCAGCCCACAACTGTGCTCACCAGTTTAATATCATTCCTCATGCTCCCAAGGCTCTGTCTCAGCTGGACCCAACTGTGCTCTTGTCTTCAGGGGAGCTGGTCTCGCAGTCCCAGACAGGAACACTCCACCTTTCCAAGGGCCAAGACAACACTTGAAGACACTCATTCACTGGTATCCCATAATAGAACCACATTCCTACTCACCGCTTCATTTCAGTGAATCAGAATTGGAAATTACATCCAGCAGACAAACAAGGACGGGGAAACAACGGCTTTTCACCTTGTCATGTGTAACTTGGTGACTCACTGAGCGTAAACCCTGAACTTTCTGCAAACAATGCCAATACACATGAGCCATTGTCCACAGAGTTATTACTCTAATTTGAACTTCTCTTGAATACATCCACGTTCTGTGTAACAGACGTTACACAAAGGGATCACACCAGTCAGGACCCAAGAGCAGCAGTCGGGAATCAAGAAGCCTTGGCTGCCCCATCCCTGGAGGGGTTCAAGGCCAGGCTGGATGGGGCTTGGAGCAACCTGGGCTGGTGGGAGGTGTCCCTGCCCAGGGCAGGGGGGTTGGACCTGAGTGGTCTTTAGGGTCCCTTCCAGCTCTAACCATTCATTGATCTATGATTCTATGAAACGAAGCTGTTTCAGGCTGGGTACTGAGCAGAACAAGACAGGTAAGAAGGAAAGGGCCAGAGCAGGTAATTTATAATAACCCTTCCAATTCTGTACCCAGAACCAAAAAACACCACTTGTCACAGGGGCAACATCTGTACACTTCTGCTCTTACACAGCTAAAGAGGTAAAATAAATCCCACACCGCATCAGCACAGGTAGAGGTTGAAGTGTGTGGAGGTTCATACCGGTGGGGACCAGGATATTTGGCTTTGAGAGGCAGGTCCCTGTGGCCACTGCAGGCTCTGTTCCCACTGGGAAACACGGCGACGCAGCCCCATCCCAAGGACCCATTGCAGACCCGTATTTCAGAGCGATGCTGTAGAAACCAGCGGGATCGTAACCAGCTTTAACACATCCCACCAAGCCAACCACTGGGACCCTTCCAGCAGCGACACCAGTTACCCTGCCCCAGGACATCAGATGCCCCAGGTACCTTTTGAACCAAGGAAAAAGCCTTGATTGCACCTCAGCTGCCAAGGAGAGGCCAGAAACCAGCAAGGATCAGGCTTTTGAGGGAAGGACTGGAAGAGCATTCCCAGGTTATTAACGCTACGTGAGGTGATGAACAGCCAATGTTCAGGCTAATTTACTTTTCCAAGTTTTTATTACAAGTTTACTTTCTTTGGCATTTCACCCAAACCTGAAAGGGAAAGAACAAAATGCTTTTGGGGAAGAGGTTTGTTGTGGGATTGGTTTTGACTTTTTTATTTTTTTCAGATTATAATAATTTTTAAACAGCTCTGGTTCATAACGCTCTTGCAAATCAAATTCATCAGGAGAATCCATACACCGACTTCAGGGCACCTTAAGAGTCAAAATATTTCCCTGTTTCCACCTGAGGGTGTTTTACCCCAAGTTTTCCTTTCCAGGACAGTCTTGGACACCTTTACCCGCAATACAGGTAATAATAATATACAGGTTAATACAGACATAGGCTCTAAAAACAAAAACCTCACCCACCCAGCAACGTTCAAGCTATTTCCTCTACTTGTTTAATTTTACTTTTTTTTTTTTTTTTGAACAAGGAAACTTTGTCAGACAGATTCTAAATTTAAGAAAAACCTATTTGCCAATGACGCTTCAGTAAAGCCAGTGTATGTACTCGCAGCTCAGACAGTGCCCTGAAACCCAGTTCACTCGGTTGGAATCATGAATCTATATTTGACTGAACTCAACAGGCCTTAACTGTTAAAAAAGCTGGAAAAAGAATATTTATTTCTGAGAAATACTAGGCAAGTTTCCTTGCAGGTATTCCAGACAGACAACAGCTGCAGAAGAGCCAAACCAGAAGCCTCCGCTGTGAACGTGGTTCCTTGTCCAAGGCTCAACACAACCTTTTTTGTGTCTGCGAGACATAAATAATCAAAAGAGGAATATGAGCAACACATTCAGCCTTGCTGCTGAAAGCACCACCAAACAACTGGTCAAAAACAAACACAAAAACCTTCCCAAAACAGACACTAAAGCTCTTCTAGCTGAATATTTACATATATTACCATTTGGTTATCAGTGCTCCAATATTGTATTTTGGTTCATTTGAACGAACAGATGGATTTTATTTTTTAAGTGCAACTAATTTAGGACTGATTTCAGCTTCAGAAAGCGTGTTGTACTTCAGGTTGCAAACTAGTGATAATCTGAATTATTTGGGTACTGGAGCATATGCCAGGTTCTCGAGCTCTTCTGGCCAAAAAACCAGGCAAATCCACCGTATGTCACGAGCGCGGAGCCGTGTCCACACGGCAATGGAAACCCCTGCAGTAAAATAACCACATACCACCGATTTTAAATAAGACTCTGTGAATTTAAAGTCGATCCTACGATCAGACGCTGCTTAATAGTGTGGAAGGAGGTTAATTTTAATTGTCCAGAAGAGAGATTTGACCCTGCCCAGTCTTGGGGAGGAGGACACCACATTTTACCCACACTGGTTTCCCAGGGATACTGAACAACACCGATCAACTGCAAACATGCATCGATTGGGCTCTATTTGAATATATCATTTTTAATAGAAGGTGGGTATGTGTCTATCAAAGAACATTAGAAAACAAGGGGCAAATACAAAGTTTAAGAAAACGAATTATCAAGAAGCACTTCAGCAAGGTAGGACAAGAGTTTGTACACTTGGCTTTTCGTATTACAGGAAAACCACAGGTCTAATCGAGATGAAGAGTCACGATACTACACTGCATTAAGAAATAAAGTAATAACAGCTACCCACCCAAAGCATTCTTAGAAAACAAGAAAATGTAAGGACTAAAAAGTTCCAAAATCATGCGTCTGAACGCTGAGTACATGCAGGTCTCCTAAAACTCTTGAGACTTGGGCAGTCCTCCCAAACTGTCAATGCTTTATTTATCACGAGATAAATACATTATTTTAATTAACAACTTGGGGGGAAAAAAAATGGTTTTAATTTACCTTCAACAGAACTATGTGGCAGAGAACCACAGGAGGTTGACAGAAAGTTTATTATTGCTTCATTAGCAGTAACCAGGGATTTCAGGACCTGCTGCATTAACAAAGAAACACGATTCTGCTTGTCCGTGAGACCCAAACAATCTTAAGAGATCTCAACCACCAACATGACATCCAGCCTGTCACTTCTCAGGTACTCCAGTTCTGACCTTTCATTTTACTAGATGGCTATGAAAAGTAAAAACCTTTACAACACATCGAATTTAAAAGGGACTAATCCAGCATTTAACAAAACCTCCCAATCCTAGGTCTTTTCTAGTCTCAGAAAGATGCTGATAGAATATGGTGTCAACGGAGCAGCCCACGGGACTGGAGCACAGTCACCTGCTCTCAGGTCTTTCTCTAAAGTTGCAGTTATTCAACATTCTTGCTGATAAACCAACTGCCTTTTCTGCACTTGATTTTTCAGTCACGCAGAACTAAAATAGAACTCGTATCTGTCGCCTCCACCGGACCGCGCTCATAAAGTATTCACAATTAGATTAGGAGGCTTTATGTTCTTGTAACTGTAAATAATAATTGTTGGTGTATGAGTACCGAAAGGCAATCTGCATAAGGTACACAAGGACCCAGCCAGGAATTTATTAGGAGTAAATTGCAGGCACGTCAGTACGTGCTCGCAATCGCTTTGGTTATCACCCAGCGATAACCAACACAGCGACTTTAAAGGTCTCTTCCAAGCGCAGGACCCAAATCTCTGCAGCGTAAGGGATAAAAGTCGGGCACCGCCGGTCCGTTCAACTCCGATAGGGGGTCTGGGGCAGCAAAGACACCAAAGCACAGAGCTACAGGACAACCTCCAGGATTTTACTGCTGGTTCTCTTCAGCTCGAGCCCCGGGATTGTCACTCACCCACCAAAAGTCTTCGAGAGCATCAGCTAAAAAAGAAGCTATCACTAGCAGAGAAAATGGCAATGAAAACCTAAGACAGAGATTAGGTAGGAGTCAGGTTTCCATCACTCCTCTCTCTCCCTGTTTTGGAGGCCCACATACTAACAGTAAGGAATTTTTATTAAATACAAACCAGCATGTGAAACTTAATTTAATACAAGTTTCTTTTCAGCTTTAGGATAATTGCAAGCATCTCCATTTTTGTAGTGATTTACAATGCCGATTCCGTTCAATGGCACTCCAAAACCAACACCATTGTTACACTAACACTGCTAAAAGCTTGCTGCGAACTACAGAAACAATGGATTTTAACAAAGCCTAATCCCCTGTTTCACCTACTGAGTTTACAGAAAATTATTAAAAGGATGAAAAAAAACCCACTTCAAAATACCAGTTATTTCTGGAAACAAGAAGCAGATGTTCTCCTCTGTTTGGCTCAGCTGTGCTACAGTACAAGAGTGCCTTTGTTATGCTGTCAGCAATAATTTATTTTATTTATTACAGCCATTTTATAATGCCCATCAATGTACTATTTGTGGGTGATTTAAGATTCACACAGATCTATTTCTCCAGATATAAGCCGTCAAGAAGCATCACACACACACTCCAAACAGCAGAGCCTGTTGTAACGCAATTGTGCAAATTAGGTTTTTTCGCTTTCCACCATATTAATAAAAAGGGAACACGAAGAGGAGGAAGAGTTAGCATTGCCAAATAAAGTTGAATTAACATTAATCGAGAATTACTGAAACAAGACAGAGCACAGAGTTAGGAAAATACAAGAGCTTAGAGAATAAAAATAAACTCTGCTCTTTGAAGTCCAATAAAGGCAAAGCTTTCTGAACCACGGAAAAGAAATATTGTCTAGAACAGAGTCATGAAGAATTCAAAGGAGACTATGTTGGGAAAAGGATCCACTAAAAAAGGAAGAGAGCATTCTCACAGGATGGGGGGGGAATTTAAAAAGAGCAAAAAAGAAAGAGAAAGAAAAAGGAACATGATCATTTGCTATTCTGTCCTATCAGCCACCGAGACCTTATCTGTGGTAGGCATTAAACCACTCCCCAGAAGACCAACATCACAGCCTTTGTATGGATCTGATAAAGAATTCTGGGCCTCACAAAATTAAACCTTTAATGCGAGAACATACACGGTGCCATAAACATTCGTCCTTCCCTCCTACTGCTTTGAACAAATGATGTCCCTCTATTGAAATATTCCCAACTTATTCATCTAATATCCCCACCTGTGACACAAGAAACAGGCAGGATGATGTGGAAGACGGAGCTAAAACACTGCACAGAAGCAGGTAAATCTCTCATTCCCAACCTGCAAGAACTGGAGAATCTGCATGAATAAATCCTCCCACATTTAACACGGCCCAGACATCAGCATCATCCTGGAAGACAAATGCTGGTATTAAAATATTAAACAAGTATATGAAATACTACAGCGTAAATATAGGTATGATTTTTTAAGTGATGAAGTGTCCAATTACTGCAAAGGTTTCCTCCATCTGACAAGCCAGTGCACCCAGAAGAGCCGATTTATTCGCATCGGAACTAACATCTGACAGAACCCTGGCAAATTCTGCACTTTCAGGCTGAACCTGAGCGACGGACAGAGGGTTATGGACAGTGTCAGCACACGGTCACAGCCCGTCTATGTCACCAACCGGTCCTGAGTCGTACCCAAACAGGAATCACATCCCAGGGTGGGAAATCTGCCACGTACCCGGGATTCAGCCCACAAGAAAGTATTCCAAAACACCTTCCATGAGAAAGGCCAGCTCACATCACATCTGTACAACTTCATGATGCGCCAGGGTGGAGGGAAGAAAGAAATATACAGAAAGAAAAAAAAAAAATTCCAAAGATTTCCTAGACTTGGGTTGTACTGAACAAAGCTTCTAAATGGGGAAACAGCACAGCAATTACATAAAAAAATGTATACATCATTAAAACGCTCTACAATCTTCAGGAGTTCATCAAAATAATCCCCCCCCGACAAGTAAATTAAAGATTATAACACATGAAGTATCTGAGCAACAACAACCAAAAAAAAAATCAAGTGTGTACATGTCTAATATGCATAACTTACACACTTTAACAATTGGCAAACACTGGAATGTTACCACAACACTGAAAACTTGCCCTAACAGAGACTTTTTGCAAACAAAAATATTTGTAACATCAAGAATTAAACGTTTTACTTGAGCACATCACCCTGATCATTCCCCCAAAACACGAGAATTATAAAAATATTTTAACATCTCCCTGCTTAGTTCCTTAGATCTTGGAAATTAAAACATTTTGTCAAGAAAAAGTCCTAAAAAAAAAAAAATCAAAATCAAAATCATGAGAATAATCGCACCGTTCCTAAGCGAAATTCCAGGTGTGGATGATTTATCTGTATTTTTACAGATGATAGTTAGGAGGCACCAGACCGCGCCACTAATCAGTGCAGCCCCAACCCTGTAATTTGTAATTCCCAGGTGAACTGCTCACACAAACTGCAGGGTCAGAAATAGAGAGGGGGGCAAAAAAGGGACCCAAAGCGCTCGAAACCCGCGTGGCTTTGGCTCATCATAAAATGCCGCTCACGGTTTGGGGAATTTTGNTGCAATTGTTTCCCCCAGTTCTCTTATCACCCTTCACCCATCTGTCATCGCATCTTGGGACAGATGTTTGGGAAATCTGGCAGCATCTGGCCACGTGTTCAGGTTTTGGCTTTGTGCCTGCCCAGGTACAGCAGACCCAGAAAGGGGAGACACACACACAGACACACACACAGACACACACACAGACACACACACCCCTCCCAGATACACCTTCCTACTCAAACAGGGAAGGGCTTTTCTCGAAAGCAGGTCAGTTTCTAGACGTATATAAGCAGAAGTACCCCCAGAAAACACAAGTGATTTGACTGTAATTATCCACTCAGCAACAAGAACAGAGGCCCCCATCCTGCCAAGTTTTAAGTACCTATTTAACTTTAATCACGAGTAGTCTCGCTGTGCCATGGCTCTAGATGCCTGCCAAAAAAGGGCCAGATTAACAAGGGAAATTATTTCTTTTTTAAATCATTTTAGAGGTGCCATTAGTTAGATCAGCAAACATTGGATTATTTTATTAATTTAATTTTTTTTGCTCCCCGACTGAGATACCTTGGCCAATTCAAAC
>VXBJ01000668.1:18635-45405 GCA_013400055.1 Nycticryphes semicollaris
CGCGGGCGGCCTTGAGGAGAGCGGGGTGGCGGGTGGGGGTCCTGGAGCTGAGGGGAGCGGGATCGTGGGAAGTGGTACCGGCGCTGAGGGGAGCCGGGTGGCGGGCGGCTCTATCAGCGGGGACCGCACCGCCGGCTGCCGCCCGGGGCGGAGCGCTGTCCCTCCCACTGCCGGTTAGCGCAGGCCGGTGGTCAACGGTAGCCGGTAGCCCATGGTAGCCGGTAGCCCTTGGAGCTCAGCAGCCCTTGGAGCTCGGCCCGGGTGTCACCACGCCCTCTCCCCCTCAAAGCACCCGGGGCCCCGCTGAGGTTGTCCTCAGAACGCCTTCTGTTCGGCCTTGACAGCCAAAATAACATTTTCTGCATTAGTTGTGTTTTGATCTCAGGTGGGACATACTTCTCCAGTTGGAGTTTCCATGGGCAGGGAAAACCTCATGACACCAATCATCAATGTGTCCTTTCTACACTGTTACTTCACTGTCACTGTTCACCTTTTCCTCACAATTAACAGTTCACAGAAGATTTACCTTCTCGATTCTTGAGCTTCTAGAAGCCGTAGACTTTAGCCCTGGGGCCATGGGGTGCAGTTGCCCCAGACGGGCAGCCTCATCCCTGCGTTGCCCACCGAGGCTTGGTGAGTGTCCAGCACCATGGTGGGAAGCCCAACCTGTTGAATTTGGATCTTGGCCTTTACTAAAAAGCAGTTACAGGGCACCAAAACCTGGTGGGGTTGGCACAAATCGGGCCTGGGCTGGTGCCCGAGTCTCCTCCCAGGACCCGGATTTCCAGCCCCTCGGGGACAACAGGCAGCAGCCATGCATCAAACAGGCCTCGGAAGATTTCCTTCCTCACCCGAGTCCACTTTTGTAAATCCATGAGATCAAAGCTTTCCAGGCAAACAACATGTGTTTGTCCTTTTTTTGTTAGGTTTTTTTTTTCTCTTTCCTTCCTAATAAACAAGAGTGTTCTTGTTTCTTCTCTTTCTCCAGCTATTCCTTCCCCTTCTCTTTACCACTTGCCCTTTATGGCACAATTATCTGTGTTGTGCTGAAGGGCTTTATTGGTCATTCCAAGTTGGTTTATAATATTTCTAGTGTTTCCTTCAAAGAAAAATCTGTGGAAATTTGACATTTTCTCAACTGTGGACTTATTTTGGTGCTATGCCTGCTATCATTGCAGGAACAACAGCAGTGGAAGGGATAGCCCGGATCTGAAAAGCAGCTACTCTTAGTATCACAAGGTCGTTACACTACTACTAGTAGAAAAACACTCCAAGATGCTCTCAAAAAATTACATTTGGGTAAGGACACAGTTTCAGTCCGGGAAAGTCTATCAAGACCAACTTATTTAATTATTTTTACTTCATTTTGAACTTCCGTGGTAAAATTAACATTTCCAAATACCATGACTATTACTGTTCCAAAGGTCAGAAGTTTGTACTAGTTATTTGGCAGAACATGTTATCCTTTTTCCAGCTTCAGTGCATAAAATATTACTTCCAGTAGTGTGGGAATCTTCTGAGATTCTCTGCCAGGAACCCAAATCGAAAAGCTGGAGATAAAAAGTTCTCCTGAGAAGCAAGTAGAAAAGAACTGAAGCATGAATCCTTCTTTTAGGAGATTATTATTATTATTATTATTATTATTATCATTATCATTATTATTTCTTTTCTTTTTTTTACCAGAGACATAATAGCAAATAAAGTAATTTTTTCTTTATCAGCTCAATTTATAGTTAAAGATATTGTAAAAGATGAGTCAATACTGCCTAAGTGCAGGTGGCTGGAAAAAAAATCTTAATGGTAGACTGGAATAAAAATGCAACTCTAATCTGTGCTGTGACAGGTCTCATGGATCCGTAATAATTTAAATCCTAATCCCATTTTTTAAGACGGTAACTCCCTCTACCACCCATTCTAACTGTTCAGCGTTCCTGCAGTCAAAATAGCACAGAAGTGGGGACACAACATGGGAATAAAACCAGTAGCCTGAGAATTCCTTTTTCTTTGGCACAGAAATCACCTTCCTTATTGTGCATCAGTCAGGAGACAGGCATCGAGCAGGAAGGTGGACAGGGGTTCTCGACAGGAACCGGTGCTGCTCTTCCCATTTAATTGCTTGGCTCCACTCGCCCGTGAAACAAGACCTTCCTCACTCTGAGTTTGGGTAGGTAGTGGCTCTAATAGCTGCAATTATTCCAGGGGCTATTTTAGCTGTCAGGTTTATTTTCCCAAATATCTGGAAAACAATGGAAATGAGTGTCGTGATCCTCGCTGCTTACTGGTGTTACAGCCTGTGTCCCCACACGGTAAAGCCTATGTAGTTAAACACAATTAAGGAGCTTTCACAAGTGAGTAATTTCAGGGCTGGGATTAAAGGATGTGGCCGAGCAGGATGCCTATTGTCTGTGTGGAGGGGAAAACTTGCTTCCTTTTTGTCTGGATCACTCTGCCCAAATAAAGCCTCATTACTTATCGCATAGTTTTTCATTTATTGAAAAATAACAGTATTTGTAGCCTTATAGATAAGAATTGAAGGTGTCTTGCTGTTTATACAGATGAGTTGCAACCTCAGGAGATTAAATGTTTCTGCTTCAAACATCTGAGAAGATCAGCTAAATTATGAAGGACATCTCCTCCTCATGGTATGTTCCTTCAATTGTTTGGGTTCACTGACACTCCCAAAGATGCCTTTTAATCTCATGCCTTTCACTGCTGTGTGCACATCCCAGATTCCTCAGGGTAAAACTCAACTTCCTCACCTCTCCCAGTGGGAAAGATAAACAATCACCACACACTAAAATATTTTCTACTTGTATTTTCATGTATTCTCTATATTCCTTGTTCCCATGAGTTTTATTACAGCCTGTCAATTTCCTTCCTCTGGTTCTCCAATAGGACTGTTAAACTATTGTTTTTGATTTCTTAGCTTTGGAACAAAAAAAAAATCCCCTTCAGAGATTCATTCACATCATTGGCAGCGACTACCAGCTAAGTATGTGGTTAACACGCCGCAAGGAAGACGTACAAACTAATTCTCTGCCTGACTAGAGGAAAACAAAATGTTCTGGGATCTCCCAATGGGAAGAATCTCTTCAAACTGGCTTACCATATATGCTTATTTTGGTGACTAACTTCCCGAATAGAATGTGTTTGTGACACGGCAGTAGAAGTCTGTGAAATTGGGGAGGCAAGGGGATAATTAATAATTTTGCTCAAGTGCACCTTTTTTGCAGGGAAGATCCATTTGTGCAAGTGGCACAACACTGATCAGGTACCCGGATAAGAGCATTGACTCCTGTCTAAAACAGCATTTGGCAGCTCAGAATTTCCATTTCTGAAATTATGTCCCAGAAAATACAAAATAACAATTTATTTTTGCAAAATGCAAAGCGAGAATGGGGTGGCTATTTTGTATTGTCCCACTAATTTTTCTTCTCCTGAGGCAAAGTTCCCCACTGTGTGTATTCCTGGAGCTTCAGTGCAAAAGACAATGGTAAAATGTAGACATGAAGCATAAGAAATGTGGGTTCTTTATCTTTCTGCTGTATCATAAGAATATTTTTTTTTTTTTAAACTAAACCCCCAGCTCTTCTCTTTAACTCAAGAGTAGCCTAGTTTTCCTTCCATGTACAGACTTTTCCTGAAGGGTAAGAAGCTGTGTACACATAAGCAATTACAGAGGTCATCGTGACAGTCAAACCCTTATTTTTCAGCCTTAATTAACAAGACTCAAACAAATGGGAAGCCTAACAACTTTTAAATGTGGGGATGCAAGGCTTTCTCTACTCACGCTTTACCTTCAGCTGCAATTTTCCTTGCTGTTTGAGTTCCCTGTCACACATCTTTGATGGTCTCTAATGTGCTGAGTGCTGGTGTGAATGTACTGTGAATACAGTGAGCCTGAAGATTGAAAGGTCTTAAGAGTATATTAACATGCAAAGAGAGGGGGATGACAAGCCCCAGCTGCTCCCTGGAGCAGACTGAGCCATAGCTCCGGCTGGAGAGATTAACCATTTCCTACATCTTAGCTCCCATCTCCTCTCGACTGGGGCCACTTTATGGGATGTCCACGGGAGAGGCTTCATGGAGGACAGGTGGAAATTCTTGTAATAACTGATATTTCAACTGCTATTTGCCCAGAGAAGCTGTGGCTGCCCCATCCCTGGAGGGGTTCAAGGCCAGGCCGGAGGGGGCTTGGAGCAACCTGGTGTGGTGGGAGGTGTCCCTGCCCAGGGCAGGGGGTTGGAAATGGGAGGGCTTCAAGGTTCCTTCGAACCCAACTCATTCTATGATTTCATGCTTGAGGACGCGTAGCGGGTAAGGAACATCGCACTCTGGCCGTTGTAAGGCCTGGCCAGCCACACACCGGACCCCTTCTGGAGTCCTGCTTCCCAAGTTAGGAGCGATCTGCTAAAGCAAATGCTGAATTAGGTTATTTGCTATTCATTTACTAAGGTTTCTATGAAAACAAAGACGTGCATTGATACAGGCTCTCTGAAAGTTGCCAGTGAGGACAGTGAGAGCTATTTATATTGAAACAGCACTGGCTGTCCCGTGACGCTCACATATATGTTCTCATCTACCTCATTTCCCCCCCGTGTCCCAGTGTGGAAAGGCACATATCGAGAGGGACATTCCTCCGGCTGCCGAGTGACGGGAAAGGTGCAAGTGAAGTGAGGGATGGCTGTCTGCCCATCCTGTGCCTGCCACCACCCTGCGCTGAGTTACCGGGCTCGGGCAAATGGGAACGAGCGGGATCGGGAGTGAAAGGACTCCTGCCAAGTCACCACAGCATCCCATCTGCCCCAGGCAGGGTGTAGCGCACAACATTATCAAAAGTGTCTGATAAAACAGAATAAGAACTGACAAAACCATTTTAAATCGTTGTAAAATACCATCTAAAATAAAAACAGCTGGTTTGCTCAAAGCCAGAAGTTCTCGCCCCAAACAGACACACACTCGGCAATGGAACAGCTCTGTCTTTCTGCCTGAAACAGGCTCTTTTGTCAAACGGTTTGTCTGTCTTCTGCTGTTTCACGCTTACTACGCACAACCTACAGAGACTCCGTTCCAGCCCCAGCGCTTTGTTGGCAAAAGCTGAAAGAGCATATGGACCTGTCTAGATATTGGAGGTATCCAGCAACAGTGTACAGATGTCCAAGCTCTTGTCTGAAAAAATTAAAGGTGGGGGCGGCGGGGGAAAACCTGCCCTGACGGGAGGCAATCTGGAGTCTAGTGACTACCCCATTTGCACTTTCTTTCTTGTTATAATCAGGCTAAAACAGAAGCTGAAAGATTTTCCTGTAGGAAACCTCATGCCAAAAAACCATTAGAAAGGGGAGGGCGGGTAAGAGAATGGGCTGGGCACAGGTAAAGAGGAAGACTTAGAAAGAAAAAAAAAAACCAATAAAAGCACGCTCTTGCCATAGAAAACTCCCCACCAGTCGTCTGGCATCAGTAGCCAATTCAACATATCTTATTCCAGAAATTTAATGTCTCTTCCATTAATTTCGGGGGGGGCTGCTTAAAGCTGTACAACTCTAAGTTGCAAGATTTCACTAACAGTGGGGATTTTGTGACCGTGACCTGTTATAGCCCGGAGAGAACATGCAGTGATCTTTGTGTTTTTCTACTGAATTGTTATTTTCAGAGGCAAAAAGCCAAACACTTGCATAACCCAATATTACCATTCTGTGTCTCTATGGCGTTTGTAAGTGGAGAACACTTTGGCTGACAACATTGAGCTAGTAAAAGATCAGGGCATGTCTATGAAGAGGAGCCAGTTTAAATATGATAAAGATTAGAGTAAATAGGATTTCAGTCCTTTCCTTTTTTAAGTAAACGGAGTAATTCTCTGAGCATGTGGAAAAATAATAAACAACATCTCTGCTCCCAAACAGCAGGCCAGCAGTCTAGACTTTTTCTTAACTGGCAATCAACTGGATTAAGAAATTGTGAATAAACGCCGCACACGCTATTTCTCTGATTGATGCACCCAAATGCACGCTACTTATTTGTGAAATCCTCCGAGGACCATTCCAGCATCTGGATCGAGACCAAGACTTGCCATTCTTACCGTTTCCTTGCTGCTGGTGTCAGTGACAGCCGACTCGGGCCCTGCTATCGTAGCTGAGACCCGTGCAGCGATTCCGCTGGCGTCACCTCGGCTTTCCACTCTGGGCACATATTTCGTGTGTTTGTAGGAAGAGACGTGTCCGCGCGGTTGTGTGTCTGTGTGTGGACAGACTGTCATTTGGTTATGAGGAAATGTTGCGCAGTTTAGTGGACTCAGTTCGGGCCGGGGAGCCAGGAATGCTCGCTGAACTCATCGCCAAGTTATGTAGGCCCAAATTCTCTGTATCATCCTCTGCTGTTAGTCCCTTTTCGATGCTGTTGGTCTGATTTTTCTGAAGGAGAGAGTACAAATAGCTCCCGCTGACATTAGGGACTTAGCAACACTCAACTCCTTCACGCTGGTAAATTGGGTCCCCTCACATCCAAAGCACTGGGTGTCAGAGGCGGTTGCTTTTATCATCTGTCTTCACACCATGACGTACATCCTTATTGTTCCTTAGGATCTGTTCTCCCACGTTTAATGACCCCACGGAGCTAATGAGATGTTTAGTTCCCCCACCCAAGCGCAACCATATGGATGAGATGATATCAGGCGGCTGAAACCATTAAATCTCAGGCATGCAGAATATCCAGAAAGTTCCTGTTTTCGGCGTCTTGGTTTTGGTCTTCAAATGCAGAAGCGTATGGCCTGCTCACATGATGTCAGCAGCATAACAGAACAAACTGTCTTCTACAGACAAAATCCTGGCTATTTTTAACTTTAAAAAGATGTGCAGATGACTCTTCTTCCACTCAGGGTGGTTTTTCCTCCCCTCTTTCCAGAGGCCCTGGACTTGGTAGCATTACACAGAAATTTTGTGCTGCAGTCCATGTGGTGGCAGGGAATATCGATCCCCAGCGGTGTCCCAGTGCCTGTGGTGGCCTTCTCCCACAGCCCAGAAGCTCTCCTGCAGTGGACAGCTGAGATGCTCCTGCAGAGACACCACCAGACTCTCTATTACTATTTATGCATCAAAAAGCCAAGACATCCAGAAACACCAGCCATGCTTCCTCAGCTGCAGGTGTCCCTGGGCAGGGACACCTCCCACCACACCAGGTTACTCCAAGCCCCCTCCAGCCTGGCCTTGAACCCCTCCAGGGATGGGGCAGCCACAGCTTCTCTGGGCAACCTGGGCCAGGCTCTCACCACCCTCACACCAAACAAGTTCTTCCCCACATCTCAGCTCCATCTCCCCCTCTTGCAGTGTCAAACCCTTCCCCCTTGGCTCCCCTCCCTCAACAAGAGTCCCTCCCCAGCTTTCCTGGAGACCCTTGAGGGACTGGAAGGTCTCCCTGGAGCCTCCTCCAGGCTGAACTCCCCCAGCTCTCTCAGCCTGTCCTCACAGCAGGCAGGAAGAACCGCTTACTTCTCCTTTCAGCACAAAGTGGGGAGGATCCTCACTGCAAACCCTGTCACCCCACACCCCCCCCAAAGGCTCCGCAGCATGTCCTCGCAGGGGTTTTGCCCAGGAAGGGAGGCTGTGACTAACACACAGCAACTCCTGGAACGTGCATGGTGTCTGGGGGGTAAACGTGAGAGGAGAGGGGAGTGTTACTCCATCCTGTGCTTTTCCAGGAGAGGATTGAACCAGTTGGGTTTTTTACTGCTAAAAGCGCAACCATTCGCAGTCTTCCTGGAACGAAAGGAAGCCTTGTGTATGAAACTCAGGAAGAATTTCCTTTACCGTAACTTGTAGGGAGCAAAGGAAATAAAAGCAGAACAGCAGCTGGATGAAGGTCAGATGATGGTATGAATCATACGGTGATGCAAGTTTTCGAGTGTGCGGCCCAGTGCACCGCCCAATAAAACCAGATGCCACCTAAGCACACAAATACCACTTACCTCCAACCACTTGCCCCACATGGAAGTGATTTCTCTTGCTCAGAGCAGAGGAGGCAGCTTTTTGCTTGTTTGTTTGTTTTATTACTATGATACTGTGAATTTAAAAAAATCAGGAAAAAGATCTCTTGGGTAGGACAACAGTGATGATACTGAGGCAGAAGCAATTTCTTTGGATTTTTTTTCATGCCTAAAAATCAAGGTGTGACCGTTCCCCAGTCTGAAACGGTGACGAGGTGATGGAGGTGCTGTCAGGGTGTCAGCAGAGCTGCATCTGGAAATGTATTTGCCATTTCCATGAGAAAGGGGAACACAATGAAATTCATGCCGAGACCTGCCTGGCCTGTAGGAACCACACTGACTTCCCGGAACACGGTGACACCAAGAACAATCTTGTCAAGGAAATATTATTTTTTAATGACTGAGCTCCTTGAACCAGCAAACATTCGCTTGTCTGGGAGGCTGAATGGGGCTCGCTGTATTTCTACACGTCACGGACGAGCTGCTCTCCGGGTGTCCCAGCTCCCCTGGGTGCCGTCAGGAATACTCTGTGTGCTGTGAGATGGCACCAGCAGAAATCTCAGCATCTGAACTTTTCAAACTGTTTTAGCGACCGATATTTTTCTCAGAGCCTTGCCCAGTGGCAGATTCTTCCCGTAGAGCTCTGCCTTGCATTTGAACACTGGGGCTTCGCTGCTGTCTTTCTGCAGGGCAGAATTGCCTTTGCAGTCAAAAGTGTTTCCTTTTAGATAAACAGTGGCTGTAGCAGTTGCTATTTGGTGAAGTACTATTTGAGCCTGTCTCCAGGAGGGTGTTACAAATGCGCTGTGCTTTTTCAAGAAGGTCCCGAGAGAAATGGAAGAACAAATCTGTGGGCTTGTACTTCAGGAGACCTGGAGGTAGCAGGAACCACCCCGGAGTTTTTTTCCAGTTGTGGTCCAAAAGCAGGATATCGATACGAGCAGTGAAGAACCTGCAACCAAAACCAGCAGTAAGAGGATTTACGAGAAGAAACTGAGAGCAGAAGCTTGTGTCCAGGGTGGGAATCACCAGCAGTTCCAACAACACCTCCAGGGACCCAGCCAGTAGCCAGCACTGGTTGGTTGTGAGCTGGGGACGGGTGCCAGACACCACAAACCTGCCGGTGCGGTGAGGATCGCACAGCCCAGCGGTGCCAGGGTCCCGGCAGGTGGAACTGTTGGTGACACCGTGGGCAAGGAGGGGGTTACATTTCTGTTGGCAAGAGCCTTTTCCTCGCTGAGGTGGCAGGATGGCCACATGCTCCAGGAATGACGCTCAGCTGCCTCCTTAGTTGACAGTCTGAACAGGAAATAGCCGACTCACAGATTAATTAGCAACGCTTAATGAGCTCTCATGCTTTGACTGTAAGTGAGGAAGGCAGAAGACAGACACTGCTGATGGAAGACATTTCCTCTCAAACTGCCTCTGCTGTTCTGTGTTCTGAAAAGGGAGGAATTCACCCCATATTTCTGACTGATGACTTGGCAACAGACAGAGCCAGCGGGGGCTCCTGCCAAGTGGCTCGAGCCTTCGCCGACCAAAGGGCAACCTTCCACAGGTACCTGGGGTCAGCAAGTCTGGGAAAAAACAGAACTACAATAATATATTTGCAAAGCTGTGTTTAGACTAAGGATTATTTCCCCCCTAAAAAGAAGAGTCTGAATCCAGAGAAGAGCTGCAATTGCCAGGAGCAGCGGGGCTTCTCACCAGCCCAGGACAGGGCCCTCAATTTTAATGTTAAATCAGTCCAAGCCTACGGTTCTTAAAAAACTGTATCTGTTTCCATGGGAAGGGCCTGCTTTTCACTAACCTATAATTTAAGAAATAGTTTGCAGATTTAAACAGTATTTTGAAAAATAAATTTGCCTCCAGGCTGATGGATTTTACGACCTCACCAGCCTCAGAACAGCGTCACGTGAAATGACAGAGATCAAGACCTTTATTTAAACTGTTGGAGCTGTACAAGAAAAACAAGCCTGGAGAATAAAGTGCACGATCATTAATTATTGCAGCACAAGCAGCACAGCTGTAATTATCTTGTTCGCCGAGAACGTCTCCCGCAAGTTTTATCAGTCGTATTGTTAATACATGGAAACAGGAGCCCTTATTCTTTCTGCTCTTTCGGTAGTGATCAAAATTAGTCAAGATTTCTAGTTACAGCTGCTATTAATAAACCTGCTCCTTGAAAATTTGGTAGATAATTTCTTAGGATTCAGCGCACTCAATAAGCTATTGAAAAATATAATTGCTCGTGGCTGTAATTTTGAAGTAATTATAGAAGAATTGCTGAATGTCGTCTTTTCAAATGCATCAAAGCTCTCCAAAGTGAGAAGTGTCTCTGGCAGGAAAAATGAAGCGCCTGAACTACCCTCTCCCCAAAAGTCACTGAGGATAAACGCCGGTGTCACATAGGGACCTGTTGCTGTCCCCACACCAGCGCCCTTAAGTGACGGTGTCTGCTCAGGAGAGGTCCTACCACCCCTCCGATGTCACCGCCGGGAGCCCACCAAGGGACTTGCTGTGACCACCCCTGGATGGACCCAGGCTTTGCCTCCCTGTGCTCTCACCACTGCACCCTGTGCTGGCTCCGGGCTGTTTACAAACCACTTTTCTTGGGTGACATCAGTGGAAACATTCTAGAAATTCATTCTGCTGGCCAAGAGAACTAAAAGAGTAGGCCTTTAGGAAGTGAGGTGCTCACTCTCACTTCTCCAGGGACTGCTCTCACCCATCCTTCTCAGCCTGGCTACACACACTTCCGTAAGAAACACCAGTTTTCATTTTCCACAGCTCCCAGGGAAAACATTTGTTTTCCATTAACAGCCTGGGACAATCTCCACCTTCAGCTCTCCCGCCTGGCCCCAGGGATGTCACGAGTGACGCGTACGTGTGTCCCAGAGCTGTGACTTCAGCCCATCCTGCTGAGGAAGGAAAGAGCAAGGAGAGCAGCCCTGTATCTCACCTCTTGCAGCTGCTGCAACGCAGCAGAGCCACTTTGGGAGATCAGGGCAGCATCCCATACACGGTGGTTTTCCTCAAGAAAAAAAGCTGAGTCTGTCCCACCAGCGTCACTAAAACTCACACTAAGGAGTTAACGGAGGAGGAAAGGCAAGTTCCAGATTAAACAGACACTCTGGTTATGGTGGTTAGAAACTGACCAACGGGAGCAGCCAAAGCCATGGTGGTCGGACAGAGTTCCCTCTCTCGGTGGTTGAGAAAGCGCAGGGCAGATGAAATCTTGAACCAAGAAAAATTCCAGCATTGAACCATGTTTTTACAGACTAAAACCCAGCCGGGCTCAGGGATGGCCCCAGGTGCTCCCCCATCCCTGGGCGGCCTCACAGGGAGTGGGTCCCTCCTGCTCACACAAGGTTCTGATCTTTTAATCGGAAAAAGATGAGCCAGGGCAGGTCATGTCCTTCTTGCCGCCACCACTTACCCCGAGACAAGAAAAGTTAAAGACTGTAACTTCATCCCTGAGAAGACACAGCTACAGAAAAGCTGTTCCCTAAGGAGCCGGGCTGCAGGTCCTTAAGGAAAACAACAGCAAAGAAAAAGCAGGAAGGAGTTTGGGGTGGATCACCCAGGGCCCTCCTCTACCTGAGGCTCCTCTCCCTGCCCAGGGCCTGGCTGGAGATGGGACAGGCACAGCAGCTGCGTCACAAGAAACAGGCATCTCCTTATCTCCTGTGCTGTTTGTGACATCCGGGACCAACCTACAGCCCAAATACTTCCCTTGGGATGCTGTGATAAGGACTTACCAGCTGGTCCAGGGTGTCTCATTGATGCCAACCGGCAGCAGAGCTCCACTGTCCTGCCCAGGAGTCACACATGGTTCCTCGCCTTTGGTACTGGACAACCACTCACCTGCTGACTGGACCATTCCACAGGGCTCCAGTTTGGAGAGTTGGTGGAAATCCAGCTTGGGAACCCCAGCAAGTGTCTGTGGCAGGACCAGAGCACCCCAGCTCCAACATGAACGAGCTGGGCTGGCCCCACGAGCCACTGGGGCCGGTTATTCCACCCTGTGCCTGCCACAGCCCAGATTGTGGGACACCCATGGGTGCCAATAAGCCAGATCCGCTTGCACGAGGTGCCCTGACCACAGACCAGCCGTGCTGGGCTGAGCTGCGGGGGCTGCCACCCCGTGCGGGCATTCAGCTGACGTGTGACAATGTCACAGCTCAGGGAAGGAGCCGGTGTCACCGTGTGGTGGCTCTGGGCTTGTTCAGGAGATACAATCTCCTGGCAGAGGTGGCCGTGAGGAGCCCCCCCTCCACCAGCAGCACAGGAGGTGCTGCCCAGTGCCTCACCACGAAGCTCTTGTGATGTTCTTCAGAGAAACTCTCCTTCAGCAGTAACGTCTCAAACCACAGGCTCTGGTACTTGCTGTCATCTGCCTTCGTCACCTCTTCCTTCTGCAAAGTAATTACTGGGGGTTGCATTCAGAGCTCCCCATGCCCTGCTGTGGCTGGTTCTCGGGAGCTCCGGCACTGACTCCCACCCTCGTAGCAGATGTCTTCAGCTCCAGCTGGGAACAAACAGCTGGAACAGGCAGAGCTTTAGAAATCAAATTCTGCCACTGTACAAATATTTTCGGTAATGAAAATAAACAAAGACATGGGAGTAACGTGCTTCCTCCTGCTACTCTGCTTCCCAGGAAGGGATGGGCTGGGAGAGCACAGAGGACCTCCTCAAAACCTAAGCAGGTTGAGATGGCTCACGTGAGGCTGTTCATTTCCAGAGGCCACATGAGGAGGTGTCCAGCCATAGACAGTGCAGAGGAGGTTGCCCAACGGTCCCTTGGGGGACTGGAGACCCACAGCACCTCTCCCACACACGGCCCCTCCTGCTGGCTGCTCAACGACTCCCCTGGGGATCCACAGCTCCATGGGAAGGTCCATGTCCTGTGATGACACTGACAGAGCTGCCTCCTGCCCCACGGCTCCGGACATCGCCCTGTGGTTACTCTGCACCAAGAGAGTGCAGAAAATAATCACAAGGCTCTTCTGCAGACCCTCCGGTCATCGCTCAAGGGATGGAAGACACCGTGGTACTGGGATGGCTGTGGCTCACTGCCCTGCCTTAACTCAGGCAAAAGAGAACTGGCTTTCCCCTTTGTTTTGGGAAAATGAAGGGAATTGCAGAAAAGGAGTAACAAAAGGTTCAAAATACTGGCTGGCAAGTCCTACATCCCAGTCTGGCTGCAGAGTTAAGAAGGAAATCAATTCTGGGCATTAACATCAGGGTTTTCTGGATGCTGCGGGGATTATACTGCAGAATTTACTGCTCACCTAAGCACTGGCCCAACACCCCCCCAGACACCCCATCACCACCTCACCAGAAAAGTAAATAGTTGGGTAATGGGTATCTCTTTACAGGAGGGGACTGGGCAGATGGAAGGGGAAGTCCTAGAAAGCCCCTCTCCCAGCGCTGCCATCACAGTGCTGGCTCCAGACCAGCAGCCACAGGATGGAGCGAGCCCATGGCCACTTACCTCTGCTTGTCCCTGTCCCTCACCTGCACCAGGGCGCCTGGGGGAGGTACACACTCGGGAGAAAGCTCATCAAGAACAGAGGATGCAGCTACTTCCAGCGAAGGTCTCCATCATTTGCCGATTATTTATTCCCCCTTCAAGAACACAGGAGCTGTATTAACCTGAAAGCTCTAAAAGCTGCTGCAGGGACACTCTGCTCTATCTTCCCAAGTTCTTTTTTGCTGCTGTGATTAATTACTACACTTCTCTTGACAGAACTAATTTGAACTCACGATTAATAAAGCCTTCGGAAGATTTCTCAGTTACCTCTACTCCTGTGCAGCAGCACCGGGAGACAGCAAAGGGGCTGTGACCGGGCAGATGGGCACCAATACGGGAACTTGTAGGAGAGGAAGGACAGGACAGACACTCTGCTTGTGGGACAGACTGCTTGGGGGGCCATTTGGGAGCGGATGGTACCACATCTCTAAGCACACGTCCATTCTTCCCCTGCAAAGTCCCGCATCGGTATGGACTGAGCCCCATCCCTCTCTCCCCATCGCTTCTGTTTTGGGCCAACGACATTCCCAACTGATGGGACGACAACTTCAAGCACAAATTCCTATTTGAAATGCCCAGTTCCTTACGAGCCCCCGAACGCAACGGCTGCAGCCCCTCTGAGTACCAGGACGCGGGTCCCATGAGGGATGGGTGAGAGGGGATGGAGCGACGACGTCAGCCCCGGGGTGGTCACAGCTCATACACTCCCCGACACGCTCCTACTGCACGTCCAGAAAATAGACACAAAAATGTACCAGAAGTAAATGGACATACTGTATTTATTGCACAAATTTCCCCTAAAATTGGGAATGGTTATTATAATACAAGTGCACATCTTGGGAAATATATACAAAACCAGAAGAGAGAACAAGTATGTACATTTTACCCAGCATTTTACAAGTACCACCATCTAAATAATTTAGAGAAAGCAAAAAATTGTCATAAAACATCTATAACAACTAAGAGGGAAAACATACGCAAGGTGTAAAGTCCTTTCTTTTTAAATATGTTTTTGTTCTTAGCAGCCCAGTGTTTGCCAATTGCAACAAAACCCAAATTTGCTCCTTCGTGTGCCTAGTACACTGAGTTTTCAGCCCGAAAATTAAGACATGTTAATGGAGATGGGTAATAGTGGGGGGAAAAAAAAAAAGAAGAAACCAAACGTTAGTTTTCTATTCACAAAAAAACAATCACCATATACTTTTTAAAAAGTCGACGCTATAGTCCTGTAAAAGATCCCTTCTTTTTTTTTTTGTGTTATTTAACAGAGACACCCACGTACCACGCTGTTCGCGTACCCTAAGAGTTCACTGACAGAGTGACTTCCCCTCACGCCAGGCTCTTGGAGGGGGTTTGACCACGCGCTGCTCCAGAAGGTGCCACCACCTCTGGGACCGACCGGACACGTTGTCACGGGTGGTGCGAGGCAGAGAAAGGTGCCACCCGATGACCACCTTTTCCTCCTTCTCCAGGCAATACCAATTTCCAACCACGGAAGGGCCTTTCTTGAGAGTCCAACCTCTTCAAAGCAACACCCACAATTCACCCGATAATGGTTAAAAACGGGGAGAAGGCAGTATTTTCCTGTCAGGATGGCTGCTGCCGGGGCTATGGTGTGGTGCTGCCCGGCTACTTGGGCCTCCCCGAGCTGGTCCCCATGGTCACACCAGGACCCCTGTGCCAGCACCAGGCCAGGACCACACATCTACCTAACGACAGGCAGAGCTGCAACGACGGGCTGCACAAAGGGTTAAAAACTCGTATCCCGAGCTCAATCCGACGTCGCGTTAAAAAATGTGTTTACACAACTGGGCCCCTACGTTTTGTGCTGGTTCCAAAAACCAGACGTCATGGGATGGCGTGGAGAAGGAAGGTCGTTTGAAGAAGAAGGGAAGAAACGTGTCCTTGTGATCCGGTGCTAAACCCGAGTTTGTCCCCTGCAGCAGTCAGCCTGAGGTTTTACACACACCAGAGTCTCAATGACACCGCCGTGCACTGAACGTGGGGTTTCCTCACTGACGGAGACTCCGTCCTGCGGGGAAAGGGAGACCTGCCCGGGGACAGAGCCTTCCTCTGCAGATTTTAAATATGACTCCAGTCACCCACTCGGGGTGAAATCCTGGCCCCAGCGAAGGAAGGGAGGAGAGTTCTGTGGCTGGCAGCTCTGGGCAGGGATCTCTCCTATTGTTTTCAAGTTTATCAAATGGTTAAAATAGACCTGTATTTAGAACATCTCGGCAAACAACAATAGCAGGCGGGCGACGCTACCGAGGGGATGATTACAGAACAGCCTATTTATAGAACCGTTTCCAGAGCCGAGCGACCAAGTAACCACGTATCTCCTGCGTCTGGGGATAATCCACGGATTTCCAAGACGTTAAACGTGATCGATGAAAACAGAACCTAAAAACCAGCGACATGAACTGGCTGCCAGGACAAACACGTGAAGCGAAGCCCGTGATGAAGTGTCCAGTTGAACTGAGGTAGTAGAGCTTTTGAAAACATCGTCCACCGACCACTGTCTATTTACATTATCACTTAACACCAGCTTGGGCCCATCAGCCGTTCCTACAGCTATTGTATACACCACGAGCAAACAGCGCGGGCTGAGGAAAGGAGAAATGCTGAGAATAAAATAAACAACATTTCCTGCTGGTTAATTCCACAAGTGAGTAGAAAAGGGACGAGAATCAGCTGCTTCAATCAAGGGTATAGTTGTCCAAAAAGAATTTTGCTGTTACTATCCTATGGCGTAATCAAGGGTCAGGGCTTTGGGGTTTGGGTTTGTTTGGTTTTTTTTGTAGTATGGTTTTAAAAAATATATCAATTCGTTACCTGAGCAATTAAGGGTAACAGTCTGTTCGGTTTTTGCCCCCCGATGCTTTGGTACAATTCTTTCCTAGTTCGTTATCTCGAGAGCTGACTGACTGCTGTAAAAAAGAACAACGTGACGTTGCAACAAGGCTTTGACCATATAAAAGGTAGAGGTAAAGAGTCAGGTCGTTCCGGGGACCCCACGGGGAAATCTCGGCCAACGCTCTCTTTAGGTCTTTTTTTTGATGACGTTTTTGTGGAAGAAAAGCATCACTTCGTATAAAGCAACACTGAAACATTATAAACATTTAATACTGGTTACAACATCCAGCCCAGAAAGAGAATCTCCATCCCTGACCTGTCCATCGGCCGCTTCCTCCTCCTCCTCCTCCCCCGCCCCCCACTATTCCCTCTCCCCGGGAGAAAGACCATAAATAATAAATTTTAGAGCTGAGCGCCATTAATAAGCTTTTTACAAAACAAACCAACANTCTTCCTCTGGGAAGTATCCAGGATTTGAGTGTGAAAAAGTACAAGTTGTTTACAAGTCGGTGCAGCTTGAGAATTACAGAGCCCTGAAGGAGCCCCTCTCCTTACGCTTCCAACTGCCGACAGCGCCAGGTCTTCCTCAAAGCACTTCTTCCGCCCGATTCCCAGTATAAATCACAGTCAGCCACTGTGGCAGAAACTGGTAAAAAACGCAGATCTTCAGCTTTTGCTAAAAATCTTTTGCTTTTCTGTGGTTGAAAGCCCGGGCTTGCACTCAGTTTTCTTTATTTTTATCCTTTTTATACAAATGAGCGAGTGGGAGAGGAAAAGTCTCCGACTGTTTGCAGTCACATAAGGAGGCGCTGCAGCTCAGCGAGCAGTTTGTTTTAATTGCTTCAAAGAGAAAGGAGCCAGAACAAGTTGTTTTCCACTCGGTTTCCAGAGGGTGTGGGGGGAAAAAAAGTCACCGTCCGTGGCCTCTGGCATTTTAAAGCAGTATCTGGGCAACGTAGGGAGAGTGGGTGCTGGCCACCGCGGCCAGCAAGGGGAGGTCGCTGGATTCAATCCTGGAAGGAAGCAGAAAAGTCATGTTTAATCCAAGGCAAAGCGTAGCTGGGCCAAATGCAGGCTTTAGTAGCCACATTGCCCGCTCCAGCCCAAGCATTTGTGCTGGGGCTGGGAGTTAACGCAGCTCCGAGGGGCTGAGGGGGACGTTCCTCGAGTCAAAGTGACTCCGACTGCACTCTCTCCTCCCGCAGCACCGAGACTGTTCCCAACAGCCCCCCGGGATGTGACAGCCCCGCACCGGCCCCGCTGCCTCAGCTCCCACCCGCCAGGTCCTTGGGCTTTTCACAGAACCAACGAAGTGATGAGAAAGGGGATGGAGGGAGGAAAACCAGCAGGTTCCTTCCTGCCCCCAAAGGAACCAGTAGTTGGGGATAAAGCGAATTTAGGAAGAAGTTGTTTGGTGTGAGGGTGGTGAGAGCCTGGCCCAGGTTGCCCAGAGAAGCTGTGGCTGCCCCATCCCTGGAGGGGTTCAAGGCCAGGTTGGAGGGGGCTTGGAGCAACCTGGTGTGGTGGGAGGTGTCCCTGCCCAGGGCAGGGGGTGGCACTGGGGGGACTTTAAGATCCCTTCCCAAACCGTTCTGTGATTCTATGACCAGGCTAAACCCCTTCTGCAGCTCCCGAGGAAGCTCCGGTGCTGGGCTGTAGCTCAACCCACTCCAGAGCCTTCAAATCAACGCCCCTGAAAAAGCTCCTCCTGTGCCCCAGGCCCCCAGGGGGTACGATGTCCCTTACAGGCCACAGAGGGGGTTTTCTGCCACGTAGGGCAAGTCAACACGGAGGAATCGGGTGCCCACGTTGTTCAGTGGTGACTGACTGTCCTGGTTCAACAGGACACGGTTAAACACACCCGAACCACGACACCGACCAACTAAAGCCGGAGCCTGAGCAGCTCTGAGCCCTGAGCCCACCTTCCTGCCCACAGGGAAGAAGGGAAAGCCCAGGGGATCCTGTGGGATCAAGCCATGGCTGAGGAGAATCGTGCGACCACGGGTGGTTTATGCCACTCCAGGGTTCCAGCCCCATTGCAGGGACGTGTTTCCCTGTGCTCAGAACCAACCCCAGGCAGAGGAGGCTGCACCAGGAGACCCAGGGCAGCACCGCGGGGAGGGAGGGAGCGATCGTACCCCAGCACCAGGCCCAGCTCCTTGACGTGAACTCTCATCTGGCCCTTGAGATACTCCGACAGCATCTTGCTCTTGAAATACAGCTCCTGCAGCCGATCTTCCAGGTGCATCACACACTGGAAAGCAAAGGGAGCGGGGTCAGGGAGGAGAAGGGGCTGTACGGGAGACCCCAGGCCTCCCCTGCCTTCTCCCTGGCCGTGCCCAGGGCAATCAAGACGGTGGCAAATTCATCTTCACTGGCAACACTCTCACTGTTGAGCAGAAGCCTTTGATTGCACGTTAAGTCAGGATTAATGAGAGAGCTGGCTTCATTACAGAGCGGCACTTAAATGGACACCTCAGAAAGCGACATCAGGGGATGCTACTAAAAGTGGGGATACGATAAATTAGGCAAAACTTTACACCCCCGTTAACCGACAAAGCGAAAGGGGAAGCTTTAAAAAGCATCTCCCTCCCCGTTATCACTCGTACTTACAAAGTTTGGAGATAAATTATGCTTGTAAAGCTGCAGCGTGGAATGAAGCAGGTTGGAGACGAGGCTTGAGACTAACACTTCCTTCCCCAGCTTATTGTCAATCATCCGTCTCTGGCTGCTGGCCACTTGCACCGTCCACTTGTCCGTGTCTGCTATAATGCAGACGGCTTCCGCGATGGGCTCGTCCAGGACAGGATGCTAGAAGGAAAACATCAAAGAAAAAAAGAAGAAAAAAAAGAAGAGTGAAACCCTGAGAATGAGGAACGACAACGGTCTTCTCCCAAAACACCGTCCCCCTGGCCAGCAGGGGAGCGCCCCAGCCACCGCTGTGTCCGAAACGCAGGAACACCTGCCCAGAAGGGCATCCCATCCGATAAAACACACCTTCACCGGGAGCAAGACACAGTCCTAGAAGGATTGTTGCTCCGTTTCTTTCTTCCAGGCTCGGAAGCACATCCCTGGCTGACAACGGAATCTTTCCATATTTGATATAAAGAGTTATGACGTATTTCAGGTGTCTTTTAACAGAAAGTACCAACTTCAACCTGGCTGCGTGGTAACGAGCCGGGTTTTATTCCCAGTTGTCACTGGTTTCCCCTCACGGGAGGGGCCAGCAGAGGGAGCCAGGAACCAAGCCTGTGTGCCCGTCCCTGCCAAGCAGCAATTTCCCCTCCTGCCCAAAGCCAGGGAGGTGTTAAAAAGGGGAGTATTTGGACCCCCCACGGTCCGGTCCTTCCCTATATTTTCGAACGGGGCTGTTGGGAAGCACCTCTTTCCAAAGAGTCTCCCAGGGACTTCGCACAGAACTAGGCTGAAAAAAAAAAAGCATATAAAATCTTGCTCACTCCTGTGGTATCCCCTCAATCTTTGACTTCTCCAGCTGAGGTTCAAGTCTGCTGATGGACACACATCGACCCTGGGTTTTATTTCAGGCACAACGGGGACAGGGACGCGGGGAACAGCCACAGAAGGGTGGCCGTGCCATCCGTGTAAGGTGTGATGCAGCTCGTTACCTCGAGAGGTGCAGACAGAGGAAGATTTTGGAGGCTCCCAGGGGGCACTCAGAGGAACAGACCTCCCTGCTACCAGTCTGGGGGGGTGGGTCTTTCCCCATTCCCCAGGGAATAAACTGGAGAGGGGACGGAACCACGCTGCTCAGTGACAGCCTGATGTCCACTGCAAAAGGGGTAGGAAATGCCACACTTTCCTGTCATGCCTCACTTCATCTGGGAAAAAGTTGCTGTGGGGAAGAGGTGGTTTCCAGCCCCCCTGGAGAAGTGTGAGTCCCCAGAGGACAATTACCCATCTGTTGGTTTCTTCTTCTCCGATGGAGCCGGCCCTACTTTGGTCTCCTCTAACCCCATCCCGTCCCATGGACGCGCACCGTCCCCAGGGACGGGAGATGGGGATTTCTCTAGGGCTCAGCACAGAGACCCACCTTCTCCAGTGCCTTCTGCGGGAGGTTAAAGTTTTGTGCCCTGGATTTGCAGTGAAATAACCACATTTTTTTTTTCAGGTGGATTAATTGAGAAGAAACAAGTTGGTGACCTGGGACTGGAGAACCCTAGAGAGAGCTGCAACAGTAAATATTTCCACTTCCCGCAGGTTTGTACGTTCAAACACATTTGCCCTTCCCTACTGTGACAAATACATTTACCAAATATAGCTTAATTACCTGCACAGCGTGAGACAAATCCGAGACCAAACAGTGCCTCAGCTTCTCATCGCTTCCTATTCCTTGCAAAACGAAGTCGGGGACGTAAGAGGAGCAGTAGCCACCCAGCAAGGACCTTCCGAAATTGGCGATACTGGGCTGGACAGAGTTCACCTCAACTAATTTTGACCTGCAAGGAAGGCACAGCGAAGAGATGTACAAGAGCAAACACCAAGTGCAGCTTAAGAGAGAGGCTGCGTTCTCCCACTTGGCACCTCTCTTCTAACTTTCATTCAAGCACGTTTTAAAGAGAAAAGAGTTTAAAGTCAGCTTTTGCAGGGGAAGAACAGGACAGGAGCCAAGATCGCGACGCACAATGAGCATTTTTTTTCCGGACCCCTGATCTCTCTCTATCCTTTTACAAGCAGCAAGCTCAGGAGACGCTTTTCCAACCGTCGATGCCAAGTCAGGCTACATTCCTCCCAACATGTGACATGAGAAGAGGCTCTGTCTTTTTTAGGCTCTCCTACTGCCGGAGAGAACTTACCCAGGGAAAGGAATCTCATATTCTTCTGCCCAGTCTTCTTGCTCTCCTCCGTAATAGTTACCGCCCGGCCTGGTTAGATCGTGACCCGTGTCCTCACTTTCACTGTCCCCCAGGGCACTGTCTGAGCTCTCATTTCTTGGAATGTCCCAATCAATTCCCGGGGCGACTTTTTTCTCTACGTGTTCTCTGTCCCCATGGGGGACGCGAATAGAGATGTTCTCTCTTTGGTCCTGCTCGCTGAAGCAGTTTTTGTAGCTCTCCTGTCGAACAGAGTCCATGAATTTACAAAACTCGCTGGGTGCTTTGCCAGCCTTTGTACACAGCTTTTTAGAAAACTCTAAGCTACTGTTGTGAGCAAGAAGGTCTGTCGCTGCTTGCCCTGGAATATCATCAATCGTCCGGGTTTCAATCGAACTGTCATCAGCAAAATATTCGTCGAAGAGGCTCATGCTCTCGGCGGTGTAAGGGTTCGGGTTCCAGCTCTGATGCTCAGGAGCGACTTGAGGGAAGGGTTCAGCTGTCCCACAGTCTCTATTTTGGTCCTCGAGGCTTTGTTTGGCTTCACAGTTCGGATCAGCAGACGCTCCCTCCTCCGTGGCTGGCGGGCTGTGATGCCTGGCGATTTGTTCCACCACTGCCTGACTTCGGAGTTCGATGTCCGAGTCTGGTGACATGGAATCTCCGATGAGGAAAGTCACCTTTGTCTGCGCCTCGGCAGCGCCGCAAGGAAAGGCGTCGCAGAAGAGCTTGTCCGGGGGCTTCTTCTCCACAGCGATTCCAGGTGACCTGGTGACACCCACCGCCTGGTTGCCCGATTCCAGCGACTCTTCGTTCCTCCACGCGTTTGCCGTCGGCTCCAATGCAGACTCCGGCACCAGCCGTTTCTCTGGCGAGGCTGACCCCGTGCTCACCACCGTCTCCAGTTTCGTGTCCAGGCAGGGTCTCGGCTGCTTCCCCTCCACAGCATCTTCCTGGCAATCGTCAGGAACAATAGTTCTGTTCTCATCTGAAGACGTTTCCAGCTCGACCTTAGGAGTGTTTTGAGCATCTTCTCTCTCCTGCTGTGAAACACTTTCTATGTTTTGCGCAAGGGAAACGGGACACTTGCAGTATTTACAGCTACAGCTGGGAGTTCTCGTGTCCTCACACTCCGTCGGTAGCAGGTTGCCCCTGTTCTTGTGCATCGTGACAAGCACATACTCGGATTCTTCTACCTCTCCCTTCTCCAGCGTGGTAGTTATCACAGTGCCAGGCATGACGATGGCTTCATCTTCCCCATTTTCTAGGAGGTGGGTCTCTTGCAGCTCAGAGCATCTGATGAAGTAAGTAAGGAAATAAAGCAACCTCTGCACCAGGTCATGCCTTTTGCCCACCACAACTGTCTTCGCCAACCTCACGGGTGACCCAATAGCCCCGTACAGGTCACCTGGAACAGGAAACAAAACAGACAATTACTCTGCATCTTTAAAATGAACTATTCTTCTAGCAGACAATTGTTGTGGCCGGTTTTCAGAGGCCAGGCCTACAATGGAAAACCACTAAAGCAGGAGAGCAAGGACAGCTACGTTAGTGTTTTCTTCTCAATACAGAGAATCCCAAAGATGCTGCTGGCATCGGCTGTAAGGTGACACGCTGGTCAGGGGGGACATCTGATCTCGCGTCATAGGGAGTGTTCGCACCACCAAACCTCAGTGCCTCGCTTCGGAGGCTCTTCTCCGGGTTCCTTATATAGACACGGGAGAGAAGAGGCATCTACTCTGAATTACCCAGGACAGTCTGGAAACTGGGCTGAACTTTTACCCACCAGGAGGAAGCTCTAAGGACAAACCAACCTATGCCAAGAACGAGGGCAAAGAGGGACAGTGGCGGGTACCTGGCTGATGCCAACCTTCCTCTCTTCCCTCCCCTGGAGCTCCGTGATGGGTTGTTCTCACCAAATGCCAGATTCACCTGAGGAAGTGTCTCTGCACGTGGCCAACCTCACCCCAGTGGATCCCTTGAGTCCCAGGAGCTCTGAAATCAAGTCTTTGTGCCAAGTCCCCAGCCCTTTCTGCCTGTTCCAGAATGGGGCAGCCTCGCAAAACTCTCCTTTCCTTTCCCTGACCAAACTGCATCAGTCTGTGTGCAGAGCGGGACAGTCTGACTGGAGTCGGAAGCTCATCTCCTCCTCTCCACCCAGCAACCAGGAGCCAGGAGGACTCACTACTCAATGCACTGGGCTTTGAAACCATCCCCAGGGGTCACCTCGTCATGATTTCCCTTGCCTCTTGCATTGAGAGTATGGTCATTTCTCATCAGAAGATGGATTTCCTTGATTTGCTCTTTCCAGACCCAGGCTTAGTGATGGCAGCACCCCAAGAATCCAAAACTGATTTTCCTTGTAGAAGGGAGGACCAGAGGAAGACCGGAATCCTCCGCCACCACCAGGGCGGGTGACATTAAGAGACCTCCCAGAGGTGACTAAAGAGGGCTTTTTACTTTTTGGCTGCCGTTTTATAACCGATCACACCTTCAGAAATTACAGCATGTGTGAAAAAATACAGTGCCCACCCCTAAAGCTTGAAGGACATACTTTTGTTTCATTTGGAATAACACAAAATAAAATATTCATTTGTTGGGGGAAGTAACAAGGATCCATAAAAACCACCGGGCACATAAAGCTGCCGGATGGTTTCCAGGCGTTTGCCACGTACCGAGCTGTGCCCACAGCGGGTTGTAGGGATGAGTTTTGGCCAACATGTCCACGCTCTGGGAAGAGTGTTTTTCCAGGAAGATCCGTATGGGTGGCTGGCCGTTGGGCATGACGGTGGGGACCCAGGCCAGGTGGTTCGTCAGCACCGCAGTCAGCAAAGCCGGTAAAAACCTGAAAGCAAAGTGGCCAACAGCGGGGGTTTTTTTTAACCCAGGTGCAGACTCAGGGTGTCAAACTGGCAGCAGTTCCCGGCTCTGTACGGAACAGGGATTGCGGGAACAGCTCATCCTTCCCAGCTCGGTTCTTTGGGGAGGGGAGGAAGGGAAGGTTNCAAAACCAACTGACTTTGCAGGCTCTAAGAAAACAGCGGCAACGTGTGGCCTCTGTACTCCAAGAGGGAGATCCCAAACCCTTAAAATTCGTGGCCAGTGATGAGAAGGAAGCCCATCGCTACCGAGCCTGTGAGACGGTTGGTTGCCGTGTTCTTTCATACAACTGTTAAGCAATTTAAGCAGATACAGTTAGCTCCTTTTCAAAAATAAACCTCCCCAAAGTTCTCTACCTCAGCCAGAAAGGCCGCGTCCTTACAACCGGAGAAACAGTTTTCAGTAGAGAAACGAGTAAGGCGAAAAACCTTTCTGAAAGAATGTCAGTGATTTACTGTAACGTGGTTTCTGCCCCCCGGAGGGAAGGCTTCCCCCTTCCCAGTCCCCTTCCCCGGCAGCAGGAGCAGGAGCACAGCCCAAGAGCCGCTCACGCGCCGACAGATGGTGCTGGTGGCTCAGGTGCTCGGGGAGGACAAGACTCAAAACACCATCCAGCCTCAAAATAACGCTATTTGAACAGGTCCCAAGCACCAGGAACCCTCCTCCGGTCTACATTTAGCCCCATTTCCTCACTGGAGACAGCTAACGGAGGAAAGATTTCACACTGGATTAAAAAGAATATGGGCCTTGATTTTGCCTCTTGCTTCCCCCAGTGTAAATCTCACTATATCTAAAACAAAGCCAGGAAACAAACCCAAGTAAGTGACTGCTGGAATGTCACCGGGATGTTTAGGGCTCAGAGTGGCAGGGACCAAAGGGGCTAATCCCAGGAAAAAGCTTCCACTGCAGCAAGAACTGCTTCTAATACAGCTGAACCCCTGACGACTCCCACCGCAGGGAGGCAGGAGAGGGGGCACCACGCCGAGCACTGATTGTCACCCCTGGGGGGAAGAGGAGGGAGCAGTGACAAAAGAGTAAATTTATCAGATTTTCCTGGGTTAATCATGAACATTCTCCTCTTTCTCCATTTTTTATCATTTTAACAGTGATTAGTTCTAAAGCAAACGATGTCTTTCGTGGCACACCCCCATCACACACTTCCAACTGACACGTTTCCCATGTCCAGCCTCTCCCCGGGTTCAGAGGATGGCGGGGAAGCGGGCATTTAATAAGACACCTCCTTCTTTCTTTTGGGTTTTAAAGAGAAGGTTTTTATGTGTGGTGTCTGATTATTTGATTACCCGGATTTTAAAAAGGGGATTTCATGAATCGCTTTGAAATTCAGCGGCACAAAACCAAAAAAGCTAAAAGCCACCGTACTGGTTTTTAGAAGCGTTTTCCATCAAGAAGGTGAATTCCTTCATGAAGCGATGGCAAAGCTGGTTCTTTTCCGGTGTCCCCGACATCATAGTAAGCCAGACGGGCTCCCCGATCCGCGGCATCGTGTAGAGATTGCAAATAGTTGTTCTGGAAAAAAAATAAATAATAAAACCAGAAAAGTAAATAAAGAGTTCGCTGCAACATCCCATTTCCATCAGAAACACGATTTCTCTCATCGGCCGTTACCCAAACCGTGCTGTTCCTTCAACCCTCTGAATTCACCCTCCCGCAGGTGACGGTTCTGCACCATCCGCCCCAGCTCATCCCAAGCCCGGGGACATTCACCGCCCAAACTCCAGAGCCACCCACCCCGTTGTCCCCCACGGAGAAGAAACGAAGCAATTCCTGTCGTCCTTCTCTCCCTGCTTTGTCTCCAGTTCCATCAAAACACTCAAACCCTCCACGGTTCTGCTCGGGCCCAAGTTTATGCCTATTCTGACGTAGAAAAACACTGTCGCTTCCTCCTTGCTCTAAAGGACTCGGTGTGTCTCTGCCAGAGCGTGGGTTTGGGGAGCAGGGGAGCGGGGCACCTCTTCAGCTTTACATGCAGCGCACGAGAGTCAAAGTTACCCCACGGTCTGAAGGATGATGCACCTCCCCACATCTTTCTTTTTTTGATTCAGCAGAGGAGAGTAAATGCACGATTAAAACTCTGGATTTTGCAGTAAAACTCCACCTCAAACCCCCCTCAAGGTTACTGTGAGGCTGCTCTAAAAGTCTACACCAAATCACCCTCGCGTTTGAAGGGCACGGCCGACGTTATGACACAACGGGGACGTGTGTTTTCATCAGGGTTAAAATGTGCCATGAAAACCCCCGGAACAACAAAGGGAAATGACTGATCAGTTCAGATTTCTCCCCACCTCACGCAGGACTCCTTCTGGAAGAGATACTTCTGGGACAAAGATTTACGTTATCCCATTATCCCTAGTACCTCCCTCCCCTGATTTATAAAGGTCTCCTCGGCAGATGTTGGGGTCTAAACATTTACAGTCACTTCCAGCAGGGAAAGGTGCTCCGGCAGCGGCTGCCAAATCCTCCCCGGATCAGTGTTTAAAGTGAACCTCCCGAGGAGAGGAGGGAGAGCAGCACCCGACGGCACCCGGGGCGGGAAGGCGGGAGGAAGGAATCATTCCCGGGTTATTTGGCAGAGGAGAAAGCAGCGGGAGCGGGAGGAGAGCAGAGAGCAGGAGAGCAGAGCAGCTCCCCAGAGGGCAGCAAAGGCGACCGTGCCCCGGGATTGCCCAGGAA
>VXBJ01000668.1:46812-77964 GCA_013400055.1 Nycticryphes semicollaris
CCCCCCAAAACACCCCCACAAACCTCCCCAGGCTCTGGCCTGGGCTCCAGCACCCGTCCTGGATGTCTTGCCCTGGTGCTGGGATCACCCATCTGCAGCCCCCTTCCTCCCCAAGGGAAAAGCCATCAACGGTGCTGAGAGAGCTCTCTGCTATTTCAGAGCTGTGATACAATGGCAAAGCTGCACATCTCCTTAGGGATTCTTTCAAAAAAGAACAAGACATCAGGGGGTTGTACAACTTACTTAACGTGCATTTGCTCCCTATCCTCATTCCCTCCTTCCTTCTCAGCCTGGAGAAGAGAAGGCTCCAGGGAGACCTCAAAGCCCCTTCCAGTCCCTCAAGGGGCTCCAGGAAAGCTGGGGAAGGATTCTAGATCAGGGAGAGGAGCCATGAGAGGGAGGGAGGGGGAAGGGTTTTACCCTGAAAGAGGGGAGATGGAGCTGAGATGTGGGGAAGAACTCCTTTGGTGTGAGGGTGGTGAGAGCCTGGCCCAGGTTGCCCAGAGAAGCTGTGGCTGCCCCATCCCTGGAGGGGTTCAAGGCCAGGTTGGAGGGGGTTTGGAGCAACCTGGTGTGGTGGGAGGTGTCCCTGCCCAGGGCAGGGGGTGGCACTGAGTGGTCTTTAAGGTCCCTTCCAACCCAAACCATCCTGTGACTCTATGATTTTTCCTTTAAAAGGAATAAGAAAATAAAGCAGTAATTGCTGCGGCGAGTGCCCATGGGACTCCCGTGCTGGCAGAGGGTCCAGCCTGCAGCGCTCAGTCCACAGCAGCATAAGCTGCTTAAAAACGACTGGCATAAAATAGGATCAAATTTGGCTGCCAGAAAGCAGAGAGAGGTGTTTCCCTCGGCCTTGGTGTTTGGTGGTTCCTTGCCAGGCTGCCTATGTGCCGCACAGGTATTAGTATCAGCGATGCGCTGCTCCGGCCCCGGGGACTGGGGGGAGTCAAAATGTTTATGCAAGTACAGTGGCTTATTTCCTAAGTCATGTGTCTGCACAGCTGACATCTGAGGAGAGTTTTAAGCCTCTGAAGTCAGGTGTTAATAGCTAAACCCACCAGTGCTTTAGAGAATTAAGAATTGCTGTAAAGTGCATAATGATGCAAGGGTAGGCCTGGAGCCGGGCACCAAATCCATGGCAGATTTATCAATGTGCAGAAGCAGGTTCAGCCTTTCAGAGCAGGCAGCTTTGCTTTGCCCCAGACGAGACAAGAAGAGCAAAGGAAAGGGTCTGCCTTGCCATCGTCTTTTCCGCCCCCCCTCAGCCCCCAGGCCCAGCAGTAAATGCCTGTAAACCCCTGGCTGCCCCTGCTCTAGCTCACCCTTCTTGCTGGTTCCCAGGCTGGGCTACAACCCCAGCACAACCCCTGCAGATGTGGGGCTTCTGGGTGGCAGGAGGCTACGGTGACAGCCCTTCCTCCCTCCTCCCACCAGCACAGCCCTGCGGAGCTGGTCCCCCACACCCCAGTGATCGGAGGTTATTCTAATCACTGGAGGAGCGCACAGCAGATACACTCCAGAAACCTCTGAAAGTCTGGGTTTAAAAACAAAACAAGAAACCAGTTCTCCTTAAAAAAGACCAATAAAACCCCAACAGAGAGAGACTGCAATGAGTTAAACCAGCAGAGGATTACGTTTTGGAGAACGCCAGCCCACTGAAGTCAGCACCCTTCTTCCCTCCAGCACAATCCGCTAAGAGGGCAGGAATCAACACAAGTCTCAGGTTCAGGGAAGGACTCGGGGCTCCTGACTTCCCCGTGACTTCAGTGGGAAAGCAGACGCCTGAAGAGATAATAGCGGCCTAAATGGGTTTGTTGAACCTGTGCCAAAGCATCTTTGCATCCAGCCTTCGGGATTTAAATACGCCTTCCCCTCCCCTTGCCCCCCAAACTCCTCCTGCTTTGCTTGGAGAAGCGAGCGGCTCCGGCATGTTACTGAAACGCTGCTTCTTGCTGGCAGCAGGAAACTGCCAGCCAGCCCCAAGACACGGGGACCCTGCCCACCTGCAGGACTGGTCTGAGCTGGGGGCACTGGTTGGTGCGTGTCTCTGAATGTATTCGCTTTAAAAAAAAACCAAAACAAACCAACCCCAAAAAACCCCAAACCAACCAACCAAAAAACCAGAATTGCCAAAGTCTGCTCTCCCCCAGGAAATTCATTTATATGAAATTAAACTGGATTTAATTTACCTCATTACGCTAATAAAGAGCAATATTTATATCGCCATGGAAACCTCTGCATGAAACCGGTGGTTGGACACACGCTCCCAGTGCTGGTTGCGCAACAGCCCCGTCATGTGAGTGATCCCAGCGGCTCAGGAGGGGGGGTGCCAACCCTCCCACGGCCCGGGGGGGACACACATTATTGTCCCCTCCTCAGGCCGACAAGAGCGGCCTTCCCTCATCCCATCCCAGCTGAGCTTCCCTCCGAGGAGGAAGAAGTCAGGAAAGGGGATCTGGCTTGTGTTTTCAGGGTTATTTTTCCTCCGTTTGACTGGGGATAGGAGCCCCTCCCCACCACTCGGGAACTGTTTAACTTGGAAGGACAAAGGAGAACAGGCAAAGTCCACCGGCTGGATCTTGAGGGGGGAATGTTTGGGGAGGAGGAAATTTTGGGAAACCAGGAGGGGAGGTGGTGTTATCGGGGAGGCAGGAACGCAGAGAGGTGGCTGTGGGTGAGGATGGGGAGGAGAAGGGAGGCTGGAGGGAGCGGAGGAACCACGGGGGCTGCTGAGAGAGTTGCCGAACTCGTCTCGGGCCCCTCGGCAGGATCAGCAGCTCCCAGCAGTCACGAGCTGACTCTGCTCCGACTCTTGGCACTGCTTATCCCCATCCACCTCTCACCGCAGCCCCACGTGCTCCCTTCTCTCTTCCCTGCCTCCTGTCCCTACCAAACCCATCCCTCCGCCTTCCCCTCCCAACTGCACGGAGCTGAGGTTCTAAAAAACCCAATAAAAATTCAATTAAAAAATTCATCCTGCCTTCATCCTGCCCCACCACCTCATCCACGGCCTTCAGAATGGTAAGCAGAATTGGAGAAAAATGAGAGAGCCCCCAGGATCCTTCACTCCTTGGTAAAATACGTGCTGATGTCAGGATTTTCCTTCTACAATATCAGAGCACTGTCGTCTGTAACGTCTTTTACAAGCAGTGCAGGGCTGCCTTTTCAAGGAAGCACCCTGCCGCTCCCATCGGGGAGGAGATGAATCACTTGAAACAGACGGATTTCATCTTAATTCCCTCCCCATGACTTAAACTAGGGAAAGAAAATACAGTTAAACGCCAGGGATGTGCTTATCTGCCTTAGGTGGTGTATTAACTGCTGAATGGGGACGCTCTGCAGGTACCGATAGCGAGAGATTACGGAACTGCATTGACTGTGGGAAAAAGATAGTCCTCTTTCTTAGTAGCCGGTTATCTGAAAGGCCTTTAGAGCGGCATTTAGAGCAGGGTAAAGGTCTTGCTTTGCTCACACATCAGGAAAATATACCCTAGAGGAGGACTTCCCTAACGTGTGGCTTTGCAATTCTTTCCCCCCCTTCTCAACGGGCCATAAAAGACAATTTAAGATCTTGCTGGAGCTTCGTTACCACCTAAAGCTCAGAAAACCTTGGTCATCTATGTCCTGTTCTCCCCAGGTCCTGACAGACACTCACACTTGGCAAAAATCTAACCACACAAACAGATTATAATGGCTCGCTGTCACTAATATCTTTATTGTACTTTTGAAGAGGATTTTAGACGTTTTAAGTCGCTTATCCTGCACTACGGCAAAGATCCTTCCAGAACAGACACGGGTCCTTTTGAAGAAACAAGACATCAAAGAGAGGGGACAAACTGCTCACCTGAATTCATTGAGGGCATCAACGATTCTGTTATATGCCAAACTCCGCTGACTGGCATCAGCTGATCTACGACTCATTTTCATGGCCTTGAAAACAATCATTAAACAGATAAGTAGCACATAGCTACAGAAGCACAGGAACTGGATAACAAAGTCATGTGTTTGCCTTTATCTGTTCATGCAACTAGTCATGCAAATAATTTATTTATTTATTTTAAGTGATCAAACAATGGTACAAGTGCCAACTTTCGTGTCTGAGGAAAGATACATGAGGCACACGCATTTGCAGCCTCTGCTTCTTCTGGGCTTTTCATCACTCAAGGCAGAAAAAGGGTCAAAGTTTTGATTGCAGTGGCAAAGCCACCACCAAGTATTTCCTCGAAGAGAGATTTGAAGCAAATCTCACCGCATGTTTGGAACGTCCAGCTTTGAAAATTTCCTACAGACCAGAATCAGGTGGTACAATAAAGGGAAACTGAAAAAAAAAAAGCTGGATATTTATTTACAGCCTGGAATAGCCTCCAGAGAGGTTCTTCCTCAGACTCAGGCACAGCTGAAACCAGGAGGCAGAAGTGGCCTTAAAGTCCCCTTTTCCCCCTCGGCTGACCCAGGCCTGGCCATTTTTGCAAGCAATAAGGAGCATCCTCAGAGATGTCACGGAGCAAAGCTCTTCCCCGCTGCAATTCCAACACCCCACAGGAAGTCGACCCCACTTTTTGTAAACCAGTAACAAGAGTCAGACATGGAAGCTGGCAGCTGGGGGGCAACACGCAGCACTACAAGTGCAGGAATCACAGGAGAGGGTGTTTACCTGTTCTATCGCGCTCTTCAGTTTGTTCATGTGACTCTCAAAAAGAGGGAAGTGGGAGAAGAAGAACTCATTAAATTTGTTGTTTTCATCTTCGTCTCTTGAAAGAGAAAAAATAACTCCAATCGCTATCTTTTTCTTCCTAACAATTCCTGGGCTGGGACCAGAGCTGTCGTCTGACAAGTTAAAGCTTTCATCCATGGACCTTGAAGCACGGAGAAAATAGAAGATTAATGTAATCCACTGCTTAAGAGTTGTACGTTGCTTTCCCGTGTAATTCAATTCCTGAACTTTTCCCTCCAATAAACAACTGTTGTTGGCACGTATCAGCAAATCACCACCTTTGATAACACCCCCTTCACCATTTGTTTTTTACAAGCAACCCTTCATTGATCCCGCAGTCACCAAAGCTGGGACCAGATCCACAGCGTTTGTGGGATCAGAATAGGGAATTCTAGTTCTCTCCCATCTCTGCCAAGAAATTTTGGGTTGCGAGTAGGATTTCAGGGCTTCTCATCCTCAAAATACAGCCTACAGGTTTACATGTCGCTGAAGGCTGCTGAAGGATGCCACGCAGAAAAGAGGATACTAAAAAAGACGAGGCGCTGAAGCGCAGCCTGACTTACACCTCTGTAAATACCCCCGGGAAGCAACAGGAGGAGCAGATGTACGTATGCGAGAGCAGAATCGAGCTGACAAGGGTGGAAAAACCTATGGGCAGGAGCCAGCATTTTCATTTCCCAGCTCACCATCGAGGGAAGACCCCGTTCTCCAAGCTGGTAGTCTGGCTGCGACGCCAACGCCGCTGGTAACTGCTAGCACAGCTTTTGTTAAACGAAGAGCCCGGCGATGGAAAGGGAGTGATGAGCAGACTGCTCAGAGACGCTGCAAAATTAAGAGGAATAAATAAGAAAAATTTCTCCAGAAGAAAGAGCATTTGGAAAATAACACCAGCAGCTAAGGGAAGCCCCTCGAGATAAACTGGGGTCGGTTCTCCAGTGCCTCCTCTTTTGCTTATCGATGTTTCTTATCTAAAAATAACCAGTTTATGATAACATTAACAAGATATACCAGCACTGCAAGGGTGGGACAGTCCTGCAGCTTTGCATAATAGGCAACAGACAGCCTGCACCACGCTCATCAGCCCCGAGCATCGGGAAATAAATTCTTTGTGGGAAGGGGTAACGCTAATCCCATGGTTACGCACCCGACAGCCCGAGTCTGGGGGGAGGAGAAGGGTGATGCGGAGGCGAATTCATGTTTTGACATCCCCCTCCTCCTCAATTCGGAAAGGAGATGACAACAAGTATGGTTTAGAAATGCTGCAAGCTCATTTCAATATTTAATTTGGCTTGGTGATTTGCAGCACGCTTTAATGAGCCGGACGGCTGCGTTCAGATTCCCTCCTTCAGGTTCCCAATGCAATGCCACCTACAACGTTTGGACGCATCCCAACAGGCAGGCATTAATGCTTGTATGTAACAGAAGACAACAGTCGCGTTTCAGGGCAGGAAGAACTACGTGATGATGTTTAGCCATCTCAGTGAGGAAGGCTACTGAATATTTTTGGGGGTCTCCGGGGTTAACACGTGGAACTGCCATTACCAGATCTGGCTATACCGCTGTCTCTGTCCTCGTTCTGCTCCCGCCCGGGCATATCCATAGGGTTGCTGTGAACTGGAAAACACGGAACGCCAATTAGCAGGGGAATGTACAGTCCCTTTCTTGTTTGCAGATCTCCATGTAATTAATGAAACAAAACCATGCTCATTAATTCAGATCAACAGCACCGCACAAGGCCATCACCAAGAAGGGCTGCTCAGCTGAACAAGCCAAGACACTCATCTGAAAAGCCTGCATGGGTTTTTCTCAAGCCCGTACCTATTCTAGTACGAGCTAAAAGTAGTCCAATTTGTTTCTTTACACAGTTTTCAATGGAATTTTAATGTTCCCAAAGGATGTCAGTCACGTTGGTAGGTAGCACACAGTGTATAGACAAAAACCCAATATAAACTGGACTCCTTTCGTATAGCAGTTTTCTTAGGTATTACTTCTATCCTTTTAAAAGGATTTTACGATGCTGTCTTGAAGAAAATAAATACTTTTAAATTGTGAGCAGTGCATTGGTTGTTCAACTACGCCAAAAGCTGTCCAGGTTCACAGTCTGCACATACACAAGATCAAAGTGTCTCAGGCTCAACAGTCTTTAAATGTGATAGATTTTACAACTATTGTGTGAAATAAAAGCTACTCAGCCATGGAAATAAGACCCAGCAAGAAATGACCATTTTAAATGAAGCTAGGCCAGCTTGAGTTTTTACAGTTTGGTGGAAACAAGTCCAGATCAAAACAGGTGGACACTATTGCCAAATATTACTTCCAGAAATATGAAATCCACTATTAAAGATACAAGTTTTTGAAATGACCAATCAACCCCAAGGAGGACTACTGAAATAAAAAAATGCTACAATGCTGTCCTCTGGGGATTCAAAGCTCGCATCCAAAAAGGTCAAAGCTCAGCCATCACTGTCTGGGTTGGTGGTTTTTTTTTTTTGCACTTAATTAAAAAATAATCTTATTTCCAGGGCTAAACTACAAACCCCCGCAGTTTTGTCACACCAGCTAGAACTAGCCACACCACCCAGCACACAGCACACTGCAAACCTGCAAAGAAAGAGGCGCTCCGGATGAGGCGGAGCGGACCTTGCTCTGAGAATGCCCGCCTGGGGCTGCAAAGCTGTGAAAGACCTACACGGCAAAACGTAAAATACACATGAAAGAATGAGGTTAGTAAAGCAGAACAGTCCGGAGGGAGGGAGGGAGGGAGGGGGCCAGGGCAGGGAGAAGATATAAGCCAACATAAATGCAGACTAAGGGATGCAGGAGAAGGGCTCTTAACAAGAACGTTGATTCAAGGATACAGCTCACAGTTGAACGACATTGCATTTATAGAAATGAAATAACAGACCCAGCTTTACACTGTCTCCCAGACAAGGATGGGGTTTATCTCCAAGGGCTTGCTTTTTTTTCTTTTTTATTTTTTTTTTTCCCCCCCCTAAAGTTGAAAAATGATTAATTGATGCAGGCCCAAAGCCTAACTCGATCACAAACAGGAGATTCATCGTGGAGTACAATGTTTGTTTTAATGTCCGCACTGGTGGGGTGGCCGAGGAACGCTCTCGCTGAAGACAACGGGGAGGAAGGGGGCAAAGGCAGGCAGAAATTCATCTTAGCAGAACCAACAGAAAATTATAGGCTGAAGTAGCTTTTCTGGGAACAGTCAGTACATCAGGTTCGTGAAATGATCATACAGAAAATAAATGTTAGCAGTCTTAGTAGTTCACTTTAAAAGTAACACTGAATTGTAGATATGCCAGGGAAAGAGTGTATTTACTGTACACAGAGCCAGGAAAAATGCATGAGTACTTTTAATGAGTTAATTGCCAGTCCCTCTCCTAAATGTGAAGCTACTGCTTGCTCATTTACATGAAAACAGGAAAGCTGCACCTCAACCAACCTGCCTTCATTCTCTTAGGTCTTCACTCGTTAAAGGAAATGACCTGACCAGTGCTGTGTTTTGTTTGGTTTGTTTTTTAAACCAGCGTATCTAAAAAAAGCAGCTGGTAAATAGCTCCCAACCAAAACACCACATAAAGGCTTCTCCTATCACGGGCTGGAGTCGGGAACAGTCTTTGCAATTGAAGAGGGTTGTGAGAAACGCTGCGGTTACAGATTAACTTCTGCCCCTCTTCTACCCACGGTTCCTCCCCGTTCGGAAACGGGAACTGCAAGCAAAACACCGTCAAACCAACCCAAACCTCGTGCTGCTCAGTAACAAAGGAGCTTTGGGCATCCTCTTCCAGCAGGAAACCCTGGCACTTCTCATCGAGGTGCCTGTCCCTCCTGAGCCACCTCTGGGGTCACCTGTGCTGGGTGGGGAAGAGCTACCCTCACCCCACCGGACCCAGATGAACCTGTGGCACCAGCTACACCTAAACCGTATGGTGTCTGTGTGTAATAGTTCATTATCTGGCCATGAATTTGCAGTTCAGATCACAGGGGTGAGACAGCAAACTTCTGCCAAGCACAAACCACAGCAAAACCCTAAAAGGAGATGAAGCGAGTTCCTCTCTCTTAGATCTGGCACCTCGTTCTCTCTCACACTGTGAAAAATCACAACTGACATCTGAAAGGAATAGTGAATACCAAAGAAAAACAACCAAAAATCATCTTTTTATCTTTCCCGACTTGGTAAACCCAGGAAGCATTTAATAGATAACAGGTTCTTACAGCTTTAATTGGCTTCTCTGATGAATGAACCATTGGGAATGATTTTAATGAAGTATGCAGCTTTTGAGCCTGAAAAGCATTTAAGCCCATGCTTAGGTGTAGTCTGATCAACGTCAGTGTGAAGGAGAGAACTAAACACTCCCAACAAGAATAAGAACCACGTCAAAGCCACAAACCCAGTTACAGTAACAAAGTCATCAAATTCACTCCTTACTTCCAACCCTAGAAAAGTGTATGTTACGTACAGCAATATTCTGGAAAGCAAATGTAAAAAGAAGCCCCTTCCATCCCACCTACAACAGACTTTTGCTCGGGAAGTCAACAACCTAAGCCAAGGGAAAGAGCTCATCAGGCTGCTCCACTGCACAACCCAGCACAGGTTTCTTTCCTATCAGCTCGACTGGCCCTCAGGGGAAAAGCCAAGGCCTTTCCCTTACTCTTGTTAGATGTTCTCGGAGCCTTCATCCACAGCACCTCCACGAGGGCTGAGAACCAAAGATGCCAGGATGCGGCCACACGCACTCGAGTGGCCAGAGTACGGAACAGAATGAAAATTATTAACAAAAATAAAACTGGGCAACTGAGCCAGGCAGAGTCAATCCTGCCTGATCTGAGATATGCTGCTTAGAAAGCCCTACAGACTGTCATTTTCCAACATTTTCTGAATTTAAACTTATCTAAACAATAGTTACGTATTTTCTACACACATATACAGCTGTATATATCGAACCACTGCTAATACCTTGATCTATTCTCCTCCAAACTCCACCAACATTAATTTCCCATTGTGTCTTTAATTTCAATTTTTTTTAAAAAATTGATTCTATTTAGAAGACTTTCATAGTCTAGGATCTACGATTACTCACTTACAGATACCAGGAAATAAAATCTGTTTGTAATTACCTATATTCCCAAGGAGTCCATTCATAATTGTACTGTGGTCAGGCTTTAACGTATTGCTGTCTTGATTAATGAACTCAAGACTGTCCTGCAACCTGGAACAAACAGAGAGACGACAAAAGCAGTGATTTGCATTGCAGTAGGATTTAGTGTTACTTCGCTATAGCCCAAATGGAATGGACGAGGTAAGCACAGGCTTCCACTAGAAAAAGCTTTGACAGCCTGAGCCCCATTCTCAGTGGGTCAAGACACAGGAAACTAAACATCAAACCCTCCAAAGCCTGATGTTTCTGTAACACCTTCTTCTTTCTCTTGGACTGAATTCCCCAACTTCAGTGTTCTGTCCTCATCCCTTCTGCGGTGGTTCACAGAATATCAGGGCTTGGAAGGGACCTTGAAAGATCATCTAGTCCAATCCCCCTGCCAGAGCAGGAACACCTACAGCAGGTTGCAGGTACTTTTCTACCTCACGATATCAAGCTTCACCAGATCAGCATTAATGGAACGGTTTGTTCATTCATTCACTTAAAGCAACCGGAGGTAAAGACAACCAGAAGGGAAAAGCGAGGACATCGGTGACAGGATGTAACAAATGAGGGAACAAGAAGTTATTTTTCTGGAGAAAGGGTCCAAAAAAGTCTTCTGTGTTCTTTACACTCCTCTGCTTACGTGTGATAGATACAATTTGCCATGGACTCACGTATTCAGGCTTCCATAGATGCTGCTTCCAGTGCGAGCTGTGAAAACCTTGCTGAGCATGAGCTGAGGAGGTGAGCTGGAGGACAAAAAGGAAGCTGTCAGTCAGAAACATGGGGCCAAGACAAGCTTCGCTTTCCGTTTCACAACCCTCCAGATTTTATACACCTATACACAACAACGACAGACTTTAGTGTCAAAACTGACTTTAGTCTGACTAAAACTGACTGAAATCAGTTATGACACCAAAGTAAACCCAGAAGCTCATTTTACTCTGCATTTGTGGCATTTAATTCCCAACATATTAGCATTAAGGGGTAAGTCTCCAAAAAGACCAGCAGTAAAAAAATTATACCTACCGGATTTGGTGAATTTTCAATGTGGAGCCCTTGTAGCTCATGGCCACGGAGCCAAACATCATCTCTCCAAGCATGTTAGCATCTGAGGAGCACCGAGAACCCTGCAAAAGAAGGCAACATAGAATTAAGGTAAATACCCTTCATTTGAAAAACAAACATTCAAAATATCTTGCTGTAACACTGCTGAATATGCCAAGTTGACCAGTTCAATAAAGACAATGCCAACGTAGCAAGTGATCTTCATGTTGACTGTGAGCTAAACCACTAAAAACCATCCAACAAAGCTAACTCAGCTACAGGGGGTGTGATACCCCCCCTTTACTGAAGAGGAACCATTAAGCCTAAACCTAGAGTCTGCTTGACAAGAAGAATTGCAAACTCACTGGAGATCTTGTACAGACTGGGCACCAGAGCCAAGTTGGAGCAGTGCTTTCTCGACAAGGACTGATTTATAACTTTATACCACAGGTAGTATTTTATATGGGATGCATCTTTCCCTGGTGCTCCTGTGCTGGTACCAGCAAAGAGCTGTACCGTCACGGCGCCAGGCTCAAGTTGGGCAATTGCTGCTTCTGGGTTGGTGAGAGCTTGCTGTAGGGCGTAACGGCTAAAGAGAAGGAGGAACATCACTGTGCTGCATCACAGGTTACATCAAAGAATGCAAACAAAATCCTAAAATTAACAAGTTACTCAGGGCAATCAACTGGAGACAGCTGCTCAGCTGACAGTCATCTTATTTGTATGCTTCCAATGACTGAGATCGCTGTCCCTTTCCCCAGGGCTGGTTCGTCTCTAGGCTGGCAGAAGAGCAGTGCTGGCTGGCTCTCTGTTTGTGCCCCCTGAGTAACTTAAAATATTGTGATCCCTCACTCACAGAGCTCAGGCGAGGTACTTTCATTCTGTGCATTTGCTCTGAGGTGGGTGATGAATAGCATTTCCTTGGAGAAATCATTCCAGAAGGTCCCCAGGACCCGTCACCGAAATAACCTCGTGCTTGGAAAATGCTAAGGTGCCATCTCTCTACATCCCCTTTATCCAAGCTCTGAACAACCAGAATCCTCACCCGGATTCCTCCACAGGAATATATCTAAATATTTTCCCCGGCATCAGCGAGTGAGCTCAGAGAACAACCAAGGACAGGGTGTCCACCCTGCGGATTCCTACCGGCAGCGAGGAGTGATATGAAAAGGCCCGTTTGACGTTTCTGCCCAGGCTGCCCCCTCCACCCCCCAACCCCCCCCCTGGAACAAGGGCAGGAACAAGGAAAGGCTCAGCAGCCAAAAGGCAACACACTTAGAACACTTTTCAATTTTTAGCTCTCCTCAAGCACTCTCAATTAAGATGATGGTACTTTAACAGACAGACTATTAACCTCTGAAATCTGCTCTCAGTGCAAGAAAGACAGGGGGTGACTAGAAGTGGTTATTAAAAATGAGGATACAATTGCAGGGTTTGTTAGTCTTCAACTGACAGGGCAAAATCTGGTCATTAGATGGGTCTCACAGAAATGTCCCTCTTTGCCTCCCCAGGACACCACACTGCCCAGGGTGCACTCCAGGCAGTACTGGAAAAACCAGACTTGAAAATCAGGCAGTATGACCCAGCAGCCCCAAGGAAATACAAGCATAGATGTTAATGGCTCTAGGAAATAATAGGTCTGGCAGCAGCATGAAATCTCGAAGTAAGGCCACTGCAAATTACTACAGCTGAATGTTAGGATTGTTATTTTTAAATCTGTTGCAGATCTCCAGTTGAAGGGCTCGTTCTGAATAAACATCAAGCTCTCGATGGCTGGTTTTGGTTTCAACTTTCCGCTGTTGCGAGAACCTAATTCTAAAGCTGAGGGAAAATACTTGAAGATAAAGAATTTATTTTCTTCGACAAGCAACCAAATTTAAAAAGGCAAGTGAAAATTGGCTGCTTTCGAATTTAATTACAGTGGTTTCCCTTTCCCCTGAGAGACAGAGACAAGCAATGCCGAAGGCAAAGGGCAGGATAAGATGCACCCGTGGCCGGTTTCGGTCTGGCATTTCATCTACACTTCATAACAATAATTTTACCAGCCACAACAGAAAACACACATATTGAATGCATTTAATATGGAGACACTGCTACAACTCAACTCTTTGGGCCTTCGATGCTGCAAAATAAAGGTCACTCAAGACCAAAGTAGAGTGCAATCAACTGAGGAAAGAGGTTAAATATTAAAAACTCAAACGAAAAACAGCCAAGGAGCATCTGGCAAGAAAGGCACAACCTCCGGCACTGACAGCTTGGCCACAAACCAATTCCCCAGGTCATATTTACCAGCTCCCATAAAAACTGAACATAAAACATCCACAAGTGTTTGTTATTGCACGTCAGCGTATTAGAGGTAGTAAAATTTGCAGGATTTGGAAAGCACATTTCTGAATATAACATTGACCACATTTAACATTCCACTTACTGTCCGTGTTGTCCTATCGATAACTAAATACATGTGTACATTGAAAACGCAGTGCAGGAATAAATGTAAAATGTGATCAACAAATCAGGAAGACTTTCAGCCCTGACTACACCAACAAGCAGGGACAGAGGTAACCCTGGTGTCATACAGGGGAGCTTAGAACCTTCAGCTTCACCTTAGTGGATTCTAATCACATTTGTGAGGGAGCTGGATAGGACATAATTAAAAATATGGAAGGCTGGAACAAAACCCTGTTATTTCACCTTGCAATTAAAGTTGATTGTATATAGTCAAAGTGTATTTACACACGGAAACATAAAGAACTATTTTAAAAGTCCTACAGCACTGTATTGTTTGGACTTCCATTTTATAGCTTTTTAAAAAAAAAACCAAAACCCAAACAAAAGAACTTACAAATACCACAGGTACATTCAGTAACTTCTGAGGCTACCAGACAGAGCAGTTAGAAGATAGGAAATGCCAGGCTGAGCGATGTCTGGACAAACTTACTCTGGCCCTTCTGCATACTTGATACAAATTTTTTTCATTGTGCCGTAAAGAATTCTTGTATTTAGGGCTCTCTGCTCACGTGCTGGGGAAGCCGGGAAGGAACACGGGGAGCGCAGGAGAGAGTTCACAACAAATACGCTGTGGAAAACCAACTTCAGGGGAAAGTTTGTCGCCCGCTTTGTGAGCCAGGCACAAAGTCACACATCACTTCAGCTCAACTGGGCGAGATTCTGACTGGGCGATACACGGGAGGGAACGGGGAGACTGAAAAAGGGAAAACTTTTCCACAGCTTTAAAATACGCTGTGGTGCCAACCTCTGAAATTGATTTCCTTTAATAACGCTGACCATTGTTTGCACACAGCCTGCCCAGCAGGAGAGACAATTTCTGGATAGTGGGGGGCATCGTTTTTCTTGGTGACACAATGCACGAAGGAGGTTGTTTTGTGCTGGAAGGAAGCTGCTGACAGAAACGTCTCTTCCTTTCATAACCGCAGCTAAATGGCCTTCCAGGAAGGGAGGAATGGAAAACAGATCTTCAGCCACCTCACTAAAGCTGTGGAAAAGAGTGTGATGAGAAAGAGAAAACACGAACAACGCAGCTCACCAAATATAGCCAGAGGTAACGCGACAGTGAGAAAGTCAGCACTGAAAGGTTCTTAATTTATGTCTCCGGTGGATGAAGACATCAGTAGTACTGTACTTCAGAATAGGTTGTGGAGATAGCAGCTTCCCTCAAACACACAATTACTTCATTACAAAGAGTGGAAGGGCTTAGTTCTATTTTAGGGTGGCTTAATATAAAACACTTGTGATCCATGGAAGGAGAGATGACAGAAATATATCCGTGTCAGATGACTGTAACTACTCTCGTGGCCAAAATCTCTTATGTAAAATGGAACTCAAGTGCACTGAATCCCTTGTTATAAAGCTGTTACAGGGACTATCCCCACAGACAGAGCATTTACCTCTTATTTCCCTGGCATTTAGCAATAAAGTAAACTAAACTACCTCACCTATGCCAAGATAAGATGTTTGTGCCAAGTCTGATTGTACCAAATGAGTGTTATCACCCAGGTCATAAGACAGAACAAATGCCCTGGAGAAATCACTGCCATTCAGGAGACATCCCAAGAGAACCAGCTGGTTGCTGGTTTAGACTCGTTCAAGCCCGAGGTGCAGAATTAAACACTACTGAATCAGAACCAAAGTCTGATTTTGACCCAAAACCGCTCTCCACTGCCAGCCTCTCATTTCAAGAAGTTTAAAACATTCAGGACATCACCTGCCGTTAGTACCTGCCATGAGTTATGCAAAACAAAACAAAAGGAAGAGCGACTCACCTGGTATTTGGGGCATTGCTCTTTTGGATCAGAGAATGAAGATGAGGAGTTGATTGAACTGTCCAGGGAAGAAGAGCTGTCTCCTCCAGGCTTCAGTTGGCAGCATTTCCCAAAAACTCTCACCTGAGCATCGCTGCAGAGTTTCTGAAATAAAGACAACGTACGAGATGCTCTAAGACCCATGATCCAAAACCCACTGTTTAGCAGCATTGTACTAACCTGTTTAGGTGAGATAATTAACAGCTGAAAGGCTTATGCTCCAGGAAAACAGTTAAAAGAATATTTATTAGTGTCTCTTGCAGCCTGGCTGCATGAGAGAAAGCTGAGCTGTTTCACTTCCCAATCAGCCAGGAGCCAACAGGTCACTCCAACTCCTGTGTTCGCAGCAGCCACCCGCCTCTGGAGCTTTAACAAATGGCTTTTTTAGACCCAGGATTAGGAGAACGGATGGTACCGACGCTCTCAAGGGAAGGATGGCAATAACAGGCCCCATCTGTCCCCCTCTCACTAGGGCAGAGGTGACACCGCAGGGGGATGGGCACAGCCCTCCAGAGCAATGACGCCAGCCTGATCGCAACAAGGAGCAGTTCACCGTGTACAGGAAAACACACTAATTAGGAATGATCAAGCAATAATTCCTCAGAGATTCATGTTACAAGGACAGGCGGAGAGAAAAGATACTGTTTTGATAGATCTCTCCCTTGCTGTGTCCAAGTCCCCAAGTCCTTTCAAACAGTGGTACAGAGGTGACATGTTCCTCTCGTGTTTGGTAAATCAAGGCTGAAAATGGACAAAGCTGAAAAACAGCCAGTGTTACAGAAAAGCCAGAAAAGTTCCGCAAACTGATGGAGAAATGGTCCAAGGGATGATTTCTGATAGAGATTCAGAGAGAAAATGTGTCAAAAGAGAGAGTTAAGAGGGCTTGGATGGAGCTGAAACTGCCCCACGGGATGGCTGGGACCTGTGTCCGCTCTACACCCGCAGCATCAGCAATCGCTGGCACCAGAGATGCTCCACTGCTGTTTTGTTGACAAAAACTGTCAACTTACTGTTTGTTTATGAACATTTGTGATTTCCCCCTGAATCTCAGCATCCACATTAGTCAGTGCTATTTACACTAGCATCAGGCAAGCCCCTCTTCACCTAAAGATCTCGACATACTCTTCACGTACTCATTACCCTTCAAAACACTCACATAGGGTTGACGTTACTTACATTTGCTAACGGGCAGTGCTAGGAGACAGAAATAGCCTACACTGCTCAAAATTACATGCTGACTCTGCCCTGAGACTTTCTTAATTAACATTTCCTGCACAACCACCAAACCAGTACAGGCAAGCTGGAAGCAAACCCTACTGGAAGTGCGGTTCAAGGGAGAGATGGGAATAATCAAGTGCTGCCCCATTTGATCTCTGGACTCACAGGTTGGCATCACAAGCTCAAAACCTTAAGTGTGTTTTGTTCGAACCCCTAAGTACGTCTCAAACTTTAATGGCAATGGAAAAAGTGAAAAGGCAGGAACTGTGAAGTACCCGAGGCACAGTGTGACCCCTTCAGGACCATACAAAAAGGTGACCGCCCTGGGTGTTGTGGAGGGATTTTGATGAGGGACAAGATGGGAATCCCATCCCATCCCTCTGTCCTAGGCTGTGCAGGTTACTTTTCTTTCTTTTTTTTTTTTTTCTTGTTTTGGCTAAATCTCACCTGCAGTTAGGCTCAGGTGACTTCTACTTGGCCCTAACTAAGGGTGAGATTTACCAAAGTGGCAGAAAATCAGTCGGGGATTACGGAGCTGCCATTGGAAAGCTGCTGCCACAGAAAACCTGAAGGGAAAATGCACAGAGGAATCAGGAATCCTGTGGCAGAGGGGAAGGAAGCCTTCACGAGCTGCTGAGTCCTGTGCTTTACTGACCTATTCAGCTGCCCAGAGTAGTGTCCTCCCATTATGACATCGTGGCGAGTACGTTGAAATTCATGCAATATGCAGATTTGCTAATTGCTAGTCTCTGTGGCTGGAGCACAGTACACAATGGCTGGGACATGTGAATGATCATCATATGACTTCAGTAGGAACTCGTGAACCAGAATTGCATTTTATCTCTGACACAAACAACAATGTCCTCGGCGAGGCAAGCATCATGTGATAAAACCACATAAAATCCACAGGGTTACAGAAGCTTTTGCAGGCGAACCACATTTCAGCTTGCATTTTCCATCAGATGTTGAAAGTTCCTTTTAAAAAGTTACAATTATAACTCAGCTTCCTTGAGGCTGTAAAACCAGCAAATGCGCTTCTACAGGTGAAAAACATTTCCGTGCAGTTAAAAAGCAGGCTAATCTTGCAAATTACTTCCTTTTAAATAATTTCTTCTCATTATCACTGCATTTTGCTGTGCAGCAGCTTTCTCCAGATCCACTGGGGAGTCTGGTATCTTGAAGTAATAGTTGCCTAATTTAAATAGCAAACCAGGAAAACGGCTGTTTGGTTTCTGCAGTGGAGTTTAGTGACCCAGGACACCTGCAAAGAGCCTGTAAAGGGAGGTCAGGATCTCTCAGATACCACTTTTCAGGACCTTGTGAACAACAAATCCCTCCTAAAATGCAGAGCACTGACAAATTTTGCTGTTTGCTCTTTTACAAACTTGGCACATGCTTAAGAATAACCTGTTGGACAATGAGACCAAGTACCTGCAATGCCCCTTCTCCTCTGCAGTATCTGGCTCCAAATATCAATGAAATTTTTAGATGGTACACATTTCAAGATATTATGCATAAAAAGAGTGGGATTACTTGCATTCCAGTATAATATCCCAAAGGTATTCAAGCCAGGTTTCCAAAAATACAAAGGTAATCTAATTATGTAAGAGTTGTACAAGGGAAAGATTCAAAGTTGCGTATTTCCTTCCCAAAGAGACAAAACCAACGAACTACGGTGTGTCTGGAGCCCTCCTCAAAGCTGACTTTTGCTGGAGAGGAGAACATCTGTGGAAAGGATGCTGCAGGCAGCTGCCATGCTGCTTTCCCTGCTGTGGGCACGCTCTTTGCTCTTTTCTCTGCCAACTCACTGCAGATACCAAAGGCTCCCTGGCAGCCCCAGTTCTTTTATTAGAGGTCACCATTTGCTGATAGTCTTTGAGACCCATCAGGCAGTACCGAAGGTAACAGAGTAAAATGTCTTTATAGTACAAGAGGGTACAAAGAAGTTTTCTTCTACAGTTCTGCTTCTGGAATCCCTTTTCTCCACCTCTATCAGCAAAGACCTTTAACTCTTCGCCACAAGGTCTATAAATTCCTCAGTAAGTGGAAAGAACGTGCCCGGCGCCGTGCACAGGGAGAGGAATTTCTGCTGGGCAAGTTTTGATTCAGGGATAATAAGACAGTTGAAAGCAGCCTGGTGTGTTGAACTGAATCCAGACTGTGTGTCTGTGTGTCAGGGCTGCGAGTGACAGAAGGAAAGAGAAATGTCATCATATGCTTTACTCTTTTCTACCTCTCTGCAACAGCAGGTGCTCAGCTACCACTGGGGTGGCAGCGATAGAGCAATCTGTATATCCGAGTGAAGCTGCTGTTCTTTGAGACCTCCATACCTCATTTCTAGAGCAGGTTATTCAGCAAAAATGACATATTCTTCCAAAACAGATAAATTAACTCTTTTGCTTTATTAATATATGTTGGTCTGATTGTGTAATTAAATGTATACATCCACCCAGGACATGAGAGTAACTTGGAACAGGCATTCATCACTTCCCTTCAGCTGCCAATACGAGAATCCAGGTTTCTCTCCTAAAACACAGCTGGCAAGCGCTCCGTTCTCCCTTTATTTCCAGAGCTGTCAAGTTCCCCTGTTACTCAGAGGTCAGTGAAAGAAGTAGAGACAACCCTCGACTCCTCCACTTCACTAGAATTCTTCTGTGTCAAGAGAATAAGCAGGGCTAAGGAGGTGGGATGCAGTTTCCGTGCTTACAGCTGGTGTCTTCACTGGTCTGCCCAGCCTGGCTCACTGGGAACCTGTCCACTGAGAGCCAGGCTCCATGTCACACAACTCACCTAAAAGCAAAAAGGCTCACTATCCAGTTACTAATCCCTCAAAGCAATTTGCTGTTCAACATTTATCCGGTGCTGAAGTATATTAGAGCACGTGGCTAATCCTGGCTTGTTTAAAACAGCATGCCTTTTTTTCTACTTTGGGATAAATATGACATTTGCAGTGAAAGAAATTGCCACAGTAGGAGATCAAATCTCATATGACCTTTCAGTTAAATTATCCCAAAGAGAAAGACGACTGGGTCACATGGCACAAGTGCTCCCCAAATCCAAGTTGCATCTCTGAATCGCCAATTCTGCACTCCGGGTCACTCTTTCTCTTTCATTTCTTCCAAAAAACCAAAGCAAACCCTGCTTCTGAGAATCCTCTCTGCCTTTGAGTCCTGGGAACATGTCGCTGCCCTCGTCTGATTCCTTGTCTTCCCCCGTTCCCAGTCAAACCACTCAGACTCAGGATCCCTGCTCAGCACAGTGCACAGCTCGACTCCTGCTTTCTTTCCTCCCTCCTCTTCCTCGTGGTTCCTTGACACCTTTTCTTGTTCCTCCCTGGACTCCATGCCTTCCTCCAGGAAGATGTTAGGAAATCTTTCAGCTTCTTACATGTCTCTCAGCACATCTCTCCAGTGGAATCTCTAATGGCAAACACCATCTTGTTGTAAATCACCAGTGGACACCAAAAAAGGGAAAACAAGCAGTTAAACGAGATTGTTAACCCTGAACTCCCCGAGCACGCTCTGAGGAAAGCCCTTTCCCGGCTTCTTTGGTTTACTCCCCCCTTCTCTCTCACGGCATCATTTCTGTGGCATCCTTATCCCAGGAGACTGCAGGCCCTCAGAGGAAAATTCCTCATACTTCAGCTGGCCTTTGCACACTGACATTTACGGCCACATAACTCACGTGCCGTGCAAGAGCAGCAGCACAGTAAAACACAGCAGAGCCCTCGCGGAAGGTCGGCGTGTCAGGGTTGGGAAGCCAAGCACAGAGGGGTCAGGAAAGGCAGAGCTAAGGCCAAAGAAAGCTCAGCACTGGCAGGGCCACCCGCCCTCTCTCTGCACCTTGAAAAGGAAAAGGAGCTGCTGTCATGCTTGATTTGAAATTCAAACCCGGTGTCACAGCTCTTGGAGGAGTGTATCGGTGTTTACACGCAGCTCCTGGCTTGGGAACTCCATAAAACCGAGTGGGGTGGACACATGGGGGGCCTGGACATGTGGGGGATGTGGGGTTTGGGGTACCTGTGAGTGGGAGTCAGGCAGGGGGTGTTAGAGGAAAAGGAGCAGACAAGCACAAAAACGAGAACACTAACAGAAATCAGTCATGGGCTGTAACACTATCACCTGCAAAGCAAGTAATACCGTCTCGTTAGAGAGACTCAGTAGCACGAGGAACAAACTCTGTAGTAACTCTAGAGGAGATGGGGGATCAGACCCATGAGCTTGCCCATAGAACTACTGTGACACCCCAAAAACCCACGGGATGCAGATGCCTGGATGTGGACCGAGGTTGTTCTGTAAAGGTGTCAGTAATGGCTGCCCCTGGTATCACGGGCTGCCCTGGTGTACTCAATATGCAAATGCCTGTTGTGATACATTTGCTCATGACCCAGTATCACAGGGCTGGAACGGGCAGTCGCTCTCTTCTGGGATGCCCTGGCAGAGCTCAGACAGGGAAGTTGCCCAGTTTTCGGATGATGCCCGTGAGGCAGCAGCCTTTGGGCTCTGCTTAAGAGAACCCGGCCGATCAATAGGTCCATCCCCTGGAAAGCCAGGGAAGAACCTCTCCTGCTCAGCACCAAAAAAGGTATAGGACTGACAAAGGGGATCTCTCTGCTTGCCCCATGCCAAGTGCCCACAGCTGCCCTGGCCTCACTGGAAATGCCTGGCACAGCCCTCGGCCAACATTCCCGGTGCAGCAGCCACTGCGAGTCACCAGGCAGCCACTCGGCTTCGCTCGCCAAGTTTAACTCTAGCGAGACCCGGGGAAAACATCGCTTCCCCTGTGCAATTAAAATACTTTAATGGCCATACCACAAACTCTCAGCTGCCTTCTGTGTGTCTCCGTGCAATACCCTCCCAAAATTCTCATTTACCTAATACTTAGCACTGCTGAAGACATGAAGAGGCTGATTTGATATCCAATGAACACACCATTTCCCTCACAGATAATACAAACCTAGTAATGCTTAAATAATTAGAGCCCCAGCTTGGTGTGAGCACAAGCTCTGCAGTTTTCACTCATCAACAAGTTGGACCCTACTGTTTTATTTCTTGAAACATCTGCATTTAGAAAAGTTCGCTCTGATGCTCCTTAACTTTTATAACCATACCTTCCCTTACGGAATTCGAAAGACCGAGCCATCTTCAACCTTGGTCCATCACACACAACTCTGTAGCCATATGCAGAGATTAGAAATATAAAATAGAGCAAAGTTTATCTCCCCTTGCTGCTGGCATACAGCTTTTGGATCATAATTGCTTTCAATTAGAGGATTCTGTTGCATGTCTCAGAAGCAACAGAAAACGGGAACTGAATTGTACAGCGAAACGAAACCCTTCTGGTTCTCCCTATTAGCCTGACCAGACTTCAACCAGAACAGTCTGGCCACTACTGGGCACTCTTGCACATCTCTCCCCTAGTGTTCTTTGTAAATCCAGAGGTATAAATCATGTTAGGAAACTAGGGGGGAGATGTAGAAAGTGTTGGCTGTTGTGGTGAACAGATACCCTTTTCAGAAGGGCGAGCGCCCGGCCCACACACATGTCTTGCTGCAAAAGGGCAAGAGTGCCTTGGAATGTGCTTGGAGCCAAGATCTGGCTTTGTATAGGCAGGGTGTGCCTTTGGTAATGAAAATCATGATAAAGAGTGAGAAAAATAAACAATGCAATTCCTTGAAAATGGCCAGTACGTACTGCTAACTGTACAAGCCTGCACTGGGCTCGCAGCAGGCCAAGCCGAGGACTCTTTTTACCTGAAGAACGTTCCTGCTGGTGCAAAGTTTTGTTGTACCAGGAAAGTTTTGCCTGGTGTGACATGATCTGAGTGCTGCTGAAGCCAGGTATCACGGCAAGCAAATGTTTGAATACATTCTCTTTCAAAAAGTCTCCTAATACCACAAAAAAGAAGAATTATATCGAGTTACTAGAGCTGAGTATCGGGCATTTCAAACACCCTGGGAACAGTCTTCCTCCACCAGTCTCACATACTCCTTTCACAGAGGTGGTGAATACAGCTATTTCTCTCCCCCCTCAACCTTAGCAAAGAAAAATAAAAGCAAGATTAATATGGAACTGTATTAGCTTCATTATTAGCCTTTATCCCGTTGCTGTTGAGCTGCCACAGTCGACGATCTTTCTGCAATAAACCAAACCAGTGAAGTTTGCAAGTTCACTGTGCAATTAGGGATCTATCTCAAAAGAGGCTTTAGGCTTGCAAGAAATCAATCGGAATATGGCAAGAGGATTTATACTGTGCAACATCTTTCTTATTAATGAAGTAATACTTCATAATTAATGAAGTAATAGTAATAAGCAGAGCCAGCAATTCCTACCAATAAACCACTTCAAATGATCTCTTGTCTTTAAAAGCCTGTTTTCCTGGCAAGAACACCTAGAGGAGCAGGAACTTAAAAATTATAAAGCCATTCTAACCAGTTAAAATTAATAAGAAAGATGCGTTTTGTTCAACCTTTGTGAAATTTGCCTTATTTCACAAATTCCCCCAAAGAGATAGGAAATGGAGATCTTGATTTGTGGCTATCAAAGCGCTAAGAGTAAGCTGGAAGTTCGTGCCTGGTGAGACACCAAGTGACTCCCAGAGGTTAGGATAGGTGAAGATGGAAGGCACCCAGGACCAGGATGAGAAGCATAGGGCTGGCAGCACTCGGCACTAGCCCGGAAGAGTTTACAAAGCTGGATGAAGAATCTTCTGGCTCTACTCCAATAACCCAACAGGAAAACCAGGGCTGGGGGGTAACCTTCTTTTGCCTACTCCTGCTTACAGAAGTCAGTAGGTCCTAGGGGTAAAAGCAAGTGGGATCATAAATTTCAGTTTACACGCTGCTTTCTGCTTGCAGAGCTCAAAATGATTTGCAAATGTTTTCAGGTGAAAAGGAAATTAGAAGTAGCAAACTAAAGTTGTCCAACCTCACACAATCACTTACTATAGCACTGCGGCTAGAAATTAATCTTCTGGCCAGAGCCCTTAGAAGGAAGTATCCTCATCTGACTGCAGCCATTAATTTCAATTAACAGATTGCCACACAGACCGTGCCAAAAGGAAAAACAGAGGAAAAGTTTTCAAGTAACTTTCTGTCAAAATACTGTCAGCAAAGAATGCGAACGATTGGCAAAAGCTGTCAAACAGGCCAGCAGAGGACACGGGACTGGGAGGAGTGTCCAATCAAGAATGCAGACCCCACCATGGCATAAAAGTGTAAAACCCTAAATATGTTTATACCCCACCTCAGCCCCCCAGCGCCGCCTGCTGCAGCCCCAGGAAGGGATCCTTCTCTCTGGAAGCACAGAAAGGAGACATGTCCAAGAATAAGGAGATGGCTATAGTATTTAAAGCTGTTAAGAGTGAAATCACTGAAGCCTGAATAATTTGCAACTTAGCAGGCATTTAAATATAGCCCTGCATATAACTGACGTTTAAATGCTAATGTGAATAAAACAGAAGATTTGTGATTTAGCAACCTTGCCATTTTAAAAAGTACAGACTATAACCGTGCACATCAGTAAAATACTCACCGACACGGAAACATCCTCTATTTTTCTTTTAGCACTGGAGTCAAATAAGACATTCCGTCCTCTTCTTTCGCAGTCCTGATACACAATCAGTCGGATCTGACTTGGGTCAAACTCCGGCAAAGGCCAGCTTTAATTAAAAAAATAAAAGAGCAGAAGGATCAATTACCACAACTCCTTCTTACACTGTTCTTTCTACATCGTCTGTATATACAACTTCATTAAAACATAAAGTCAAGCAAATGCAACGCTATTTCATCAAACCCTTTGATCCCAGAGCCAGAACTTTGTCTCTTGTTTTTTCTTTCCCCTACACATGCCAAATTACACTGGCATAAATGGCACCAATCCACTACAACCATATACAATGATGTGCACAGCATTCCCAGCTCTTGTGCTCTGTCTTGTGAGATTTCATGTTTTCTACAAGTTTTTGAAATCAAAGTCCTAGAAGAACTCAGCTTTTGTGCTTAAAGACACACAAAAAGAGAGCCCCTCATCGTTGCAAGCACTAGCTTGAAAGCGTTCACAACTCAGAAGCGAAAAGAAAAAGGTATATATTCAGCCTGGCCTCTCCCTTAAGCGATGGATTTCTGCATTTTCAGACATAGGTTTTCAGCCTCGTGGGTTGGCAAAGCACTGAAAAGATGCAAAGTACCTTTCCTCCCCTTCTTCAGGTTTCACAAACACTGCAGTAACATCCGTGTATCACAGACCACAACATGCACACTAAGCACACTACCTGTGCTTCGATGCTGAGGAAGACAGCCCTGTGTAGCTTGGGCCTGACGATACACTCAGGTCCTCACTATATTCAGACTAAGGAATAATCTCCACTTAAGCCCCTGTGATTCAGGGCCACACTGCTGCACGGGTCAGCAAAACACACAAACACCAGTCCCCTTCCAACACACCTACTCCCAAACTGGTTTTGCAGCCAATGACAAGGAGAAGAGCTCTCCTGAGCCTCTGCCTCCCCTGCTGCCACTGATTCCAGAGGTGTTCTGCAAAGGGAGAACTTGGGGGGCTCAGGCTCCAATACCATCCCATAATCTTGCCTTAAAGGCTGCTTTGTAGCCGTCATCTTAAATTTCCACTTTAAAAAGCCAGCCACCACTTTAGAGCAAGCAGGATTGCCCTGGGCTTGGGAATCCATTTTCACTGATACCTTCTCAGTTCTTGGAAGATAGGAAACAAGACGCCTGCTCTATCCATGAAACCAACAGGAATCATCTTTCAGCCAGTTACGAGCCATTTCCTAGATCAAGTGAAATTCTATCTGCCTTATCCTTGGCTTTTAGGCAAACAGCATTAGCACGAAATCCCAAGAAGAAAGAAAGGAGGCCCTGGAACTTTCCAGCCATTAATGAAGGATACAGGCTCCCAGTTTACAGGAAGGAGCTGCACATTTATTTCAGAAAAGAAGACCCCCATAAGTGATAGTATGGATTCAAGTAAACCTGGCATGCTCGACTCCAAGACTATGGTAAATTTTCCTCTCCTCTGTCCCTCTGATTCACTAACCAAAAGATTTCCTTCTCTATGTCCATGCTTTATGTGATCAGCAAACTCATGTCAATTTGTCACCCAGCTTCTATAATAGGTCACAGCAGAGAATCACCAAAGCCATGGCTGCCTGTCAGAAGGTTTTAAGACTGTCCAAAATAGATTCACAGGCTTTACAACTGGTGTAGTCCCAGGGAGGTGAAAATAAGCACCAAGACATACAGTTACTTGGACTCTCGAGAAAGGAAATCCATTTCCTAATCTGCTCAGCCCCACCATTTAGCAACAGGGGAGGAAAACAGAAGCTGCAGAGAAGGTAATGTGCAACAAATGTCAAAAGCAACTTATTACAAGAAAAAAGCTTGAGCAACTTGAAACTGAAATAACTCGGTGTCTAGATGTGGGGGCAAAGAGCCACGTGCCCTCTCTCTGTTTGGGTACCTAAAGCCAAGTGTTGTCTGCAGAGGGACAGGCCCACCCCAGGAGCAGATGCCAAAAGGAGCAAATTCTGTACCAGGGCCCAAGCCCAGGGACAAACCCAGAGCAGAGCTCACATTTCCTGGGGGCTCTGCTCATTACCCCCATCCTGCATTTCAGAAAATGTGAGAAAAAAAATCCACAGGTCCATAAATTGATTCCGTGATTGATCCACATTTACGTGACATCAATGGAAGTCTGCAAACCCGCTTTGCTTCCAGACAGGCCACTGTGGTTCCTACAAAGAAACAGAACGTGACAATAACAACGAGCCACTTGCCAAAGAGGTGCTATCGCCTGCTCCCCCCTTGCAATGCGTTTGGGTTTCCTTCACACTCGGGCAAAAGCGTGTCTTCCATTACCTAGTCCTTTTGATATTTGACTTTGAAATTACTGGCAAAGAAGGGCAGTAGCTGTTCCAGATCTTAGGAAAGTCTACTTATAAAAAGCTCCAAGAGCAGATTACACACTAAGAGGAGAGAAAGCTAAATATAAAACCCTTGCTGTATTCGGAAACATATTTGATCAAGGTAACAAGAGCTTGTTTACTTCTCAGCTTCTTCACATGACATTTCAACTTTCTCTAGACGAGCGTTCGGTAGATATTACCCACGGTAACGTGTGATAATTCCCAATAAGCGTTATCTCCGTTACATAAGGGAGTCCTTAAGCACATTTCAGCCTTGCAAAAACATTCCCTGGCAATAGCGGGCCACTTCCCAAACCAGAAGAAACTTTGAAGAGAGCTGGGGGAAAGTTCCTTTTAGGCAGACAGTAAACAGAGGCAGACGGGCACCCCCGGCTCGCCCCCCTCCACCGCCCAGCGAGGCACATTTTTCTGGAGGAACCAGGACCCAGAATAGCTCTGCTGTCGTTGTCAGCAGCTTTAAAGTCCCGACAAGCTTGATACCTGGATAGATTATCCCCAAAACAGACAAATTCCTGGGTGCAATACACGGGGCACGTTCTGAAAGCACACGTAAGAGGGTAATACTCCCGTGCTGCTCTTCAGCCGCATGAAAACTGACCTAGATCTTCTGAATATAATTAGTTCTGTTTATAAATGGAAACTAACTTTGACATTTCACCGATGTTTTCTTGAGATTCTTATAGGCAAACCAGGAGATGTAGAATCAAACATTCTAGCAATGTTAATGAAAGGCGAGTCTCCATCTCTCGTGCTGTTCTGGAAATGATGGTTCTCTTAACGAGGACTTTTTCCTACCTGACCTATCCACCACTCTTTGATCTTTCCTTGAAACCAATTATATTTAAAGAAATAAAAACTAAACCAGACCTAGAACAAACAAACATAAAAACCACCAGCAAGAAAACCCCAACAATCTTTTCACCAGTGGAAGTGTTCGTGCCTTTGCCTCACTGTTAAGTGCTGAGAGTTCAAGCGAGAGAAGAAATGGGGAAAAACAAATTATTTCTGAGCAGGACACCAGTCCTGGGGACATTTCCACTGCACAAATAGTAATTCCTCTAGAATGAGATGTTCAGAAACACTGATATGAATAGAATGAGGTAGAAACCATTGACGTGTAAATGCTGTGTGGGAGACTTCAGAAACAAATCACATCACAGCAGACCTCACAGACTGGTTGGGGTTGGAAGGGACCTCTGGAGGTCACCTGAAGGCAAGTAGAAAGCACACAGGGAAAAGAATTATTTGGGACAAAAAGGCAAACTTCCACATGAATAATGATGAAATTATTAGAAAGTAATAATAATAAAATCATTCATGAAATGTCATATTTTAATGCATGTTCACACTCAAGCCCCACAATTCAGCATTTCTCCCTCTTTCCCCCATTTCTTCTCCTGCCTTTTTTTTTTTTTTTAACACTCAACCACCAAGAGTAATCTTTGTAGTTTACACTTACAGACCCATTACAGGCTTCCTGACACCTCTACCGCGAGTTGCATGGCAATCCCCAACTCCAAACGCTCTCCAAGCAGGGATTTTCTCATGTATCTAACTCCTGGAGTTGATTTCTGCCATGGATACTTCTCAGCAAGAGGCAACTAAATGGCTTTCAATTGGCATTATTACACTCTCTGCAAGTTTTAATAATGACAAACACAGAAATCCTTCCTTATCACTCCACCAATTAAATACAATCTTTTCCCTGTAATTGAAAGTGAGTATGTTCCTTCCTCCTTGTTTCCACTACACCACAAACAGCACTTCTTCATTCCACGAAGGGTTTAGTTTAAGATTGTTCTGCCTCGTGCCTGAGACTTGACTTTTAAGACAATTTTATACTAACATGGCTTAGGGAGTAGCCAATTACTTTTTAATAATTAACACAGCTATTTTAGAAGTCTTAAAGAAAAGCAATTGCAGCAAACTGATGCAGATGTTAAGCAGGTAGGAACTGTGAAACAGTTTGCTCAAAACCAGAACATGAGTAATCATTGAAAAAGTAAGTTGAAACTATCAGTCAAGCTATTGTTTTCCTACATCATGTTACCCACAGTTATAAAAACTGCCTGGTGATGAATCACTTCCAACTATTTTTAAATGCATCTACGCAAATGATATTTATAGTTTATGCTAGCTTATCTGTTCTGCGTGGTTTTCATGTTAGCACCTTTTTAAAAGGCTGACAGCGAGAGCCAGGGCAGAGCAGGAGTCAGGTCTACCTTGCCCCGTGCCCTCCACACAGGAGGAAACACCTTGCTTTACTCCTCTTCAGATGAGCAGGAGAACAGGGTTTATCTCCATCTCCTGCAGATAATCCTCTTCATGTCCTGTTGCTGTTACAGTGGTGCTTAGACCCAGCTTACTTCTACACAAGCGCTGGGCAAAGAGACTGTCCCTCTCTTGAAGAGCTTACACTGTAAATGTGAGAGCGTTCCACTGGGGACATCGGGTTATTTCAGGTACAGGTTGTCTCCACCTCCACTCACATCAAAGCACACTCACCTGTACGTATAAACTGGCAGTATTTAGGATCCTGCTTCCTCACAGGGAAGATGAACGGAAGCAGAAGGCAAATGGTCCTTGCCCAGCCCAACCACTGTATCATACACCTCTCAGTCCTGACTGAGATGCTTTTTCCAACAAGGAATTCCCTTCTCCCACCCAAATTCCTCTGCACATTTCTATTATCTGTTGCTGGTATTTTTTCTCTTTTGGCTTTGAGAAGATACACCAAAAGCTGAGTATACAGCACACCAGGGGAGGGTATTCTATGTATTTTAATACCTTCTTACTGCAATACACTTATTATTTGACCATCATTGTACAAAGATAGCTTTCTGCAAGAGCACAACTACTTTGGAAGCAATGAAAAGAACAATATGGCACGCTAACGATGCTTCCAGCTTGAGAATACCATCCATTAGCAGAGCTTCTGTAAAGAGGTATGGGCTGGTTAATTATTTTTTAATAATACTACCTGAGGTGCCAAAGAACTTTCTCAGGATTCCTGTGCTAAAGGATGATCCAGTCTGCATCGCTGATTTGCCAAGCTGGCATTTCCAGTGAGAGATCCCACTGAAACGCTGGTGACGCAACATGACCATAAAGGCTGGGAGGAGGAAGAAGATCCCCGAAGCAGAGAAACCACGGGGCCTATACTTAGAAAAAATTTTGCAAGATAATTGACTTTACAAGAGTTGAGGTCACTGCAGGGTTGTGTGACTGCTGTGGCCAACGCCTGCTGATTCTGCAGAGAAAAACCAGCGTTTGTGACTTGCCCAAGGCCACCGAGGGAGGCCGTGACGATCGACTGTGAAGGAGTTTACCCAGCATTTTGGGTGACGCTGCTCTCTGTCACTTGGACCTCAGCTGGGGTTTCGTGGAAGTCAAAGGACCTGTACCCTGGGTAGCTCGGAAGAAGTGACAGATGGTGGATCATCTCAGGGACAACCACTGAGGATGGGCAACTGCTTGTAGCAGTTACATTTTTGAGGAAATCACAAAGAAATATCACCAGGAATGAATATTTCTTTTTAAGAAGAAGTCCAAGCCTCCCCTTTTCCATTTCTTGAAGAAGGGTGACACGGCCACAAGCACTGCAGTAGAGGTCAGCTCCACGCTACATCTATAAATCTGTCTCATTCAGTGACCAGCTTAGCAATCCTCACCTTGAATAGCTGCACTACTTGAGCTCCAGGAAACTTCTGCTGCTTATACTAAGCACATATTGTGCACCAGGCACATACTCAGCCAGAAATTTTGCACTCAGTGTAATAAACTTGGACCCAAACTTCAATTGGCTTCCAGGTCCTTGGCTCTGTCCAATTCTTTAACTGTATATGAAGCTGACTTTAGTTTATTTTCATTTTTTTCTCCCTCCTACCAAGTGACTTGGCTCTCATTAAGGTAGCTAATTTATACTCTAAAAATCCAATGCATGAGCCAGATGCCTTTCCACAAGCAAAAAGACATAATATACACAGGTTAGGTGCAGTCTAGTCAACACATTAATCATAAGCTGGAGTGTGATATTGAAAATAAGTAGGTTGGAAGGTTTTGTTAAAGACATGTAGCACGTTGAGTAACTTTGCAATTCACACAGCTTCAGAATTTGAAAGTAGTCTTAGTAATGTCATAGAATATTTTGGGGTCTGCTGCACATGTGTCCTTTCAAAAAGCACCTGTTCAGCTTTTAGCAGATTTAAGCACGGGCAGACATGCAAACATATGCACATACATGCACACACACACACAGGCTCCGTCCTCTTTTGCACTACCTGTTTCAAGAAAAAAAAAGCCACACAGGAACAAGACACTGTTCCTTTCAGTGTGATTCACTGGCACTGAACACAATGTTTTACATGATTCAAGTAGATTGCCTTTCCCTTTGCAAAATTGTAACAGACAGAACCGATTCAAGGAAAAAAAATAGGTTAGTGACATTTAACACAGGACTGTAAGAATCATAAATAAAGCTTCACAGTTCTGACTGAGAAATACTTTCATCACAGTGAAAATATTAAGCTTTCAAATAATGAAAATGATCTCAAGAACTGTGCAGTGACTGTACCTGGGAAGCATCTTTGTCCCCCGAGCAGTCCCACTTTTCAAAATCCCTATAAACTCCTGTTGTGCCCGGCTGCCAACTCAGGTTAATAATAGCAATGAGCCATATTCATCCAAAACCACAAGACTGTCAGGTGACACATCAAGAGGTCTGAATTTAACTCAAACAAAAGACTCTCCATGCTGCAAT